>CANTUR010000291.1:972500-1572500 GCA_947683625.1 Mallotus nudiflorus
ATCATTTAAACCCATCGAACATTGTAAACAAATTTGCATCCTTTCATTACATACTTTTAGTTCTTAACTATTTCATGGTCTTTTTTTTTTAAATTGTAGATTTTCATTGTCTAAACTTTTTAAAAAAACCAGCTAGGTGTGAAAAGTTTTGAAAAGAGAGAACCTAAGCAGAAAAGGGACAAATAAAAAAAGGAGGTTGACAAAACAAAATAATCATCATAAAAAAATGATCATTCAAACATAAAAGAAGCATTACACAACAGTCACAGATGTTCTAGTCATCATCAGAACACATACATTAGCCAGTCACAAGCGTATGAAGTTATAACAGATATAATAGGATCAATAAATTCTATAAAATACAACACGTGGGACAGATGCCGTAAAGCATACATAGCCAGAGTCTATTATCTCAAGAAAATAGTGCAACAATAGACAACCATAATCAAAGGCCTACACCTAGCCTAAAAAATAAACCACCAGCCATGGTTATCATTAGAAGTAAGAATTGAACTCACTCAACCATCCCGCCATCTAGCCCAGATGCCTCATTATTTGCATCCATCTCAAAAGTTGCTAGTCATGTCTATAACTGATTAATTTGCTTCTAATAAAATGCTCACTCCCCTTCCCATTCTCGACTACCGAGAATGTACTCAGTTTGTATGAAATAAACAATATACATCATGCATTCATATATACATGAAAATATCTGCATAAAATAGGAAATATACGTACTCTTCATTCATTAGTAAACTCCATAAATTGTTGCCACGAATGCCCTGTAATAGTGTACCAAAATAAGCTATGGAAATAGGTACCTACAAAGCAAGAACGAATAATGTAAAGAGTCAAGATGACAAGTAAAATGGAGAAAGAAGAAATCCATCATAATGACATAAAACCAACATGAGTGGTGTATAGAGGCACACCATCCGACAAAGGATACCCAGGCCTAGGCAAAGGAAAATGTGCCTCAGCTCTATAAATCATTAACCTAGATAGTCCCAGAGCTATTGTCCTCACCAAGTCTCCATAAACCCAACTACCAGAAGCTATACCACTAGTATGACCTATCGTCTTAATCCTTAAAGTGTCCTCCCCATCAATATAAGAACCTGATCTCTTCCGATGAGAACTTGATCTATAGATAAAATATCAAAACTCATGTTCAATTCTTTTTCACTAATAAAAGTTTGTTACATGTCTTTACATAATTAGGAAAAATAAGATTGAGAAGTATATCGAATAAGAAGAAGACACTCTGGTAGTAGAAAGACCTCAAAATGCCCTAGAACCAACTCTTAAACCTTAAGGCTGAATAGGATATGCCTAAGGAGGTGGGGGTGGTGGAGCAAAGCCATCAGCCATGGCATTAATCATCCACAAAAATAAGACATTGACATAAGAAAAAGTTTGTCCTTCCAGAAAATGTTCAAAGGGATACCCTTTCTCAGCTATAACAAACTCATCCTTGACGAGCTCTTGGCCACATAACATATTGCCAGGAGGTGTGATAGGAACTCTCCTCATATGTAGTCCATCCTACCAATGATGTACTCGCTCACCTAAGTACCATACTCTATCGATAAGACTAGTCAATAGCACTCTCTGTTGAGTCATATGCCAAGCCACTATCATCTCCACTTACCAGTCCTTCCTTATTAGCCACCAATAGACATGAATCTGTGTAAAATGGAATAAGTCAAGGCTACAAAAAATGAAGATGATAAGAATCCATTATACTTGGTTAGAAGTCAACACACTCATATAAGCCCTAGCTTACACTGGGTTCTTGATCTGATAAGAAATCTTTTAAATCCACTGTGGGTAGTGTGGAAAACCACCCTAAAAAATGCTTAATAAAAGGACAAGGGAGAATCATAAACTCATAAGCCTAAATCTATTAAGAAAAAAAGAGAGAAGTCAAAACATTCAACATCAATAAAATAATCAGCAAAGCAAGTTATACTCACATCCAACATGAATAAGCAGCTGCATATCCTCAAACCACCTCTACAGGCCATATCCAAGCCATAATGCATATGAGAAAAGGTAGTTATGCCCCAGCCATACTTCAACAAATCATCAAAATTCCTTAGCATAAGTAACAACTGCAAGGAACTGATGCCTAAAGTATTAAGGAAGATGATGACATTAAGCAAGTAGAATAAGAAACACTAGGCCAATTGCTCTGAATTGACTACCCTGACATCATACTTTGACCTACCCTTAATGATGACCTCTATATAATAGATAAAAGTAGAGCTACCCTTCTTTATAGGCGCAATAACACCGAGTAGCCTCACAGTATAGCTATTCCTTACTATTGTAGAACTACATGCCTCATCATTAAAAAGGACTACCTCCTAGAAGAAACTTAGCCCAATGATGATAGTAAAGTCCAACAGAGTGATAGTTATCTCTCTAAAAGGCAAATGGAAAATGTAGGTAGTACCCATCTACTGCTTGACAAGAGCATACATCGCAACTTGACTCAATGCATAGGAGCTATAATGGAAGGCCGAAATGATACCATCAAATCCCCTACTAGCCATTAGTCATTTTATACATAACTGGAGATCCAAATAGTACAGGCTAACCCTATTGAAGCTACAGGATAGCATAGTAATAGACTTATAAGGCTACAACTAACAGGAAAGTCATTTTTATAATACTTGTTAATTACCACAATCTAAACATCCTCCTTTCTATGATTCGTAGGAAAAATGAATAACCAA
The DNA here is from genome assembly GCA_947683625.1 of Mallotus nudiflorus. Taxonomy (NCBI): domain Eukaryota; kingdom Viridiplantae; phylum Streptophyta; class Magnoliopsida; order Malpighiales; family Euphorbiaceae; genus Mallotus; species Mallotus nudiflorus. The sequence continues at coordinate 975,242 of CANTUR010000291.1, forward strand.
CATCAACAACAAGATTTATACAGACAACAAGAGCTATATCAAACTACAAGAGCTACATAAACAACAAGAGCTAAACAAACATAAAAAGCTAAAATAATGGCTAGAGCTAAGAAACAGACAATAAGAGCTATATAAACAACAAGAGCTACATAAATAGCAAGAGCTATACAAATAGTAAGGGCTATGCAAACAGCAAGAGCCATACAAACAACAAGAGTTATACAAACAGCAAGAGCTATACCAACAACAAGAGCAATACAAATAGTAAGAGCTATATCAACAACAAGAGCTATACATACAACAAGAGCTATATAAATAGCAAAAGCTACATCAATAGTAAGAGCTATATAGATAGTAAAAGCCATACAAACAACAAGAGTTATACAAATAACAAGAGCTATATCAACAACAAGAACTATACAAACAATAAGTGCCAAACAAACAGCAAGAGCAATACAAATAGCAAGAGCTATACAAATAATGAGAGCTATACACAGTTAAGGAACAAATAACAAGAGCTATACACAACTAAGAAACAAATAACAAGAGCTATACAAATAGCGATAACTACACCAGCAACTAGAAATAAATAAAAATAAGAAAGGAAGAGCTAACAGAAAAACTACAGCCAGGGGTATCAAGCTCACGTGATGTTAGTATAAGTGGTATGCCCTAAAGGCCAATCATATATTTGACATTGTAATTATCCCAATTGGTAATAAAATAATATTTTATTATTTAAAGTATTTATTTAATTGATTCATTGGCATAATGTTAAATAAATTTATTGTCAAGAGTTGATAATATGAGCTACAAATTTATATAGTACATATGCCATAAAATTGTTCATAGTCAATTGATTAATATTTGGGCAACAATAATTAGATTATCACCTATGTCTATTTTTCTTAATTAATATATGATGCAAATAGTGGGAGGTAGTGAGTCTTATATTACTTGATATGAGATATCAAAATAGACACGTGGATACTCATGTGATGGGTGGATTGAACATGACATTAGATTTGTGATTGCATGGATATTCACTTATAGTCAACAATCACAATCTAGATCATAATGGTGCATATGATCCTTTGACCTGAGGTGACATGATCATCCACATTTAAGTGGTTAGGGTTTATTACCGCTTACATACTTGTGTTAATCATACATGGGTATATGGTGTGTGGTGGCTCTAATCGGTTAAGTGTAAGGATGGGTGTTCAACCAAGTTAAGATTCATTGCTTGGAGTGAACCGGGATAAGATCCTATGCAATCTAAGTTCTTTCTTAATTAATAAGTTCTTGGCTAGGACAAATATGACACAAACTGAAAGAGTTTCAGTGTTGGTTATATTTTATCAAGAATAGAACTTGAGATGAGGTCATATGATATAACTATTAGAGTTTGACTAAATTATGACTCTAGGCTATATTGGGATCTTCCAATGAAAGGATTTTAGTGCACGATAATTATGACCAAAGGGTTCATGTGAATCAATACATGCATTCATTTCTAATTTGGTAGTTGTGATATCGATGCTAGGGGTCACTCACAACTTATAAGAACTAAATGTGTATAATTGGGATTTTTATATTTAAACATGAAAAGAGTTTCAAATAATGTCAAATGTTGATAATATCTTCTCATTACCAGTTAGACATGAACTTAGTAAGTCATACCTAAAAGAGTTTCACCAAATCACCATTAATATTAGTCTAATTATTGATTAAAGTGTTCAATCAAATAATTAAGATTAATGGAATTGGATTTATGCTTTAAGTAATTATTCTAGCATATCATGAAATATAATTCAAATAAAGGGTTTAGTTATTAATTTATACTTCATTAAAATGAGTTATTAATTATGGTATTAAATTAATAATATATGTTGTTTCTAATTGGACTTGGATTAATAGCCCAAGATGTTTAGACCTAGGCCTAAAGGGATTTTGGACCATAGACTAATCCAAGTGATTGAGAATGCCCATGGACCTAATCTAAGCCCATTTGTTGCATGGATTGGGCCTGGGCCAAGTGTTGGCCCAATTACCAAGCCTAAATCCATGTGAATATTACTTGGTCAAAATTTGTCATGTTAGGCATGCCTTATCCTTTATGTGTATAATGTTAACTATAGGCATGATAAGTGTTAAGCTTGTCATGTTAGTCATACATTATCACTTAAGTGTAAAATGTTGACCATGGAAAATTTGTCATGTTAGGCACACATTATCTCTTGTGTGTATAAATTTGACTAAGGCAAAGATAAGAATTAGGCTATATAATTATGTGTTGAGAATAAATGTAGAAAAATACATAAGATGTATTCAATCTCTACATACCTTTTTGATATACTTATATTATATACAAGTTGTATACTTATCATGATGAGTTGTATACATGTGATGCAAGAGATGATGTCATTAGGGTTTGCTTTATATATATATATATACATATCTTAAGGAAGTGTTTCTTAAGAGAGGTTAGAGACTTTGTAGATACATAAAAGGATAAAAGAAAGAAACACATATATACTAAAACCCTAAGTGTTATTACAAAGAGATCAAATTTGTGCAAGTTTGTAAGGGTCACTAGAGAGGTCACTTACCACTAATCCAACCTAAGTAAGAAGGTGAATTGGAAGAGCTTTGGTGTTTCAAGCTAGAGAGCTAAAATTTGAGAGGTTATAGCATTTGATTCAATAGGTGAATCTAAGTATATCAAAGCTTGTAGAATACTTATGGTCTAATCAAACCTAGGAGTTTGTAAGTATTCCTAAACTTAGAATTCCTAGATTGTTGTTTACATGTTATTTTTTATATTTAGCTATGTGTTAAATGCAAATTAGATCCTTAGGATTGGAAATCTTCATGTGATGAAGGGTTATGCAAGTGAAAATTTGAAATTTCACCCTATCTATGGCTTGTGCTCACCACACATCGAAGTTGTATAACCATTTCCTTTTAGTGGTATATGAGCCTTTTTTTGCACTTTACACATGCTAAATTGAATGATAATTGTAAGATTTATGATTATAATTAATGTAAGTAGCAAGTGTTATGGTTGAATAAATGTTAAAATGGTTAAAGTTAATCCTAACATGCAATAGTGGCATCTTACTTGCTTTATGTTTGACATACATGCATGGAATGATCATGGACTTAGATTACATCTTTGGCTTTGTAATAATGATTAATTGTATTATTTGGTATGTAATTAAGTGTTAATTACATAGTATTGGGATGAAATATTTACCTTGGAATGCCAAGGATTTGATGTAATTCATAAGAGCTGTGAAAGGGTACAAAAGATGGGATGTTGTCGTGACTCGGCACCACTATGCTGACTTAACCAGAAGGTTGTACCATGGTAACAACTTGGTATAGAGTAGAAAAAATGTTTAGTGATGTCTAATAACAACTTGGCATAGTTCCCAAGCCCATGATGATATGGCCCAAGGTGTTAAGGCCTAAGATGACAAGACCTATTATATATTTAAAGAGTTAGAAATGACTAGGAGACGGTCTATGATCACTCCATATTTATGTATCAATCTTGCATATGTGTGATATATATATATATATATATATATATATATATATTACAACATGCCATTTATATTTGATGCCATGTTATATATGTAAGTATATAAATTGGCTAATGGGCAAAGTGAGACCTTAATTAAAGACCCAAAAATCTTCCAAACTAATTTAGGTCTTTGCTCTCCATTGGAGCAATAACTTGCATGGTTTTAGTATTGTGTGCATCAACTATAGATACATTAGGATGTATATAAGGCCTAAGAGATACATGGAGTGTTATTGTTAAGCATGAGATGTTATGGGTGTATGGACACATAATAGGCCAATAATGGAAAATAGGAGTACATGAGGTTTGTAGTGTTCAAATCCATACATTTTACTGATCTAAAGGTATGGACCTAACTATTGTAAAAAGGCCAAGAATGGTAATTATGTGTACTTGAGTTCTCTAAACATTAGCAGCTGAATTAATGGAACCTCACATAAGATGTGATGGACAAGAGTTTTCCACTTAATGGAAAATAATATTCCAAGAATAGCAATATGTACTTAAGGAACATTAGTGACCTGTTAAGAACTCTATCACCCACTAGAAATCCATCCAATAAAGGATTTTTGTTTCCTACTTTGGAAGTGTAGGATTTGCCAAATTAGTGGGAGACCATTATGATGAAAGACTAAATCTAATGGTAAAAAATATCAATGTCACTATAGCTAATAATCTTGTTATATTTTGTAGTAATTTGATAATATGAGGTCATCAAACCCATTGAGCATCATTCTTAAAATGCATAGACTCACTGGACATAATTTTATTGATTGTCTATAAAATCTAAAAGTTGTTTTAGCCTTTGAATGCATTTCATATGTTATGGAACAAAGTCCTCTCAAACCCTTTCCACCAAATGTTGTGCAAGAAGAATATGAAACTATTGCAAAGTGGAAAGATGATGACTTACAAGCACATTGCATTATGTGGGCTTCCATGAGCAATGAACTTCATAGGTAACATGAGAAGTACACTAATGCAAAGCAAATCCTACTTCACCTATAAGAGTTGTTTGGTGAACAAACTAGGATAGCTAGATATGAGATATCTAAGCAGCTTTTTCATGCTAAAATGAAGTAAGGAGAGGATGTTGGAGCTCACGTGAATTTTGTGATTCATTCTACTGAGGAACTTGAGAGTCTAGATTTCATGATGGATGTTTAACTCCAAACTGATTTGATTTTACAATCCCTTTCAGAGTCATTTAGGCAAACCATTACCAATTTCCACATGAATAAAATTGAGTGCGCACTTGCAGAGTTATTAAATGTGCTTATGACAGCCCAAAAGGCTATTCATAATGTAAAGGGAGGGAGGTTGCCTTGATTGCCTCTTCTAGTAAGACTAAGAAGAACAAGGGCAACAAAAGTAAGAAACCAAAGGAAAGAGTTCCTAAAGCTTTAGGAGGTGTAAGCAAAAATAAAGGAAAAAAGAAGGTTGAGAACAAAGGCAAAGGAAAATGTTTCTATTGCCAAGGAGATGGACATTAGAAAAGAAATTGTCCTAAGTTCCTTAAATTAATGAAAGGAAAGGACAAGATTTGAGAGGGTGAGACTTTCTCTAATTTATATATTTCTAAATGTTTTAAAAGCTCGTATAATGCATGGGTATTGGATATTGGTGCTAGTTCTCACATATGTTCTTCCTTTCAGGATTAGCAAGTGAAAAAAGATTGGGGTCAAATGAGGTGACTCTAAAGCTTGGAGATAGAGTAAGTGTTACTGCTAAAGCTATGGGAACCACCTTTATTGACATAAATGATCATGTTTTGTTATTGAATAATGTTTTATATATACCTAATGCTTATGAGAACATCATCTCTATTTCTAGTTTGATTAGAGAAAAGGTTATAAATTTTTATTTGAAAGAGATGTATGTACTATCTATTTTGATAATATGATAGTTGGCATAGGTTATGTATTACATGGTCTACTATATTGATAATAAATCCAATAACAATCAATATCCAACTAATGTGAATGTTGTGAATACAATGCTAATTAGCAATGCTTCTAATATAAATTATCTATGGCACTTGAGATTAAGTCACATTGCAAGTGATAGAATCACAAAGTTAAAAAGATTAGGAGTCTTGAGTAATCTTAAAACCTCAAGCAATCCAACTTGTGAAGCTTGCATCCAAGGCAAGATGACTCGATCACCATTTGTTGGACCAATGGTAAGAGCAAATGAAATTTTAGAAATAATACGTAGTGATGTATGTGGGCTATTCAATTAAATGGCAAGAGGTGGGTTCTTCTATTTTATTATCTTTATAAATGATCTATCAAGGTATGAAGATTTATATTTAATGAAATATAAAAGTGAATCCTTTGAAAAGTTCAAGGAATTCAAGGTCCAAGTAGAGAACCAAATAGGAAAAAGTATTAAAATCCTATGATCATATCGAGGAAGTGAATACTTAATTACCAAATTTAATCAATTCCTTAAGGAATATGGCATTATCTTATAACTAACTCCACCTAGCACATTAAATGGTGTAGTTGAAAGGAAGAATCAAACTCTATTAGATATAGTTCAATCAATAATGGGCTATATGGATTTGCCTACTTTCCTTTGGGGTTTTGCATTACAAACTGTTGCTTACATTCTAAATCGTGTTCCATCCAAGTCTATTTCTACTACACAATATGAGATATGGCATGGTAAGGCACCAAGTCTTAAGCATGTTATGATTTATGGATGCCCAGCCTATATCAAAAGGCTAAAAATAGACAAACTGGATGCAAGGTAAGTTTAAGGTAGATTTATTGGATATCGTAAAGATAGTTTGGGATATTATTTTTATTTTACTGCTAAATAGGTTGTTATTGTAAGCAGAGATGTCATATTTCTTGAGAAAGAATTTCTTCAAGAAGGAGGTAAAGGAAGGAAGATAGCATTAGAAGAGTAATCTTCTAATGTAGCCAATCAAGTTGATCAAATGAATGTTGATCAAGAGTCTAATCCCATTGAAAATATTATTATACCAACTCCTAGAATATCTAGTAGGTTATTTTATCTGCTAGAGAGATAGAGTTTTGTACATGATATATAAGAGTTGCATATTCATAAAGAAAGCAATCATGATGATGATCCTGCTATATATGAAGAAGCTTTATATGATAAAGATTCTTTAAAATGGCTTGAGGTAACGAAAGCCAAAATGGATTTCACATATGCAAGCCAAGTCTAGACATTTATAGATCCACCTGAAGGTATTATACCTATAGGTTGTAAATGGGTCTTTAAGAGAAAGATTGGTCTAGATGGAAATGTTGATACCTATAAAGCAAGGATTGTAGTGAAGGGGTTTCACCCAAGGCAAGGGGTTGATTACAAGGAGACCTTTTTGCCAGTAGCCATGCTCAAATCCATTCGAATACTTCTCGCCATAACTACACACTATGATTATGAGATTTGGCAAATGGATATCAAAACTGCTTTTCTCAATGGTTTTTTAAGGAATAAATATGTATGGAGCAACCTAAGGGTTTTGAATTTAAGAAAGGTTCTAAAGTGTGCAAGCTTAATAGATCAATTTATGGTCTAAGGCAAGCTTCAAAGAGTTAGAATCATCATTTTGATGAAGCCATTTGATCTTTTGGTTTTATAAAAAATGAAGATGATCCTTGTGTCTATAAGAAGGTCAGTGGGAGCCAACTCACTTTCCTAGTACTATATGTTGATAATATTTTATTAATTGGAAATTATATTAATATGCTTACAAATGTGAAACTATAGTTATGCGAAACTTACTCTATAAAAGACTTAGGGGAAGCTACCTATATTCTTAGCATTCGAGTCAATAGAGTTAGATAAAAAAGAATGATAGGTTTATCCCAAAGTCTTTAGTTGGAAAAGGTGTTGAAGAAGTTCAACATGCTTGATTCCAAAAGAGGATTGTTACCATTTAAGCATCACATGAATTTATCCAAGGGTATGTCACCTAAAACACCTGAGGAAATGAAGCAATACAAAGCTTAATTTCTGCTATGTTGTGTACTAGGCTTGATATTGCCTATGCTATTAGTATGACTAGCAGGTTTCCATCCAACCCAGGTATAGAACACTAGATAGTTGTTAAGGAAATCTTTAAGTACTTGAGAAGGACTAAAGATTTAATTTTAACTTACGGAGGAAGTGATCTACAAATAGATGGTTTCATAGATTCTGATTTCTAATTAAATGTAGATGATAGAAAGTCTATCTTTGGGTTTGTGTTTATTTGTAATGAAGGAGCAATGAGCTGGAAGAGTTCCAAGCAAGGTGTCATCACTGATTCCACTACAGAAGTTGAGTATATAGCCACATCGGATGCTACTAAAGAGGCTATTTGGATTAAGAAGTTCATAACCAAGCTTAGAATTGTTCCTACCATTAAGTCTTTGATTCCTCTTTATTGTGACAACAATGGAGCCATTGCTTTGGCAAAGGAACCGAGGTCTCACAAAAAATCCAAACACATAGAAAGACATTTTCATATTATCAGGGAGCTTGTTGGAAAAGGCAATATCATCGTACAAAAGATAGCTTCAGCTGAAAATGTCATTGATCCACTTACTAAAGCATTAATGCAACTACAGCTAGATCGACATCGTCTAAAATACTATAGTGATTGACTCTAGTGCAGGTGGGAGTTTGTTAGCATAAGTGGTATGCCTTGAAGGCCAATCACATATTTGACATTGTAAATTATCCTAAATGGTAATAAATAACATTCTATTATTTAAAGTAATTATTTAATTGAATATTTATCCATTGTCATAATGTTAAATAAATTTATTGTCAAGAATTGATAATACGAGCTGCAAATTAATTTAGTACATATGCCATAAAATTGTTCATTGTCGATTGATTAATATTGGGGTAATATTAATTAGACTATCACCTTTATCTATTTTCCTTGATTAATATGTGATACTAATAGTGGGAGGTAGTAAGTGTCATACTACTTGATAAGAGATATAAAAAGAGACATGTGGATACTCATGTGATGGGTGGATCGAACATGACATTAGATTTGTGATTGTGTGGATATTCACTTATAGTCATCAATCATAATCTTGGTCATAATGGTGCATATAGTCCTTTGACCTAAGGCCTAAAGGGGTTTTAGACCAAAGATTAATCCAAGATGTTGAGAAAGCCCATGGACCTAATTTAATTGTAAGCACCCAATTTTGGGATAGTTGAGTATGGATGCAATAGAGGACTCCTATGATGAAAATATTATAAATAGATCTTCAACACTTGAATTTTGAAACCTAAAAAACCTAAATGCATTTTCAAAAGAACTTAATTCATTTTTTAAGGGCTTAATTGTAATGTTTTCTTTAAGGACCTAATTGAAAAGTTTAAACTCTTTCAAGGGTCTTTCTGTAATTAAAAGTACAAAAAGATTGGAATTATGTAATTCTGATAGGAATTATATAATCCTGCTAGTGATTAAATGTGTTCCATCTATATTTTTGATTTTCTAGTAAATAAAAAATTTGTTTTCTAAATTTTAATTGGTAAAATAATGTGATTAATCCCTTTTCTAGGATTTATCTGAATTTTTTAGGAAATTAAAAGTCCTTATTAAACCAAAGCTTTACCACAGTGAAGGGGAGAAGGCATAACAAGATACGTGACTTTAGCTAGGGTTTTCTATATAAACCCAGCTCAACTCTCCTGGGAGGGGGATTTTTTTAGGACTTCTTCTCCTTGGCTTTTATGCAGTTTTCAACCAAAAAATTTTCTTTAGAGGTATTGTCCTTTTAAAAAGAAGCAGTAGACTTTTGGGGAAGAAAATCAAGCATTGAAGATCTATTTTAAAAAACCAATGGTGATTTATACCACTCTGAGGAGCAAATTAATACTGCATCCATCCAATTATCTCTTCTTCTACCATCTTCTATTTATTTTATTTGATTATTTTAGTTTTATTTAATTTTAATTTAATTTAATTTTTTTAATTACTAATCATTGTTTATTTTTGTGTTTGTGTTTATGATTATGCAAGGAGGGATTTACATGATGAATTCACTATAGAAAACAAAATCCATGAAGATCCATGAATTTTGTAGTTGAATATAGTTTCTAGGTTTTATTTATTTATTTAGTTTTTTGGGTTGTATTAATTTTTATTTTTATTTTTAGTAGATCATTGTAATAGCCCCAATAGTGGGAATCCTATGTGTGTGGTTGTGTGTTTTATTTTATTAATTGATTAGTAAATTAGGTTTACCTAGTAAAGCTTTAATTAAAATCAATGGTGGTTGTAGTAAATTTAAGTTGCATATAATTTAATTAGGGTTAGTTATCATTGAATGCATGATTAATGTAGTTTATTTATTATATAGTTTAGTTTATTATTTTCATGTTTTTGATTTATGCATCTTGATTAATTGTTTGTTTAATTAGTTTATTTTCATATGTGATTTATTAATTTTTATGATTTTTATATTATGTTTTGTTGTATTTTCCTTAAGCTCACGATTTTAGGTTTTTTTTAGGTTTAGCAATTAGATTTACCTTTTCTTTAAATAGGTTTACTAATTTAATTAGAACTATGTTTAATTAATTAAAATTGATTTTAGGCCCATAATTGATTAAATTTTAGGTTAGAGATAACTTAGGCCCATTTAGTAAATTAGATATAGGCCCACTTTAGATTAATTTAATTAATTTAGATTTAGCGCATTAACTTAAATCCATTTCCATAATTTGTAGATTTAAGATCACCTTAGAATTAAAACACGTAGAATTAGGTCCACTAATTTATATACTTCATAAGTTGTAGATTTAGGCCCATTTTTAGAATTAAAATAAATAGACTTAGGTTCATTAATTAAAATTGAAATAGGAACTTGGCCTATTAGTCTTCAGGACCACTTGTAAATTAAAATATATAGATTTAGCCCATTTAATTAAAATCAATGTAGATTAGACTAACTTAGGGATTATAAACTTAAATGAATGCATTGTTTATATGTTTTTTCATAACTAGTTTGCTTGGGGTTAATTGTTTAAATAAGGGTTTATATCAAATTGAATGTAAATAGAGGATAAGATAGTAATTCCAAATAAACATGAGACTGAAAGAAGTTAGTATTTCGAATCCAAAATCTCCTGGTTGTGGTGCTAGCTTTCTTTTAGATAATTAAGTACCACCACTTTTGATTTGTCCCAATTATTACCCAATTATTATCTGCTTCTACCCCTAAAGTAGTCCCAGAGGTATCTATAGCTCTAGTAGTAGCAATCCCAAAAGTCCTTGTGTTAGTTTCTACGGCCCTCAAAGTAGCATATGTAATCTCTACATTGCCTCCCTTAAACTCTATGTCATCAAAATGTATAGACACATCATCAATATTATCAAGAATTTCACTGAACATAAGGTCTGGAGGAAGGTCTAAAGTTGCCAAAAAGCAGAAAATGTAATAGAATAGTGACAAAATGAGAAGAACACTTCAAAATGATCCATAAAGGGTCAAAGAATAACTAAGGACCTCTCCCATGAGCTAAAAAAGCATATTTATAAGCGAGAGTGCATGAGTTGGCTATATAACCATGTGCCTTATGTGTGACCACATGATTAAGCTCGTGATCATGCGCTCCTTAGCGTATGGTCATGTGCTCTCTCACCTCGTGTGCACTCCAAGGCACTTGCACATGCACTTTGAGTCCCATACACATGCACTCCTAGGGTCCTACACTTGCATTTTAGCATAAAAACACATGTGAAACATGTACAAAACACACGAACATGAGCATTGCACATTTTAGAACATTGCATTCGGTATCACTGTCTTAGATACTTGTGCCATTACTGAAGGAGAAGAAAAAGTACAAAAAAATAGTATAAACATGTTACATTATCCAGAACGACATCGACATCACTACAATTGATGACATCATTATTGCATCATCACTACTAAGAAGCATTTTTTGTTTAATTTTTACTTTTATCTAGTTAGTAGCATTTTTTTTATTTATTTAGTAGCATTTATTTATCTACTTAGTCGCTTTTTTTTTTATTTACTTAGTAGCATTTATTTATCTACTCAGTAGCATTTTATACTTGCTTAGTAGCTTTTTTATCTACTTAGTAGCATGTTATATTTGCTTAGTAGCATTTTTATCTGCTCAGTAGCATTTTTAAATTACTTAATAGCATTTTCATCTGTGCGATACCTAAGGAGGTTATAGTTGCATTTTCATCTGCCTGACATCTAAGAAGGTTATAGTCGCATTGTCATCTACATGACACCTAAGAAGGTTATAGTAACAATTTTCATTTGTGTGACACCTAAGAAGGTTATAGTCATATTTTCATACGTGTGACACCTAAGAAGGTTATAGTCGCATTTTTATAATTGCATCTTCATTTGCATTTTCAACAATGTGACACTTAAGAAGGTTGTAGTCACATTTTCATCTGTGTGACACCTAAGAAGGTTATAGTCACATTTTGATCTATGTGACACCTAAGAAGGTTATAGTTGCATCTTCATTTTCATTTTCATTTATGTGACACCTAAGAAGATTATAGTTACATTTCCATTTGTGTGACACACCTAAGAAGGTTATAGTGGCATCTTCATTTACATTTTCATCGTGACGCCTAAGAAGGTTATAGTCACATCTTCATTTGCATTTTCATCAGTGTGACACCTAAGAAGGTTATAGTCGTATCTTTAATTGCATTTTCATCTTTGTGACACCTAAGAAGGTTATAGTCGCATTTTCATAATCACATCTTCATTTGCATTTTAGTTTGTGTCATGCATAAGAAGGTTATAATTGCATTCCCAATTGCTTGACTTCTAAGAAGGTTATAATAGCATCACCTTGCCTGGCCCCTATGCAAGAATTTGCACGACATCTCATCATGCATCCTTGCATCACTTACACTATCCTTAAGAGGACCAAATCAATATAGATCATGATGATCCCAACATCGAAAGACCACATGACATGCCATCAAGGTAAGTACATCCTTTTAACAAACTTGTTTTTGCATCTCTACATTGCTTCATATGTATTGCCACTAGCATTAGAATGCTATGCAACATATGCAAAGCAAAGGGCAACTATCAGACATCAAATTTGGACTGTCCCCAAAAGGGTCCAATAATGAAAACATCTTCCTGAATATGACAATTATATGTTCATTCGTACCGCCTCTGAAGCTTATTAAAGTCTAAAAAACCAAACTAAGTCATAATTTACTTTTGTGAATTATGAATTATCAGAATTATAAGTCGCTCATTTTGGGAAATCATTGCTCAAAATGTGTAACTCTTCAGACTAGTGTTTGTCTCATAAGACGAGAGTTTTAACTTTGTGAAAATAAAAAATCTAATTTTGATAAAATGGACATTAGAAATGCATCCATAAGCCCTAAAAACCTTAAAAAACAATCCCAAAAAAGCATATGTAAACTCGAAAGATAGCGCAAAAGCAAGTTGGTAGCAAATAGCCATACTTGAATACATAGTACTTATGCATAAAGATAGAAGTTGATTCAGCAAAACAGACATTAAAAACGTGTCCAATAGGTCCAAAAACCTTGAAAAACACTATGTAAACTCGAAGAAGTGGTCTTGGAATTGCCCATGTAATGTGTGAAAGAGCATATGACCACATGCCCAATTGTTTGGCCACTTGCCCCCTAGCGCAAAACCACATGGTTAAGTGCATGGCCATGTGCTAGACCATGCAGACTCATAAACACGCGTATATGCGCTTAGTCACACGCTCCTAGGCATGTAAACATGTGCAAAAAGCCATTTTTCTCTATAAAGATTGGTCTCCACCTCCCATTTTGAGGGGCCTTTACACATACTGAAAATCTATCAAATTGAAGACTTGGGACTCCCATTTTACACACTTTTATCCTATTCACTGCTTTTTTTTAGGATTTTTAGATTGGCTCAAACCAAACCCACCCACATCATTATCAAAGCATGCTTCAAAGGTATACGAATTTATATTCTACATATCATTTTCAACCTCTTGATGAGGACAACTTGAAAATCTCATGAAGCTAAAGCTTCAAAAAACCCAAAACAAGCTCATTTGAATATGAGGACCAAATAATCATTTTTGCATGTTTATTTTACTGTTTTAGATTTTATTTTATTACCTTTAGCAATTGAGAAATTGTTATGATTGTGTAGTTAGACTGGCAATTTGCATGCTAATTGAATAATCTCTACTTTATTTTGTGCATAATAAACTATCATTTTGCATCCTCTTGCTTTGAAATATGGAAAAATCATAAAAATATAATCATTATTGCATCAAGTCTTCATTTTTATTTTCAAAAATACAAAATTTATCATTTTCCTATAATTTCTGCGTTTTTTTCATATTTAACATTTGTTTTATAAAAAAAAAATCATATTTTTACACCGTAATCAGTATTTTCATATCATTTTCTATAACTCTATGTGAAAAATCATCATTTTTATGTAAAATATATATTTTGCATCTAGTAAATATCAATATCATCATCTTGCATAGTTCTTACACTTCCAATATGGAAATATTTTTCTAACATAAATTTTGCATTTTCAACATAAAAATCATACCTTTACATTAGAACTACACTTTTCAATCTCCCAAAACAAAAAAGTAAGTATTTCCCTCATTTTTCTATAAAAATGCATTTATAATGTGAAAGTTCACATTCTTGGGCTAGAGCTTCCATTTCATGGTCCAATGATGCAACCATGCATCTTTTCTTACTTTTTTCTATCATTTAGAAATGTTTTTATAATAATTCCTACAAAAGCATAAACCATGTGCATTTATCTACTTGCTCGTAATGCATTGATTGAATATCTTATGTTTACTTATTGTTCGAGTGGATGGAATCGTGCATAGTTGTGCTAAACCCTATCTTGTAGATGTTTTCTAGATCTAGGGCTAGATTTACATTTTTGCACATTTTTTCTCTTTCAAATGTATTTGTTAGGGAAGCCTTATAAATAATTATTTACTATATTATGTGAATGTGCTTATACAAACTGCCAAAACTAGAGAGTTGTGGTACCCATATATTAAATGTCATGTAACGAGTAGTCAAAAAGTAGATGTGATCTTTCGAACCTTGGAATCTCTGCTGGTGATGATACTCATTAAGTGACTCAATATTGGTCCTTACATCTTTTCCCTCTTTCCTAAAAATTAGGTGGTGACTCTACTAACACAAAATGTCTCGCATCCCCCTGAGACTAAACATTGTCCCTATCCTATAAACATAATGGATGTCCTTTTTTTTTGGTAAAGTTTTCTAAAAAATGAATTCTGTCACTCACACTCACTCTCCTAGATAATTAAAATCCTAAAGCATTGTACTACATATAATTGCATCAAGCTCAATTGGCAAGAGCCTTTAACAAGAAAGTGAAGCACAAGAGTGTGAAAGTAAGGGACTAAGTGCTAAAGCAAGCTAGGTAGAATGTTCCAACCATCATATTAAAAGGATCAGTCAAGCTAATGGATTCCAAAGGGAATGAATTCTCTGAGCCCATTAATGCCGATCGCCTAAAGAAATATTATGTTTAGAGCATATATAAAAAAAATATAAAAAAATTCTTCTTGCTAAGCCAAAAACATAAAAAATGTTACTTAGGAAAAAGTTAGGAAACTTCTTGGTACATTGAAAACCCAAAAGGGTGGCCTAGGCAAAAATTAAGGAAATCAAGAGAAAATGCTTAACTAGAAAACTTAATAAGGCTAGTTAATGACAAGGGTAATATCAAGTCAAATTTTCAATAAATGAATCTATGCCTTTCTTAATTGTTTTAAGTAAAAATTTGTGTTTGTTAAATTATGAAAAGTGCATTTGAGAAATGTAGTAAATCATTATCATCTAAATCCATTAAATATTTTAAGTAGAATTTGCATCTTTTCATTACATTCTTACAATTCTCATTAGTTTCTTCGATTTTCTCTCTTGACTACAAATTATCATAAAAACCTAAAAAAATAGCTAAGTGTAAAAAGCTTTGAAAGGGGACACCTTAGGCAAAAGATGGAGAAAAAAGAATCCTAGTTAGGTTCAAAAAGCTCCAAAAGGAGATGCCCTAGGCAAAAAAGGGATAAATAAAATGCAAAAGGCAAATAATCATCATTAGACAGAATGATCATATAACATGCACAAATGTCACAGTCATCATCAGAAAACACAAAAGTCAATCAGTCAAAAGCATATGAAGCCATAGCAGATACAACAAGATTAACATATGATACAGAGTACAACATATGGGACAAATGCCTAAAATGCAACACCTATAGTCCATAACCTCAAAAGATGATACAATATTGAGTAACCACAACCAAAGGCTTATACCTCCTAAACAATCACATCAGCCATGATCACCATTATGGGCAATAACTGAATCCATTCATGCATCTCCACCACCTAGTTTAGGTGCCTTGTCATCTACCTCCATGCAAAATATGGCCAACTCTCGCTTTAGCTGCCTAATACGCTTGCCAACGATTGCTTGCTCCCTCTCTAACTCATGGCTAGTGAGTGTATGTTGACCCTACATTAGATAAACATCACAAATCACATTCATGCATTCATAAAAGCATATACATCCATATAAGGTAGGTATAATAAATGATCGATAGAGGAGGATGTAAGCTCTGTGCATTAGTGAACTCAGTAAAATACTATTGTGCACTCATTATAGTAGTATACCAAAACTAAGTTGTAGAAATAGGCACCTATAAAATGAACAATATGGAAAAATTAGATAACATACAAGTTAAAGAAAGCAAAAAGCCCTAAGCAAAGGCAAAGAACTGACATGAGTAGTGCCTAGAGGTGCTACATCTAACTAAGTTGTGTTAGGCTTGGGTAAAGAAAAGTACATCCTAATTTCTATGATCGTCAATCCAGAAAACATTAGGGGCATTGTGTTCACTAGGTCCCTAAGGATTAGACCACCAAATGCCACTTACTAGCATGAGTCATTGCCTCAGTCCTAGGGGTATCCTCTTCCTCATCAATGTGAGACGAACTTTATCTCTTTCAATGAGATCCCTATCACTACAGATAAACTCTTATAACCCATGTCATTTATAAATTATCACTAAAAAAGTTTATTAGATGATTGCACTTAAATAGGAAAAGAAAATTTCAGAAACATACCAGACCGAAAGATGCTACGTTGGAAGGACCATGAGACGCTTGCCAACTCCTAGCTCTCAAACTCGAAAGCAGTGCAAGATTTGCCTAAGGAGGTGGTGCAGTGAAATTGCTAGTAATAAATGCATCCACATAAGGAAAGTTCACACACTCTAAAAGATCATAGGAAGGATACCCTCTCTCGACTACAATAAGCTCCTCTCTAATGAGCTCTCAACCCCAAAACATGTCATTACGGGGTGCAACAAGGACTTTACTCATGTATGATATGTCCCACCAATAATAGTCTCACTTGCCCAAATACCATGCCTTATCAATAAGGCTAGCCAATAGCACTATTTGCTATGTCAAAAGCTAGGACACGACCATATTTGGCAACCAGTCCTCTCTCGCTAAACACTAACGGGCATGAACCTACTCAAGAATCAAAGTAAACAAAAGATTATCGAGAAATAAGATGACTAAGATTAAGAGAATCCATCATACCTGGCCAGAGTTAGCCTGCTCATGAAATCCTAGCCTCTGTAGGACTCTCGATCAAATCAGAAGACTTTTTGATCCACTGGGGGTAATATGGAAAGTCACTCTCTGAGAAGTGCTCAATAGAAGGATGAGGGAGCTCTCCAAACTCATAAGCTCAAATCTATCAAAGAAAAGAATTTAGAACATCTAGAATCAATAAAATAGTCAATAAAGATAAAGGATTGCACCTATATCTAATATGAACAAGTAGCCATATATTCTCAAGCCTCCTTTGCATGCCACATCTAAACTTGAATACATATAAGAAAAGGCGGTCATGCCCTAACTATACTTTGGCAATTCCTTTAAATCCTTTAAAATAGGAATAACCATAGGAAATGAGTGTCTGAAGTGTTCGAAAAGAAGATGGCAGTAAGTAAAACAAAAAGTAGTGAGCCAACTGCTCCAAGACAACATGCCCAATATTGTACTTTAATCTAACATCAGAGACAAACTTTGTGTAATGAATAAGAGAAGAACAACCTGACTTCATAGGGACAACAAACCCAAATAGCTCCTTAGTGCACTTATTCCTCACAACTATAGAACTGCACGCCTCATCACTAAAAGGGACATGCTCTCTAGAAAAGCTCAACCCAGTGATAGTAGCAACATCTAGTAGAGTGATAATCATCTCTCCAAAGGGTAAATGAAATGTATGGGTAGTGTCCATCCATTGCTTAACAAGTGGATACATCATAACTTGGATTGATGCATAAGAACTACAAGTAAGGGTAGAAATGATACCATTTGTCATACCTTAAATTTGACTGTCCCTAAAAAGGTCCAATGATGAACGAATCCTTGAGATGACTAGAGTTTGCTTGTTCATAACACCTTTGAAGTGTGCAACCTTAAAAAACCTAACCAACCCCACCAGTGTGCAAAATTGATCATCATGCCATTAAGTTTCACTTTGACTTTGCGTAATACAAATTATCAGAACAATGAGAGGTTTATTTTAAGAAAACTACTCTCAGAATACTCAGCTCATCTGGCTAGTGTGTATTTTGTTAGACTGGGACCTAACTTTATGAAAAAATGAAAATTGATTTTGATAAAATGGGCTTCAGAAACACATCTAGAGGGCTCTAAAACCTCTTGAAGTGGTCCCAGAATGGTCTAACACAACCCAAGTATCAACGTGTATTGCTCAAAAGTGTGCATAAACACCCTTAGGTGTCATGTGCTAAAATCAAAGCCGAATTTGGTAAAATGGACTCCTAAAACTTATTTGGAAGGCCTAAAAACCTTAAGAACCAACTCTAAAATAGTGTGCATAGAACCTGAGAAGAGCGCATAGAGTGTTGAAGTGAGTGTCAAAACGTACACCTGTGCGTGTGACCACGCGCACTTGGCGTGGCCACATGCAAAAATCCTCTTATACACGCATGACCATGCATATACCACCCCATTCTACATATTTTTTCCTTATAAATAGACCCCTAAAAACCCCATTTTGGAGAGGGGGAGCAAGTAAAAACACATACACACTCAAGAGTTAGTCCTATCGAAGACACGAGAAACCCTTCCCCGTATAGTTTTTTCTCTCCCATAGCCTTTCCCTTATGTTGTTAGATCCCTTTTCTGCCAAACCTAGCCTTATCTTTGTCAAATCATGCTTCAAAGGTATATAATCTAGCATTATTTTACTGTCATTTTGAACCTCTAGATGAGGAAAGCTTGATAATCTCTTAAAGCTAAACGCTTCAAAGTTCACATAAGCTGAATTGAGTATGAGGACCACACAATTATTTTAGCATGTTTATTTTATTGTATTGCATTTTATTTTACTGTGGGTAGCATTTGAGAATACTATTATGCTTGTGTGATGATATTAGCAATCTTGCATGCTACATGAATAATATATGCATTATTTTGCTTATTTTGCATAATCATTCTGTATCCTCTATATTCAAAATCATGAAATCACATGTCTTGGAATAGAGTCATCATGCTCTTGGTCCAAGGATGACCTCATGCATCCTTTATATTATCATCATTCATCATTATAGCATAAATAATCACTGCAAGCATGATCATCCTATCATTCATCAAATAAGCTGTGTAAATGGTCATGTTATCCTTGCAGATTAACCACATTAGATTTACTTTTCCATAATCTTTTCCTTTTCATATGTATTTTATTAGGAAAGTGATATAATAAAATTTTTAGTTTTATTATCCTATACTATCTAATGTATTGTGTGAATGCTATATAAACAATTATTATCAAAACTAGGGTGTTGTAATAACTATATATCGAATATTGTATAATGCGAAATAGTAAAAAAGTATATGCAATATCTTAAACTTGAAAATCTTTGCTGGGGATAGTACTCACTAAGTGACCTGATGTTGTCGTTTTCTTTTCCTAATTTTCTAAAAATTAGGTGGCGACTCCACAAAATCAAAAGTGTCTTGTTCCCCCAAGACCAATAACTTGTCCTTATTCAGTAAAGTTTTGATGTCCCTTAGAAACAGAAAGACCTGCACAAAATTACAACAACACAAAAGTCCTTTTCCTCTAAAAAACAAAGAAGGGTGCTCATAGTGGTGACTCCACTGGGGACTTTTAAGTAAGAGGGATCAAATAAAAAATGACTATTTCTCATTATACAATACTCGATTGTATAGAGCCCCTCACCACTGTATTTGCACTACACATCACACATGCACCACTTTTCCTTAAAACCTCGATAACACTATGATTCCACTCAAGTCACGGGGTAATGAAGATATGGTATTATCACCTTTAGTCTTTACTAGAGTCCATAACCCTAGTCATATGGGGGCATTCTCGCTAAAGGAACCCTTAGCCTTTCACCTTGGCTTAGCTCATGTAGATAAACTAGTAGCAACATCCACTAGGATTCCACCAAGTTATGCATGCTATCCTTGTCCTAACATTGTCTGTTTGACTTGATACTCATAAATGACATGACCTTTATAGTGTATATCATTGAATGACTGTTGGGTTTTGTGATACAAACGCAGCAGAAAAATTAAAAATTTATCACGTTCCCAAACCTGAATCCATGTAATTCGACTACTTGATTAAATCTAGGGTTTTAAGAATCTCACCAAGACGAAGAAGAGGCAAGATTTTCTAGAAGGATGAGAGGAGGTTCACACCGGTGACACCTTACCTCGAGCTTTTTGCTTTGATTGTTCGGATCTAGACGTCTCCAAAAGGATGCATCCTCTATAGGCATCCACACAAACAACCCTTCAGAAAATGAATTGGAGTTTGTACTAGAAACCTTCTTGATTGTCTCACAAATCAAGAACAAAAGAAAAAATCTGTCTTTGTTTTCTAAGAAGAAAGAAAATAAATTTGGAGGCAGGAAAAACAAGTGTATTAAACCCTAGAGAATATAACATATTTATATACTCCAAATTAGGGTTTCACCTACCAATGAACTTTTGGTAATTTCCATTTATTATATTATGATTTTGTTTAAAAATAAATTAGAAATAATATCTTATTTATTTATTTAAAATAGCATTTATCTTAAATAAATAAAAAATAATTAAATAAATAAAACACTTTAATTATTTATTTCCATAGAGTTTATTTTGGGCTTATTAAACCCAAATTCATTTTGGGCTAGTTCTAAGTGTGTGACCTTGTAGGTTCACATAACATTGGCAGTGGGCCTAAATCTTTATTTAGGCCTACAAGTCATAAGTAGCCTCTAGCAAGACATTATGACTACCTAAGTCATGTGAAGTCAATAATCAAACATAACCTAATTACAGTGAATTTTATCGTCCCTTTATCACATGATATCCTAATTGAACATAAGGCATAGAATGTCATCCTTATATAGTTTAATATTATGACTTGATTCCGAGTAGACTAAGAATGATAACTCTTTATTAATTCATTTCAGCATGGCCATGCATTTTCCTTCAGTCTATCTCATCAAGGGGCCCATAGATATCTTTCTCATATTAATAAGGGATAAATTCCTTTTGAATCACTCACATTCCTCATATAATTAATTTCATATCCAAGAACATCCTATTTAATCATCTGGTTAAAGACAATGTTAGAATGTGTCAAAATATAAAAAAGCTATGTAAAAATCCATGATAATTTTAGGGTTAAAGGATCGAAATAAAATTACTATGATGAGAAATACTTATGACAATAATCTATGTAGTATTTTCATAGTGGGTCAATCCAATACATGATCTCTCATCATGTACTTATGAGTTGACTTAATATCTCATATTCATGATTAGTAAAACATAACCATTAGTCAACTTCATACTAGCCTTAATACTTTAATATTTATATAATGAATAAATTGTTAGGGATAATTATAATAGAACTCTTATTTTAATCTAAGGATTTTACTATCAAGTCACATACTTGATGGCCTTAGTAAGAATTAACCATTCATATAATTATCATAAAATAAAATGATAATGAAATACCTCTTTATTAATAAAATAAGAAAGTCAATACATAATCACAAATGATTGACCTAGTGCATATCACTAACAATGACGTCGTAATGTTAGTTTTTGTAGAAAATTTATGCTCAGGACTATGTGATTCTCATTTACTTCGTGTGAGCTTGAAGCATGAGGAATGATGAGAATCATGTACCTCAGCTTGAATAGTCTATGAAAATTAACAAATAACGACATCCATTAATGACAAAACCTATGAGATGTCATCTATTTATCCTTATCGGATCAAATGAATGGGTTAGGAACCCAACTAGATTGTGGACCTTTATGTTTGAAAAATCAAACTGTAAACTATTAAATGATAATGTCATGACTTACAGTAAAAATATCCAATATCGACGTAGGGGCAAGAAATTGGACTCCCTTTGATTGACCTTGGTCCTATGCAAATGGGCATATACGGGCTTTGGACATCATTTGAAGCCTAACAATTGACCCTCACATTGACATCATGTGATTACCTCAAGAAAATTTGAGTATCATTCCTCAATTTTTTACCCTTTGGTTATGACCAACATAAATCGAAATAGCCTAGTTCTGAGAGTGGAACCATAGTCCCCTGATGACTATAGGTTCAAAATCCACCTAGGAAAGAGACTGAATGACCTCGTGGAGAAGTACGGTTAGAAGCAAGAGCTTGCTTGTGATTGGCTTATTCACTGTGTAGGAAAACTAACCAACTTTAAATATGCATACATTACATACATGTAGATAACACATACTAACCATTGTTTCTTGAAGGAATAACCATTTTTCCATCATAGGATTTTTGCACCCAATCCATGCATACATGCTCACCCTTTTTTTTTTGTAGGCACACATCATGCATCATTCATTTAGCTAACCCTAATAAATGTACATGAATACTACATTAAAACATGAGTGACCATAAAGCTGAGTCTTTTTGCCAAAGTAATAGGAGTTGAAAGCCAAGATCCTAGAACTGCTTGGTGGTGGCATCATGGTCGAAAACCCATAAGCCCAACCTAATATCACTAGATATTTTCTCTATAACCTTGATAAGGTTGACTGGAAAAGCCTATAACCATATAGAATGGTATGCATTAAGGCATTCCAACATGTGCACCTCAACTGTGAACTCTTGAATGTTGCTGTGTCATTTTGGAACCCTCAAGAGCACGTGTTCCGATTCAACACCATAGAATTATGCCTGTTATATAAAGAATTTAGTGCCATAGTAGGATGAATCCCCACCATGATCGAAGAAGTAGTTTTCACTGGCCAAGACATCAAATACCTAGGGCTTGGGGTCCTTTCCTTAAACTAAGCTCAAAAAAGCTTGATGAACTAGTCATCGGGCGTAAGCAACTGATTCCTATGCAACTCCTAGCTGCCTGCACTACCAAGAAGACTGGTACTCTAATTTTGGCATGTCTCCTTGCATGTTACCTTTTTATACAATACTTCACCACCTTAAATGATGGGTTAGGAGATTATAGGATACTCTAGGTCATCAAAGGAATAAAATATGGAATGACTCCCTTACCACTGATCCTAGCAGAAACCATTCAAAGTTTAGACGACCTCAAAAACGGGAAAAGTCCAAACTTCACTAGAAGTCCTATATTGCTCTAAATATGGCTGCAAGAAAAGTTGAGTATACTCAACAAACCTATAGGAAACTGGATGAGATACCAACCTAGGAATCACTTGGAAAGACACAACAAGGACGTTCACGGATGTTCAACCCACATCATAGCCTAGGAATGGTTTGAATGCATAAAGGATGCACTAAAATATCAAATAAGATGGATGTGCCCATGGTGGAATCTGGGATGTGACTCTTTGCATGTATGTCAATTGCATACCAATCTCACAATTCAAGTCATGCACCCACTACTATCCAACACTAGTGAAGAGACAGTTTGGTGAAAAGCAACATATACCTTATAGGCTTGTAGATTTCTTTGGTGGTATGATACAATAAATATTTATAGATCACTTTAAAGCAATATGATGGAGGAGAATCATCCATCAATTTACCACTAGTATTGGAGATGGTGTTATAAATAAACCATTTAAATAGTGGATGATTCAAAGACAAAAACATCTCTCAAGTCACTAATCCAAAGAGAGTTTGCTTCTTCAGTTCCTTTTTCTTTATTTAAAAATGATGATGTAATGAACTCTAAAGTTAATGCAATGAAATCAAACTTTGCTTACTTGTTTAATGTCTTTCCTAATGGAAGTGTGCATTACATTGATTACAACATTAGCATATTTGACGTTTATTCCATATGCACTAAATCATTTAACATTGGCACAGAATTTGAACCACACATTTTCCATATTTCAAAAGATGTTACCCCTGAAGATATGAGAGAAATTGGAAAAATATTAATAAAATATTCAAAAGTATTTTCCTGGATGTATGATGATATGCTTAATATTGACAAAGTCATTGCTCAATACTTCATTTCAACCAAAGAAAGGTGCAAATCAGCATACAAAAGCTGAGAAGACTTAGACCAGAGTGGGCCTAACTAGTGAAAAAGGACATTGAGAAATAGATCAAAGAAAAATTCCTAGAGATAGTAGACTATCCAGAATGGTTAGCAAATGTGGTACTAGTATCGAAAAAAGATGGAAGGGTTAGAATCTGCATCGATTATAGAGATATGAACAAGGCCTGCTTGAAGGATGACTTCCCACTACCTCACATGGAATACTGGTTGACAACACCACCATATGTGCAATTTACTTCTTCATGGATGGATTCTATAGGTACAAACAGATCCTAATGGTCATTATCGACAAAGCAAAGACAACTTTCATAGCAAAATGGGGTACTTACTACTACAAAGTAATGCCTTTTAGACTAAAGAATGTAGGGGCAACCTACCAGAGAATGGCAACTGTAGTGTTCCATGACATGATACATAATGAAGTAGAGGTATACATCGATGACATGATGGTCAAATCAAGAACTAGGGAAGAACACCCCTTTTATCTCAAAAAGTTGCTCAGAAGGGTTAAAAAGTATAGTCTCAAACTAAATAAAAAAATGAATATTTGGGGTTACTTTAGGAAAGATGCTGGGGTATGTTGTCAGTTAGAATATGATTGAAATGAATCAATACAAAGCAGAGAAAGAAATGAGAGGGTTTCTAAAGAAACCACAATTCCTCAGTAGATTCATCGTTAAGTTGACAGCAATGTGTGAATCAATCTTTAAGCTACTCAGAAAAGATCAACTGATTAAATGGAATGAATAGTGTCAGCTAGCATTTAACAAGATCAAAAGCTACCTAGCCAACCCATCAGTCCTAAGACCACCTAAACTAGGAACACCTTTAACCCTATATCTGGCTATCTGATATAACGCAAATATGCATAGTTCTTTAGGGTAGTTTAGTTTTAATTTCATTTGATTTTTAGTTATATTTGTGTGTTTATTTAGTTATGCAAGTATTATCTTTATTTATTTTGTTCTTATGGTTAATTATGTGTTTTATACATGTTTTTAAGCTCAAATTTTGCGTGGAAAGGACTTGAGATTGTTTAGAATGAAGTATGAAGCTTGTGAAGTCAAATTGGAGATTTAGTAAAGAGTGCTGAGTCAACATCATGAAATGAGTCATGATAGAGACTATTGGTGATGAGTCGTCACTTGGTGCTGACTCATCACAGAAGCTTGATACAATGAGCCTTAAAGATTGCTTACTCATCACTTGGTGCTGAGTCGTGATAGAGAGTATTGGTGACGAGTCGGCACCAATACACCCTTTCAACATACCCCTTCATTCTTGCATCCTTTTAAGGAGACACGAATTGTAGCCTTTAGAAACATAAAAATATATGTGTGTTTGGCTCTGTTTGAGGGGATGAACAAGTATTATTACTAATTTTAAAAAAGAAGTTCTAGTTTTAAAAAAGACTAATTTGAAGAAGACAAGGTCAAGAAGCAAGAGAGGATTATTCTACATCAAGCAATTCTAGAAGACATAGTAAAGGGTTTTATTCACTCAATACCTTTTTATGTTTTGTTTAATCTTCTCTTGTTGTTTCTTTATAAGGTATTTTGGCTAAGTCTTTGTATGAGAATTACAATGAAGAATTAAATAAGAAATATATTTCTATCCTTTATTATTTATAATTTGATTTCAATTAGTGCAATTTAAGTTATGTTTGCTTAATCATCAAATGTAACTTGTTAATCAAACTATTTACAATAAGAATTAGAGTAATTTGGTGGATAAATAATTGAAATTACTTGAGAATTAAATATCACTTAGAGACAAGGAATTCATCTTAAAGGAATAAGAATGAGTATAATATATTTATTAATTTTCTTTTACTTTTGCATTTCTATAAGAATGAATGTGGATACTAAGAGGAATACCTTTAATTGGCAATGAGAATTGCTTTTCAAGACTATAAACGAATTTCCAATCAACACGTTGTATAATAATTATGTTCAAAGTTCTTATTAATTATGAATTGTAAATTCTATCATGCATATATTGTGTTATAATTTTCTTATAAGAATTTCTAGTAATTAGTAAATGAGTTAAACTCTTTTTATTTATTATATTATCTATTACTATCTTGATATTACTTTGCCTTTTCAATTGAGTATCTATTCAGTTAATACAAAGTTCAAATTCTCGAGTGTTTGACACCCAACTTGCTACATGCTAAGTCCTAGAGACTGGGTATACAATTTGACCCGCTTTAAATTTTGGCGCCATTGTCGAGGAATTTGTTTAAATAAATTTTATTAATTTAGGGTAGAGAAAGGTTGTTTTAGGCCTTCATTTTATTTTATTTTTATATTTTTATTTGTTATTTGTTATTTTTTATTCCAAGATGCTTACTAGAAGTACCAATGATAATGTCCTATACTTTGATCCTGAGATTGATTTAATTATACATACTTTATGCAGGGAACAAAGGCAAAGAAGAGTGAACCAACCAAATTTGAATATCATGACTGAATTGGAATGAAGAACGTTATATGAATCTACAATGCCCAAAATCTCAAGTAGTTTTAGTGGGATTGTGGCTCCAACCGTTCCTAATAACAATTTTGAAATAAAGCCACATATCATTCAAATGGTGCAAAATAATCAGTTTGGAGGCTCATAAGGAGAAGGTCCTGATGCCCACATATTGACTTTCCTCAATGTGTGTGCAACTTTCAAGATCAATGGTATAACAGATGATGCAATAAGGCTTAGACTATTTCCATTCTCGGTCAGGGATAAAGTATAACTTTGGCTTGCTAGTTTACCAAATGAATCAATCATAACCTAGGACCAATTGAAGCAAGCATTTTTACATAAATATTTCCCACCATATAAGACTGCTAAGTTTCACAATGTGATCATTACTTTCAAGAAAATTGGAAGTGAGATAATATATTCAGCTTAGGAGAGGTTTAAGGAACTCCAAAGGCAATGCCCATATCATGGCTTGTCGGATTGGATGATTCCTCAAATATTCTACAATAAGTTGATGGATGAGAATAAAAATATTATGAATGCAGCTTCCAATGGAAAATGGATGGATAAAATGGCTAAAGAAGCTGTTACTTTGCTTGAAGAACTTGCATCTCAAGGGTACATGGGTGATGAAACAACTATGGCAAAAGCAAAAGAAGTTTTGGAGCTTGATACAATTAAATTGCCGAATCCAAAAGTAGATGCTCTCATTAGTTTGGTAAGCAGAACTCAAATTAATTCCTTAGAAAGCATTAATGTTGTTTGTAAATCGTGTGAAGGAGCTCATTCATACTGTAAATGCAAGGAAAGTATAAATGAGGATGTGAATTATGTGCAAGGAGGTTTTAACCAAAGAATGTGGCTAAATTCCAACACTTATAACCCCCAATTGGGGAACCACCCCGGATTCTCATGGTCAAACCCATCCTCTCAATTAAACCCTTTATATAACCCTAATAACAAACCTCAAAACCCACCTAGATTTCCTATGAAACAACAAACCTTTAATCTTGCCCATCCTAAACCTACCCTTGACACTCTTATGGATCAATTTATCAACTAACAAATGACTATAAATAAACAAAATGAGGAGCAACTTAAGTAACTAAACTCTAACTTGAATAGCTTACTACTTATAACTGCATCCTTGAAACCCAAATTGCATAACAAGCCTCTTCCTCCAACACTAAACCTTTGGGAAAGCTTCCTAGTCAATCAGAGTATATACAAAAAGAGTCTTTTCAAGCAATTACTTTGCATAGTGGTAAGGAGCTCGAAAAGGATCTTAAAAAAACTAGGAAAGTGGTTGATGATGAAGATGAGGTAAAGATTGAGGAAGTGGATGTTAGGAACAAAAATGATGATGATTGTGCTAAGAAAGGTAATAATGGAGATGCCATACCACCCAAGGATGATGAACCAAAGGTAGATGTTAAAACTCTTCCTTTCCTTTAAAGGTTTATAAGGTGTAACTTAGACAAGCGGTTTGGCAAATTCCTTAACTATCTTAAGGAAATCACTATCACCATACCATTTGTGGATGCCATTAGAGACATGCTAGCTTAGGGTAAATTTTTAAAGGATATTATTCACCATAAGAGCAAGTTTGAAGATTATGGTTTAATTTCTCTTATTGAGGAATCCAAGGCTATGTACTCTAAGTCTCCACTAAAGCTTAAGGATCCCAATTCCTTTACAGTTCCTTGTATGATTGGAGGCATGCATTTTGATAAAGCTTTATGTGATATTGGTACTAGTGTTATCCTTATGCCTTACTCTATTTACAAAAGGCTTAATTTAGAAGAACTTAAACCTACCAATATGTGCCTTTCCATAGCTGAAAAATCTATCACATATCCACTTGGCATTCTAGGAAATGTGCCAATAAAAGTGGGGAAGTTTGTAATAAAAATTGAATTTATTGTGTTGGAGATGGAGTAAGATCTTGAGATCCTAATTTTTTTGGGAGACCATTTTTTTATGATAGTAGGAGCAATTATTGATATGAAGAGAGGAAAGATCACATTAAAGGTGGGTAATGAATGTATAGAGTTTGATGTACTAAAGATTATGAAGTCAACACTAATAGAAGTGATAAGTGGAATTGATTCTGTTGATGTTATTGATGAATGCATTGAAGAAGTAATTTATGAATGTTTGAAGCAAGACCCTATAGAGTCATACATGATGCAAGAAGTTAATGAGCAAATCTTGGAGGTGAATCCATATTAACCTTCTTATAGGACATCAGAATTTGAACCTTTAAGGAGACAGGATGAACTAAAAGCTACTACATCAAGTGAAAAAGTTCAGGTGGAGCCCTTACCATCAAATTTAAGATATGCATTTCTTGACTATAACCTTAATTTTCCTTTTATTGTGAATTCATCCTTGCCTAGTGATAATGTTGATGCCTTATGTGATCAATTTCTTAACCATAAAAATGTGATTGGTTATTCCATAAATGATTTCAAAGGTATTAGTCCTAATGTGTACATGCATAGAATTCTTTTAGAGGACAATGCCAAGCCTTCCATTAAAGGTCAAACACAGCTAAACCCCACTCTCAAGGAAGTGGTAAGAAAAGAGATAACTAAGTTACTTGATGATGGAATCATATATTCCATTAGTGATAGTAAATGGGTGAGCCCCGTTCAAGTTGTTCCAAAGAAGGGAGGCTTAACCATTGTTAGGAATGAATCTAATGAATTGATACCTACTAGAACTATCATGGGATGGTGTATGTGTATTGACTATAGAAAATTAAATAAATCAACTAGGAAAAATCATTTCTCATTGCCTTTTATTGATCAAGTCCTTGAGAGACTAGCTAACTTTTCCTACTTCTATTATTTGGATAGGCTTAGTGGATTTTATCAAATTCCCATTCATCCTAAAGATCAAGCTAAAACCACCTTTACATGTCCATACAACACCTTTGCTTTTAGGCGAATGCCTTTTGGTTTGTGCAATGCACCTGAAACTTTCCAAAGATGTATGTTTTCCATATTTAATGATTTACTTAATGATTATGTAAAGGTTTTTATAGATGACTTCAGTGTATATGGTATTAATTTTTCTAATTTTCTAGACAATCTTTTTAAAGTTCTTGATAGTTGTATTGAGTAATGATTAGTCTTGAATTGGGAAAAATGTCATTTCATGGCACAAGAAGGGATTATTCTTAGTCATTTAGATTCAAAGAGAGGCATCGAAGTTAATAAGGCAAAAATAGAAGTAACTGATAATTTGCCACCTCTGAAGTGTGTTAAGGATATAAGGAGCTTCCTTAGACATGTAGGTTTCTATTGAAGATTTATCAAAGACTTTTCCAAGATAGCAAAGCCATTATGTAAGTTACTTACTAAGGATATTGTTTTTGAGTTTGATGATGTGTGTCTCAATGCATTTGAAACTTTGAAAGGAGCTTTTATTTATGTACCTATCTTGCAGCCACCTAATTAGGAGCAGCCATTTGAAATAATGTGTAATGCAAGTAATTTCACGATGGGAGCTGTTTTATGTTAAAGAAAGGAAGGTAAGCCTTATGTGATTTATTATGCTAGTAAACTACTTGATGATGCTCAGATCAACTACACCACTATGGAAAAGGAGTTGCTTGTTGTTGTTTATGCATTTGACAAGTTTAGAGCATATCTTATGGGGCAAAAGGTGATTGTTTATTCAGACCATGTTGCTCTTAAGTATCTTCTAAACAAGAAAAATGCGAAACCTAGATTCCTACGGTGGATTTTGATGCTTCAAGAGTTTGATTAGGAAGTGAGAGATAAGAAGGGAAGTGAGAACCTTATTGTCGATCATTATCAAGGCTTGATCAAGATGGATTGAAGACAAATGATGATAGTGTGCCAATTAAGGAGACATTTCATGATGAACATCTATTAAGTGTTGCATCAAAGGAACTTCCATGGTTTATGGATATTGCTAACTATCTCTTTAGTGGTGTTCTTCCTTATAAGTTAGATTATCGACAAAGGAAGAAATGTTTGCATGATATTAAATTCTACTATTAGGAGGAATCTTTGCTTTATAGGAGATGTGTAGATGGATTAAATCAGAGATGCATTCCTTAAGATGAAGCTCAAGATGTTTTCAAATATTGCCATTGTAGACACCTAATTTTAGGATGATAAGTTATGGACGCGATAAAAGACTCCAATGATGAAAATGTCATGAATATGTCTTCAATACTTGAACTTTGAAACTTTAGGGATCTAATTGCATTTTTTCAAAGAAAGAATTTAATGTTTTCATGGACTAAATTGCAATGCTTTTTTAGGGACCTAATTGCAAAACTTAAATTCTTTCAAGGACCTTTTTGTAATTAAAAGTTAAAAAATGCTTGAAATTACACTAATTCCAATCGAAATTACACAATTCCGATCAGAATTATGTAATTTCAGTCAGAATTACACAATTCTGGTTGGAATTAGACCTCTTTCGCCCCACGTTCTCAAATTTTCTAGATAAATTGAGTCCTAATTGGTGTGAAATTCTCCTAAAAATTATTTTGATAATGTTGTAAGGAAATAGAAGTCTTTTAGGAATCAATTTATAACTATGGTTTCAAGATGTATCCCTATATAATGAGTGTTTTGGCTTTGAAAAGGGGGGCAAAAAATAAAAATGAAGAAAGGGCAAAAAAAAAAATAGAAAAAGGCAGAAGAAAAAAGAAAAGAGAAGAGGAAGGCATGGGAAAAGAGAAAGGAAAAGAAAAAAAAGAGAAAAAAATGAGAAAATTTTTTTATTCTCTATAAAAATTCTTTTACTTAAAGAAAGATCTTTGAAGGATTTTTGAAGAATAATAGTTGAAGACTTATCAAGAATGGTGATTCTATAAAATATGAGATGCACTCCCTTAAAATCATCCATAAGCATCATCATCTTCTTCTTATTTTATTTTATTATTGTTAGAATTTATTCACTAATCATAACTTTTATTCTTTTTTATGGTGATTATGGAGGAAAACACATGATGATCATACTTAGAGAATCAAATCCATAAGAGGTCTATGGGATGCCGTGGATAAGACATTGTAGAGATATAGTTTCTAGGTTTTTTTTTATTATTTTATTTTATTGCTTTATTTTATTTATTTATTTTTGGGGTTGTATTAATTATTTTATTATTATTTTCTATAGATTATTATAATAGCCCAAATAGTGGGAATAGTGGAATTATGTGTGATTGCTTGTTTATTTTGATTAATTAGTTAGTAAAATTAGGGTTTTGATTGGGTAATTAATTAAAATTAATGGAGGAAGTAGATTAATTTAGATTGCATGTTAATGAAAATTAGGGTTTAGAAGGAAATAATTTAATTAATTGTTTGATCTTTAATTTAATTATTTTAATATGTTTTATTTGTTTTTGGGCTTGTTTATTTTATTTTTTTGGGCTTGTTTATTTATTTTTATGTGTTTTGTGCTTGTTTGTTTATTCTTATGTGTTTTGGGCCTTAAGCCCTTATTAGATTTTAATCCACTTAAATAAATTTAGGTTTTTAGGTTTAATTAATTAAAATGAATTTTAGGCCCGTAATTAATTAGATTTTAAGTTAGAGATAACTTAGGCCCATCTAGTAAATTAGACATAAGCCCACCTAATTTAATTTAATTAATTAGACTTAGCTCATTTAATTTAAGCCTTTTTCATAACTTATGGATTTAAGATCACCCACCTTAGAATTAAAAACATGTAGAATTAGACCCACTAATTTAAATACCTCCATAAATTGTAGATTTAGGCCCATTTTTAGAATTAGAATAAATAGAATTAGGTTCATTTTATTAAAATTAAAAGGAATTAGTCTTTAGCTCACTTGTAAAATTAAAACATGTAGATTTAGCTCATTTAATTAAAATCCATGTATGTTAGACTAACTTAGTGATTATATGTTCTATTGAATGCATTATTTACTTGTATTTTCATTACTGGTTTGCCTTGGAGTTAATTGCTAGAATAAGGGTTTATATGAAATTACATGTAAATAGAGGATAATATAGTAATTCTAAATGAACTTGAGACTGAAAGAAGTTGGTATTTCGTATCCAGAATCTCCTAGTTGTTGTGTTAGCTTTCTTTTAGGGAATCGAGTACTACCTTTTCAATCTGTCCTAGTTATTACCTTGGGTGGCGACTGCTCATCTCCACGCCATGTCTTTGTGATAGTGGTTAGTGTGTTCTCTAGAGCCTTGAGCTCAAACATTATTACGATTGCTAAAATCTTGGATGTACGCTAAACCCCACCATCTACAGCCATTCCTTGGATGTTAAAGGACACTTTAGTGCAACAAAAATAGCATCTAAGGTGCTACAATTAGGTTTTTGGTGGCCACCTTTATTTAAAGATGTAAGAGAGTTTGTTCTTACATGTGATAGATCTCAAAGAATGGGAAATATTACTAAGAAACATAAGATTCCTTGGAAAGGAATTCTTGAAGTTGAGCTCTGTGATGTTTAGGGCATAAATTTCATGGGCCCACTTCCTAGTTCTTTAAGCTATAAGTATATCTTGGTCATGGTAGATTATATTTCAAAGTGGGTTGAAGTAATACCAACCATTACTAATGATGCTAAGGTTGTTAAGAAGATGCTTAAGAAAATTATTTTCCCAAGATTTGGCACTCCTAGAGCATTGATAAGTGATAGAGGTTCATATTTTTGCAATCATGTAATAGAATCTCTTTTGAAGAAATATGGAGTGAAACATAAGGTTGCTACTCCATATCACCCACAAACAAGTGCGCAAGTCAAAGTGAGCAATAAAGAGATTAAATGGATTCTCGAAAAAACTATGTCTTCTTTAAGGAAAGATTGGGCATTGAAGTTGGATGACACTCTATGGGCATATAGGACAACTTTTAAAACACCAATTGGCCTTACTCCTTGTCAATTAGTATATGGGAAGTCATTTCATCTACCTATTGAACGAGAGCATAAAGAATATTGGGCAACAAGGGCTTTGAATTTTTTATTTGCAGAAGGCCGGTAGGAAGTGGTTATTTCAACTTAATGAATTGGATGAGTTAAGGATGAATGCTTATAATAATGCAAAGTTATATAAAGATCATACTAAGTTATGGCATGATAAGCATTTATCTAAGAAGGAATTCCATAAGGGCGAGTTTGTTCTCCTTTACAGTTCAAAACTCAAGTTATTTCTTGGAAAATTGAAGTCATGATGGTCGGGTCCTTTTATAATTATTAAAATTTATCCTTATGGTGCGGTTGATATTGCTAATACAAAAGGGGAAATCTTCAAAGGTAAATAGACATCGTCTTAAGCCTTACTTGATCGATGATGCAATTGCTCCAAGCCGATTGAGCTTTCCATCTCCACCCTAATTGAATCAGGGTGTAGTCAAGCTATAGACCTTTCAATTTAGCATAGTGAGATTACCACATTTTTATTTTTTCATAATTATATTAAATGTCCTTATTTTACATGCTTGTTTCAAGATTATTTTATTTTAGTTCATTTTGTTAGTTAGATTTTTACATTTACTAGCTTTATTAATTATATTACTTTTGAATTTATATTAATTTCTTTTATTATGTCATTCATTTTTTTAATTTTTACATTACATTTCTTCACATTATTTTAGTAAGGTCAAGTGTCGAGTCATCACACATTGACAACTCGTAATAAAAAGGTCAGGTGTCGAGTCATCACACATTGACAACTAGTACCAAAAAGGTATCATCACATATGGTCAACTCGCCACAGTATGTTTTGGTGCCTACTCATGCCTCTAATTTTCATTCCTTACTAATTCTTTAACACATATAAATACACTTATAATAGCCTTATTTTAGATAGTTTTCTTTGTTACACATCTTTCATTATTATTTCAATTATTTTATTCTATTTATTCCCTTTTGAAATTGCAAAGTTGTTTTTTTTCGAAGAATAGTCATATCCTTTCACATTCCTATATGCTTTTTCATAATTCTCCATGCCTTTTCACTATCCTATACATACTTACTCTCTTACACCCCTACTACACCTACATATACACCCTTTTGACTACACATTTTCATATCTTTTGTCTTATTTAATATCCTATATGTTTTTGTTTCTTCTCTATATATATATATATATATATATATATATATATATATATATATATATATATATATATATATATATATATATATATATATATATATATCTTCTCTTCCTTCTTCTTTCTTCTCTATATTCTCTTCTTTACACACTTGCATTTGAATCTCCCTTTTATTACAAACCCTAATCGAATCACTTCCTTTTTCTCTTCCTATTTTCTTTGTTCTTATTTTCCATTCTTATCTCTTACTCTCTCCATATCTCTACACTTCTAACTTCAATAAAGTAAGATTCTTGAAATAGGTAAGACAAGAGGTTCATTTTCCAAAAGACCACACATAAAGTTGAAACAACAAGAGGAAGTAGAAGACCTTTCATAAACATACAAGGCCAAATTTCCAATCCTTTCCAATGATGAAGGTGCCAAGTTCACAACCATCAAGTTTAGGGAAATAAGGGGTGGTAAGTATATCCCTAACTCTCTTCTAAATGAAGTGGGTATGCTTGAATATTTTAATCAATTATTGACACAATGTGGCCTTAATAAGTTTATTTCTATGCATGAAGATACCAATGTGGAATTAACTATAGAATTTTCCACTACTTTGGATGCTAATGCTAAAAACTCACAAATTCTGGAATTTCACATGCAAGGGAAGAAACATTAACTTACTTATACTTCCATGTAATGTGTCTTTGGCTTTAGAAAGGATAGGTTATGTGATCCCCCATCTTCTTTTACATTAAATGTGTTTTGGACATTTCTAATTGGTTTGCAAACACCATTTAATTCTAGGAAAGGCAAGGCTATGTTTATCAAGGATTTGAAATATTGGTTGCTAAATAAAGTCCTTACATGTGTCATTTTCCACAAAATTGAGTTCAATTGCATTCTACATAAGAGTTATTCTTAATGTGGTGCATTCACAACAATAAACAAGTCTCTTAAACTTATTGGATGTTTAACCAATTATTAACTTGTGCTTCACGCAAAGATGCACCTCTAACTCATGGAAATATGATTACTATTGTTGCAAAGGCTTTAAATCTTAACCTTGCTAACTGTACTTGATTTTTTGAGTGTTCTTATTTTACAAATCAAGCTCTTATAAGAGGTGAAGTGGTGGATGATGCATTTTGCTTGATTCTTGCCCATTCAAGTTCTTATTGGCATGGTATTGAGTGACCACCACCGATTGAGGAACCTCAACATGAGGTTGAGGAGGAGAGTGATCAGGAGGAGGAATTACCCTAATATACACTATTTGGTGATGTTCCTCTCCTGACATATCCCATGCCAGGGGAAGCTGGTGGATCCTTAAGTGCTTGACCTCCAGTTTGGGATCAAATTTTGGATACACAAATTGCTATGTAGTGTCAACTCAATGAGATGGAGTTTCACAACCAACAACTTGCTTATAGGCAACGAAAGATAGAGTACATATTGAATTAATTTTTTGCTTAATTCGGATATCAAATCGAGTCTCCACCTCCTACCCCTACAAATGACTAAGTGAGTACTTCTTTCCTTTCCTTACTTTTGGTTTTATCACATTGGGGACAATGTTTCATTTTAAGTGTGGGGGAAGGGATATTAGTAGTATATTATTAGTACATTTTTAATAAATATTTGGGATATTGTGTGTTTTATGTTTATATTTATAGTATATTTTGCTAATTTGTATTATCATATATTTCATTCTTCTCCTTTATTTAATAAGAAATTATCTTATTAGTCTTTTGATTTTGATTAAGGATTAAGTTTTATGTTATGTGGATGATTAGTTTTTCAATGCTCAATTGATAGAAGTTTGAAGTTTCATTTAGTATAAGTTATAAGTTTATCTTTTTATCTCTTTTTATTATTTCTAATATCTAAAGTATGCTTTAGTAAACTTACTAACTATGCTTAAGGCTAAAGTGGTAATGATTTAAGCTTAGGTTTTCTAAGAGATTTGAGTAGCCTTAGGGAAACTATAGCCACAATACATATGAAACTTGCTTTTCAATAATGGATGAATACTAAAAAAAAGTAAAAAAAAAGTAAATAATGCTTGTCATGTGATGTATCTTAAGTAAGTTGTGTGTAATTGAGTATGCTCCTTAGTTACATTCATTCAGAAAGAGATGTGTAATATAACAAGTACAAGTATTTTAAGTAAGTTGTGTACAATTGAGTATGCTCCTTAGTTGCATTCATTCAAAAAGAATACATCCAAAAGATATATTTATATGTCTATGAATTAAAAAAAATCTAAAAATGCCATGAGAAAAGTGAGTTGTTATGTGTGCTTAACATTGTCTCAAGGTTGCTTTTGCTTATAGAATCCTAAGTTTGAAGAATGACTATTTTGGTTAAGTAGATTGGTTAGAACTTCGACTTTGCATCCTTGATTTTATTCTTAGTAAATTGAGATAAATTGTTAAGCTTATTACTTATGCTATAAAACTTATTTGTTTTATCATTGTTGAGCATTGAAGGTTTAATTATTGAATCATCCTTTTCTAACTTTTTTCATGATTAAAATAACTTGATAAGATGACAACATTTGTTTGGAGAAGATGAAAATTTT
This sequence comes from Mallotus nudiflorus, assembly GCA_947683625.1. Lineage (NCBI taxonomy): Eukaryota > Viridiplantae > Streptophyta > Magnoliopsida > Malpighiales > Euphorbiaceae > Mallotus > Mallotus nudiflorus. Next base: position 1,012,627 of record CANTUR010000291.1, read on the forward strand.
TGTTTACTTTTTTACGACTATCTTTTCTTACTTGAGGGCAACAAGGTCTAAGTGTGGGGGAGTTTAATATAATGCAAATATGCATATTTCTTTAGGGTAGTTTAGTTTTAATTTCATTTGATTTTTAGCTATATTTGTGTGTTTATTTAGTTATGCAAGTGTTATCTTTATTTCTTTTGTTCTTACGGTTAATTGTGTGTTTTATACATGTTTTTAGGCTCAAATTATGCACGGAAAGGACTTGGGATTGTTTAGAATGAAGTATGAAGCTTGTGAAGTCAAGTTGGAGATTTAGTAAAGAGTGCTGAGTCATCACCATGGAATGAGTCATGATAGAGACTGTTGGTGATGAGTTGTCACTTGGTGCTGACTCATTATAAAAGCTTGATATGTCGAGCCTAAAGATTGTCGACTCAACACTTGGTGTGAGTCATGATGGAGAGTATTGGTGAGAAGTCATCAAATAGGGAGAAGTTGGCAAAAACACACCCTTTCAACATACCCCTTCATTTTTTCATCCTTTCAAAGGGACATGAATTGTAGCCTTTAGAAACATATAAATATGTGTGTTTGGCTTTTTTTTAGGGGGATGAACAAGTATTATTACTATGTTTTAGTTTAGAAATCATTGAAAAAGAAGTTTTAGATTTAAAAAAGACTAATTTGAAGAAGACAAGGTCAAGAAGTAAGAGAGGATTATTCTACATTAAGCAATTCTAGAAGACATAGTAAAGGGTTTTATTCACTCAATATCTTTTTATATTTTGTTTAATCTTCTCTTACTATTTCTTTATCATGTATTTTGGCTATGTCTTTATATGAGAATTACAATGAAGCATTAAATAAGAACTATATTTCTATCTTTTGTTATTTATGATTTGATTTCAATTAGTGCAATTTATGTTATGTTTGCTTCATCATCAAATGTAACTTGTTAATCAAAGTATTTACAATAATAATTGGAGTAATTTAGTGGATAAATAATTGAAATTACTTGAGAATTGAATATCAATTGGAGACAAGGAATTCATCTTAAGGGAATAAGAATTAGTAATATATTTATTAATTTTCTTTTACTTTTGCATTTCTATGGGAATGAATGTGGATACTAAGAGCAATACCTTTAATTGACAATGAGAATTACTTTTGAAGACTATAAACTAATTTCCAATCAACATGTTGTATAATATTTATGTTTAAAGTTTTTATTAATTCTGAATTGTAAATTCTCTCATGCATATATTGTGTTATAATTTTCTTATAAGAATTTCTAGTAATTAGTAAACAAGTTAAATTCTTTTTATTTATTATATTATCTATTACTATCCTGATATTACTTTGCCTTTTCAATTGAGCATCTATTCAGTTAATACAAAGTTCAAATTCCTGAGTGTTCGACACCTAACTTGCTACATGCTAAGTCCTAGAGACTAGGGTATACAATTGGACCTGCTTCACTATCAAAGGGAATGCAATCAGTGCAATGTTAGCCCAAGAGGTAGAAATAAAAGTAGAACATACAGTCTACTACTTGAGCAACAAGATGTTGCCATATAGGGAGAAGTATAGCCAAGTCAAACAAATATATTTGGCAATGGTGTGGGCAATGAAGAAACTCAGAAACTACTTTCAATCCTACAAAATCCAGTCCATCTCTAAAATGGACCTAATGAAGTACCTCTACGAAGCTCCCTCTCTAGTGGGGAAACTTGTTAAGTAGCTCAAACTACTAACAGAATTTGACATGTAATATCTGATTAAGAAGGCAGTAAAAAGGAGAGCAGTGGCTGAATTTCTAGCTCTCAAACCCAGTATAGACTTAGAAGAAATCCAACTGGACTTCCCATATGACCCCACCTTAGCTTAGCCATTTAAATCCAAGGATGGTGCATGTACTTTGATGGAGTTGTCAATTAGTTTAGCACATGAGTTGAGGTCATACTATAATCTCTAGAAAGTGAAGTAGTACCAATTGCTAAAAAGCTCAAGTTTAGAGACACAAACAATGAAACAAAATATGAGGCATTGAAGCACTGATAGCCCTAGATGTCACAGAAGTTGAAATCTTCATACTAGTAATCAATCATGCCATAGAAGAGTGGGAAATGAAAGAGCAGCACTTAAAGCCTTATCTGGACCACTTGAGGCTACTCATCATGTCCTTTCAAAAATGTAGATTCATTCATCTCCCCAAGAATCACAACCAGATGGCAGATGCACTTACTTCCCTAGCATTAGTATGGGAAGGACCATCCAAAATGCTTATGAAGCCTTTGATTCTACTAAGATCGGGATAACCTTGTCGTAAAAACTGTAAGATAGCAAAGATAGAAGCAACTAAAAAGCCTTGGTTCTATAACATATAGAAATATATAAAGGAATAAGCATATCCTGATCAAGTATATGAAAGAGACAAAGTAGTCATTCAACGACTAGCATCAAAAATCATATCACACTAGGGTGTGTTATACAAAAGAACCTCATATGGCTTATAACTCTAATGTCTAGATGAAACTAAGGCTACAAGAGTACTAGAAGAAGTACATGAGCGTGTTTTTGGTCCACATATGAATAGAGAAATCTTGGCTAAGAAGCTAATCAGATAAGGGTTCTCCTGGATGACAATGATGGAAAACTGCATCAAATTTGTAAGGAAATGCCATAAGTGTCAGATCCACGGGAATGTCAGCCACCTTTCCCTAACAGAGCTACACTACATCTCCTCTCCATGGCCCTTCTCAGTATGGGGCTGGACATAATTGGGGAAATCCACTTGACAGCCTCAAATGGACACAGGTTCATTTTAGTGGTAGTGGACTACTTTACAAAATGGGTCGAAGCAGAATCATTCACAAGGATAGGAGCTAAGAAAGTGGCTAAGTTCATCAAAAGAAACCTATTTTATTAATATGGGATCCCCCATCACATAATCTCTAATAATGGTGTCTAATTCCAAGGGGAAGTTAAAGAGCTACTGAGGAGTTATAGGGTCGAACATCATAGATCTTCTCCTTACTGACCATAAGCAAATGAGGCTGTCAAAGCTGAAAATAAGAGCATAAAAAATATCTTGTCAAAGATGACTCAGACTTATTGAGGTTGGGCAAACGGATTGCCACATGCCTTATTAGGGTACCAAATAACAGTCAGAACTTCAACAAGAGCAACTCCTTTCTCATTAGTGTATGGATTAGAAGTAGTTCTTCCAATCGAAATAGAGATTAAGTCTCTTCAAGTAGTAATCAAATCTAAATTGCCAGAAGTACAATGGGCTCAATAGAGGCATGATAATCTCACTCTGTTAGATAGCCAAAGGCTCAAGGCTCTATACCACACACAGTTGTATCAAGCTCGACTAGCCAAGAACTTCAATAGAAGAGTAAAACATAAGAGTGTGAAAAGTAGGAGATTGGGTGCTAAAACATGCAAGATAGAACATCCCAAACCCTAGAGGGAAATTCAGATAGAACAGGGAAGGCCCATACCTGGTTAAACATGTCCTATCAAAAGGAGAAATCAAGCTGATGGATTCTAAAGGTAATGAAATCTCTGAACTTGACAACACAAACTACCTAAAGAAGTACTACGATAAAAAAAATCATCCCGTTGAGTTGAAACCCTAAAAATGCCAGCTCAAGAAAAAGTTAGGGACTTCCCACTAAGTTGAAAACCTAAAAATGGTAGCTCGGGCAAAAATTAGGGAAAGAGAGAAATGCTTAACTAGAAAACCTGAGAAGGCTAGTTAAGGACATGGGTAACCTCAAGTTTGAAATTTGAATGATTGCACTTGTGCTATTCTTAAATGATTACAGTGAAATGAGAATGATTGCCAATGTATGCAAAATGTCTTTGAACAGTGCAACACATTTTATCATCATGAATTGTATCAAGCATCCTCTGCATTTTCTTTCATTACATGACTATAGATCTTACCATCCTCTCTATGCTCACTCCTTGAGATCAGCCACTATCATATAGCAAAAAAAAAGCCTAGCTAGGTGTGAAAAGCTCCAAAAGGAGACACCCTAGGCAGAAAAGGGCAAAAAAAGATAACCTAGCTAAGTGCAAAAAGCTCCAAAAAAAGATGCCTTAGGCAAAAAAAAAAGGGCAAACGATAGTAATGGCAAACATCATCATCAATGATACAAAATAAGAAGCATATACAGTCATCATCGAATAAACATCATGCAACATGTGGGATGAATGCCCATATACAACACCTAGAGTCGATAACCACGGGAAAATGATACAATAAAGCAAACCATAGACTAAAAAGCCCTAACCTAGCTCCTAAAATAACTACATCTGTCGTGATTACTATCAAAAGTAAGCAATGATCCTGCTCAAGCATCCTCCTCATCTAATCCTAACTCATCATTATTCATTGCAAGGGACAATAGTCATGACTCTAGCTCACTGATGCGGTCATGATAAGCTACATGCTCTCACTTCCATTCATGACTAGCAAGATGGTGCTCAACTTGCATTAAACATGTGCATAATATAAATAGGTATAATAAAGAAGACATACCCTTTGAGTGGTAGCAAACTCCAAAAGCACTGCTACACATTCCCTATAATAGTATACCAGTATTGGCTAGAGGAGACATGAATATGCAAAAGCAAGCAAATAAGTCAACCACCACTCACTAAATAAATGGAACACAAACAAGAATAAGAGAAGAACACGAACATGGGTAGCATCAATAGGAGCAACACCCGATTGAGGAAAGCTAAGTCTAGGCAAATCTAGGCTTACTGCTCTATCCATCCCAAGCAAAGTCAAAGATGACTAAACTATCAAATCCCCAAGGATAGTGCTACTAGAAGCCACACAACTAGTGTGAGTAGTTGCCTTAGTGCGGAGCGTGCCCTCATCATCTTCAAAGCGGGATTCGGATCTCCTCTAGTGTTGCTATAGATAAGTTCTCATAACTTATGTCAATTACAGTTTACTACTAATAAATTTTACTACATGCTTGCACCAAAATAGGAATAAAAGTCTACCAGATCAGAAGAAGCAACTCTCGATGACCTACGTGATGGCCTAGCCCTTGAACCCAAAGGACAAGATGCATTTGCTTGAGAAGGTGGTGGTAAAGGAAAGGTCCTGGTAGCTATAACATCAATCAACTAAAAGATTAATACATCAACATAAGGCAAACCCTCACTCTCCAAGAGGGTCTCAGAGGGGAATCCCATCATAATAATAGTAAGATCATTACCGTAGATCATAACCCCAGAACATGTCCCTAGGGGGAGGGATGGGAACTCTCCTCATGTATGGGCCATCCCACCAATGATGGACTCGCTCACCCAAATACCACACCCTGTCAATGAGGCCAGAAAGCAACACTCGTCTCTCTGTCAGCTGCCATACAGCCACCATCTCTATCATCCAATGAGATCTCATCACCCACCAATGAAGAAAGATCTGGTCAGAGAGGCAACAATAAACAAAAAATCTTAAACAAAGGAGCAACCATCACAATAGGAATTAGACATACCTGATCAGGGGATAGCTTCCTCATATGGTCCCGAGCTACCGTACAATCCTCAATCAAATTAGTAGTCTTCCTGATCCAGTAAGAATAATGAGGGAAGCCATCCTCCTAGAAATGCTTGATGGATAGATAAGGGAGAATCCCAAACTCATATGCTTAGATCTATGTCAGAAATAATAAACCAAGAGCAAAAGAATAGACAACAGAACTCCTACTCATGTCCAGCATGAATAAGCATTCATAGATTCTCGAGCCACCTCAGTATCCTACATCAAGCCATGAGTACATATAAGCAAAGGAAGTAGCACCCTAACAATACCTTGGCAAGCCATCTAAGTCCCTCAAGACGGGCAGCAATCACAAATCACCCGTACCCAAAGGGTTCAAGAAGATAATATCACTCAATAAATAAAATAAAAGTAGCGGGCCAGTTACTCCACAAGACAAGACCATCATCATACAAAGCCCGAATAGAAGAAAAAAACTCTGTGTACCGAGCGAAATATGGGCAACCAAACTTCATAGGAGTGACTACCTCAAGCAAATCCCTCATGAGACACCTCCTCTCTATAGTAGTGGTACACTCCTCATCACTAAAAGGAATGAGCTCTCCAGAAAAGCTCAAGCTCATTATAATGCAAAGTCCAAAGGGGTAATAGTCATCTCCCTGACAGGCAAATGAAAAGTATGTGTCGTGTCCATCCACTGCACTATTAATGCATACATAGTAATCTAACTTGATGTATATGAGTCATAAGACAATACAATAATCACCCCATCAAAGCCCTTCTCAACAACCATTTGCTTCACACACATTGGGAGACCCTAATAGTACATACTGACCTTGTTGAAACTACTAGGTAGCACAATGACATACCTATAGGGCTATAAATAATAGGAATGCTATCAAACATTTGCGCAGCTACTAATACTAATACATCTCTTTCTCTGTCACTTAACAAGATTAAAATAATAAAGGCTAAAAAGAAAAGCATTGTAGCAAGCAAGACAAACATAAAAAGAAAATAAAGCAAGAGCTATCAGCCATCAACATTTACAATAAAGCTACAACTTAATAGACAGTTACAACAAGAGCTACAGAGCTATAGCTACAACAACCTCATATAATAAAATAAATAGTAAAGTGGCCAACGAACAAGCCCTAAAAAATAAAGGCAAAGAGGGAACTACCTCGTGACGATGACACACCTAAGCATGAGTCTCCAAGCTATGAAAAATAAGGATCAAATCTCCTCGAGAAAGCATGGATGGCTGAGAACTCTAAGCACCAGGTATGCTAGTCCCTACTGCGGATGTCCTAGCTCCATAAGCCTTTATAAAGTCACCCTCAAGATCAAGATCAACATCAATAAAAATGTCCTCCATACCCTCAGGAATTTTGAGAAATTCCATTTTATGCAAAATAAAATGGAAGTATAGAAGCAAAAACAGAGTAAAAAGCACCCGAAACATGAAAAGGGTCAAGAAAAGTCAGAAAACACTCAAAGAAGTCAGAATGAAGCCTCTTAAGATCTCAAAAAATAGCCATTTAAATAGGCCTAAAGGGAGGAAGTGCGTGACCATGCATAGGTGCGTGACCATGTGCACAAGCACGTGGTCATGCGCCCCCCACGTGCAGTCACGTGCATTTCCTCCTTCCACGTGCTCTTTTGTTGTTTTATGCACATTTTGAGACTTTGCACACTCACTTCTATAGTCCTAAACTTCCATTTGATCATAAGATATGCACCAAACTCACACAAAAGTATGCTGATGTGGACTCCATCTATCTAAAGACACTACATATGCGCCACTTTCTTCAGGAAACTCAACATCCTATAAATAAGGATATCTTACTCCAAATCATCAAAATAACATCCTCAACATGATAATCATCATACCATTACTACATCATCATTGCATCATTACTACATTATCACTACCTCATTCATTACTTAGAAGCACTCACATTGCTTAGAAGCACTCACACACAATGCTTAGAAGCACTCTCATTGCATAGAAGCATTCACACTCATTGCTTAGAAGCATTCATATTGCTCAAGAGCATTCACATTGCTTAGAAGCATCTTCTTAATGCTTAAAAGCATTTTCATCACTTAGAAGCATTCTAATTGATTAAAAGCACTTTCATTGCTTAGAAGCACCCTCATATTGCTTAGAAGCACTCACTTTCACATTGCTTTGAAGAACCCACATTGCGTAGGAGCATCTCACATCACTTAGAAACACCCTTAAATTGCTTAAAAGTATCTTCATATTGCTTAGGAGCATTCACATTACTTAGGAGCATTCACATTGCTTAGGAACATCCACACTGTTTAGGAGCATTCTTATTTGCTTAGTAGCATCCTCATTTGCTTAATCATATTATCATTTCATGTGACGCCTAAGAAGGTTATAGTCGCATGTTCATTCGTGTGGCTCCTAAGAAGGTTATAGTCACATGTTCATTTGTGTGACACCTAAGAAGGTTATAGTCGCATCTTTATTTGTGTGACACCTAGAAAGGTTATAGTCGCATTCCTTTTGTTTAATAGCATAATCATTTGTGTGACACCTAGAAAGGTTATAGTCATATCTCTTTTTGCTTAGTAGCATCTTCATTTTCGTGACATATAAAAAGGTTATAGTCACATCTGCACTCTATAATTTTCATGAATCACAAGCTTTCATATGTTCTAAATAGCACCTTGTGTGATGATCAAGTAATAAAACAATAGCAACAAACAAAATATAACAATAAGCAGTCAAATCTTAATAAGACATTTAAAGACAACCCACAGGTAAGAACCTCTCTCCCTACTAAAATGTTTTTTGCATCTTTGAATTTTGCTTCATGTGTATTGACACTAGTGCTAGGTGGCTATGCAACACATGTGAAATAGGGGGCAACTGTCATACCTCATAATTGATTGTCCCCAAAAAGGTCCAATGATGAAACGAATACTCGAGATGACTAGAGTCTGCTCGTTCATAACACCTCTAAAGTGTGCAACCTTAAAAAACCTAACCAACCCCACCAGTGTGCAAAATCAATCATTGAGCCATTAAGTTGTGCTCTAACCTTACATAATATGAATTATCATAACAATGGGAGGTTTATTTTGAGAAAAAACCTCTTAAAATACTTAGCTCATAGAGTTAGTGTATATTTCGTTAAATCGGGACCCAGTTTTATGAAAAAATATAAATTAATTTTGACAAAACTGACTTCAAAAACAAGTTCGGAGGGCTTTAAAACCTTTGGAAGTGGTCTCAAAATGGTCCAACATAACCTCAATATCAATGTGTATTTCTCAGAAGTGCACGTAAACACCCCTAGGTGTCATGTGCTAAAATCGAAGGTGAATTTAGCAAAATAGACTCTGGAAATGCATCTGAAAGGCCCAAAAACCTTAAGAACCAACCCCATAACAACATGTGTAGAACTTGAGAAGAGCACGTGAAAATGGACATATGCACATATGGCCACATGTGCGCATGGCCACATGCGCACACTATGCGTGGCCATGCACACTTGACATGGCCACATGCAAAAATTCCCTTATACATGTGTGACCATAACTACACCACCCCATTCTACACATTTTTTCCTATAAATAGACCCCTCTACACCCTATTTTGGAGAGGGGGAGTAAGTAAAAACACACACACACTCAAGATTCAGTTTGATCAAAGACTCCATATAGTTTTTACTGTCCTATAGCCTTTCCCTTAGGTTGTTAGATCCCTTTTCCACTAAACCCAGCCTCATCTTTGTCAAAGCACGCTTCAAAGGTATGCAATCTAGCATCATTCTACTGTCATTTTGGACCTCTTAATGAGGAAAGCTTGATAATCTCTCGAAGCTAAAAGCTTCAAAGTTCACACAAGCTAAGTTGATTCTAAGGAACACTTAATCATTTTAGCACATTTATTTTATCGTATTACATTTTTATTTTACTATCTCCAACATTTGAGAATACTGTTATGCTTATGTGATGAGACTAGCAATCTTGCATGCTATGTGAATAATATATGCATTATTATGCTCATTTTACATCATCATTTTGCATCCTCTATTTCCAAAATCATGAAATCACATCATAAATATCAATAATGTAAAAGTTCATGTCCCGGAATAGAGTCATCATGCTTTTGGTCGAATGATGACCTCATACATCCTTTATATTATAATCACTCATCATTATAGCATAAATAATCACTGCAAGCATGATCATCCTATCATTCATCAAATAAGCTACGTAAATTATAATATTATCCTTGCAGATTAACCATATTAGATTTACTTTTTTGTAATCTTTTCCTTTTCATATGTATTTTATTAGGAAAATGATGTAATAAAATTTTTAGCTTTATTATCTTATACTATCTGATGTACTGTGTGAATGTTATATAAACTATCATTATTGAAACTAGAATGTTGCAGTAGCTATATATCAAATATCGTATAATGAGAAATAGTAAAAAAGTAGATGTGATCTCTCAAACCCAAAAATCTCTGCTAGGGACAATTCTTGCCGAGTGACCCAATATTGTGCCTTTCTTTTCTTGATTTTCTAAAAATTGGGTGGTGACTCCACAAAATCAAAAGTGTCTCATTCCCCTGAGACCAATCACTTGTCCCTATTCGGTAAAGTTGCCATGTCCCTCAAAAATGAAAATACCTACACAAAATCATAACACCACAAAAGTCCTCTTCCTCTCAAAAATAAAGAAGGCTACTCACACCATCAAAGTCCTTCCTAGCTACTATGCACTTCACGCACCGAGAGACCCTAATAATACATGCTAACCTTGTTAAAGCTACCAAGAAACATATTGACAAACCCAAGAGGCTACAATCAATGGGTAAACCATTTAAAATCTAAAATATTTTTTCTTCATTTTTATAGGAATAAAATAAATGATCATCATAATTAGAAGCGTCAACAAAAAAAATAGTATAAAACTTATTACCATAAAAATAGAAAGTGCTAAAAAACTAGCGAGAGCTAGATAAATAGCAAGAGCTACATCAATAAGAACTATACAAATAGTAAAAGCTACACAATCAGTAAGTGCTAAAAAAAGTGAGTTAGATAAATAACAAGAGCTATATTAGCAAAGGCTATGTAAACATTAAGACCTATACAATTAGCAAGGGTTAGATAAATAATAAGAGCTACATCAACAAGAGCTATGTAAATAGTAAGAGCTAAATAAATAGCAAGAGCTAGACAAACAATAAGAGCGAGGTAGATAGCAAGAGCTAAAAATACATGCAATTGCTTAGAAGCACAAAAAAAAAGAAAAAGAAAAACAATAAGAGCTAAAAATACAAGCAATTGCTCAAAAGCATGAAAAAAAAAGCTAGAACAAGAGCTAGCAAAACTAGTTATAACAAAAATACCAAGAGTTACTATAAAATAAAGCCATAAAAATAGCAAAAGTAGGCAAATAGGAACTAGCTGAGTAATCTAGGTGTAAGTCTCTAGATTATGGACGATAAGGATCGAACCTCCTCAAAAGAGCTTGAAAGGGTAAGGATGACTCTAAGAATTAAATGGATGGGAAGAAGCCTCACCACTCCCAATAGTAATCTCAAAGGTCCCTGCACCAATCTTTATAGCTCCCGCAATAGTCTGTGTAACCTAGTAGCATTTCCACTTGCTTTGTAACATTTTTATCAGCTTAGTAGCCTTTCCACTTGCTTAGTAGCATTTCCATTTGCTTAATAGCATTTTTATTGGCTTAGTAGCATTTTTATCTGCTTAGTAGCATTTCCACTTGCTTAGTAGCATTTTTATCTGCTTAGTCCACTTGCTTAGTAGCATTTTTATTTGCTTAGTAGCATTTTCAACTACTTAGTAGCATTTCATTTTGCTTGACACCTAAGAAGGTTATAGTAGAATCTTTATTTACTTGACACCTAAGTAGGCTATAGTGGCATTTCCACTTGCTTGACACCTAAAAAGGTTATATTGACACCTAAGAAGGTTATTGTAGCATTTCCATTTGCTTAACACCTAAGAAGGTTATAGTAGCATTTTTATTTTCTTGACACTTGAGTAGGTTATAATAGTATTGCCTTGCCTGACACTTGAAGAGGTTATAGTGGCACCCCTTCCTAAACATTGAAATAGATGTTATCTTACTTAATAGTAGATTGTTAAGTATGACACTGACGTCGGTGGAAGTAACATTTACATAAATGAGTGAAATTTGCATTGCATCTTGCATGAATACCAACACTACATCATGCATTTATCATTAAAAGGATGAAACCAATATAAACAATGACAAGCCTGATGTCTAAAGACTACTTGATGCATTATCAAGTAAGTACCTCTTCCCAATAAACCAACTTTTGCATCTTTGCATTGCCTCATATGTATTGACATTAGCATTAAAATGCTAAACAAAACATGTGAAGCAAGGGACAACTGTCATACATCAAGCTTTAACTATCCCCAAAAAGGGTCTGATGATGAAAATAACTCCCCAAATGTGACAAAAGTTTATTTGTTCGTACTGACTCTAAAGTGTGTTAAAGTCTAAAGAACCTGATATTCTACAATCGAACCTCCGAAGTGTGAAATCGGTTACTAAATCATTAAATTGTACATTAATTTCATGAAATATGAACTCTCAAAATGATAAGTAAATCATTTTAAAAAATCATTACTTAAAACATGCAACTCGTTAGATTGGTGTTAGTCTCATAAGATTGGAGCTGAACTTCATGAAAATGAAAATTGATTTTGATAAAACAAACATCGAAAATGTGTCTGAAAGGCCCAAAAACCTTGAAAAACATCATGAAAACTTAAAAAATGACCCCAAAAAAACCTAAGACAAGAGGCATAAGTGTGCATAATCATGCGCCGGAGTGCATAATCATGCGCCGGAGTGCATAACCATGCACTCTTGCGTGTAGTTATGCCCTTAGTGAACGCATACGTGCTCTGATACACATATAGACATGTGAAACCACACACACACATGGCCCTACACACATAAGCATGCGCAAAAACCTAATTTTTTCTATAAATAGTGACCTTTACCTCCCATTTTAGAGGGGCCTACACACATATTTTGAAAGTCTCTTGAATTCAAGACTTAAGACTCCCATTTTACACACTTTTAGATTGTTTTACTTACTTTTCTTAAGATTTTTAAACTGACTTAAACCAAACCCAACCACATCACTGTCAAAGCACGCTTCAAGGGTATATGAATTTGCATTCTATACATCATTTTCAACCTCTCAATAAGAAAAACTTGAAAATCACATGAAGCTAATGCTTCAAAAATCCAAAAATAAGCTCAATTGAATATGAGGACCAAATAATCATTTTTGCATGTTTATTTTTTTTTTCGTATTTTTGCATTTTTATCATAATTCTCTTTATTTTCATTACTGCTAGTAGTTGAGAAATTATTGTGACTTTTGTGGTGAGATTGGTGATTTTGCATGCTGTTTAAATAATCTATACTTTGCTTATTTATAATAAATTGTCATTTTGCATCCTCTAGCTTGAAAATGTGAAAAATCATTAAAAAAAATCATTTTTACATTAAATTTACACTTTTCATTATCTCTACATTTTTTTTATATAAAAATAACACTTTTATCATAAATTTCACATTTTTATATGAATCTTATATTTCACGAATAAAATATAACTTTTTGCATCACACTTGCATCTCTATTTTCAAAAAAATACATAATTTATCACATTTACATCACTTATGTATCATTTGCATGCTTCAAACATTTCCTTAATAAAAATCATGTTAAAACACTCATTTTCATACAACTCATGTAGCTTATGTAAAAAAATCATCATTTTTCATATAAAGCTCGCATTTTGCATCCAGTAAACAATAAAAATATCATTTTAAATAAAATCATCAATTTTTCATTATAATTGCATTTTCGTATCATTTCAAAATAAATCTATCACTATATATGATCAAAATCAGCTTCACTGCATTAAAGCTACATATTTTCATCATAACTACATCTCATTTACTATTCAACATAAAAATAAGTATTTTCTCTTTTTTTTTCATTAAATTTCATTTAATAATGTTAAATATCACATTATGAAGCTAGAACTTTTGTTTAATGGTCTAATATGCAATCATGCATATTTTTTTATTTTTTCCATTATTTAGGAATGTTTTATTATTTTAGCAATCATCTCATTTTCATTTTTAATAATCTTGCAATTGGAGACAGCTATATGCATCTATTTTCTTATTCATAATTCATCAATTGAGCTTCTCTTGCCCATTTGCTATCCTAATGGATGAATGGATGGAATAAGATATAGTTGTGCTAACCTCTGTTTTGCATGTTTTTTTAGATCTAGGACTAGATTTATATTTCTACACTTTTTTCCTTTTCAAATGTACTTACTAAGAAAGCAATGTAATAATTGTAAATAATTTCTTTACTTTGCTTCATTATTCATCATGATGTGTGAATGTGCATATACAAAACTATCATTACCGAAACTAGGGTGCTATGGTAGCCATGTATTCAGTATTGTGTAATAAGAAATAGCCAAAAAGTATATGCAATCTCCTAAACTTAGAATCTCTGCTAGGGATGATACTCATTGAGTGACCTAATGTTGTTCCTTACATCTTTTCCTAATTTTCTAAAAATTGAATGGCAACTCCATAAACATAAAGCATTTTGCATCTCTTTGAGAGCAATCATTTGTCCTTGTCCTGTAATTAGAACGGATGTCCCTTTTGGTAAAGTGTCCATATCCCTCTTCCCTTCAAGAAAATCACCCCAAGATTTTCCTTAGCCTAGTCACTCATACCTACACTCAAGCTTGAGCTAGAGGAGAATCTCTACACATGTAAATTAGTCTCTTACATACATAAAAAAAATTAGTGGGTTTTCTCTACATAAGGCTTACCACTTCCATTTAAGAAAAAACACTAAGGGAGAAAATAAGAGCGAGTGCTCAAGGGTTTAGTCTTCTCCCTCATTTTTCTTCTAAGTGTTATGAGTGTGTGAGTAAGAGATACAAGAGTTGTGTTTCTTCACAAGTCCATTGTCATCATCCTTATGCAAGTGGAAGCTACATCCATCTAAAGGAAGCAAGAAGTCCTACATCATGCAAGTAAGAAGAGGAGGTCTAGCAAGCTTTCGGGTCACCTTAAAGGAGGACCTTGTAGTTAGAGGTTGATTAAGGCTTGGAGTCATTCTGGTGCCACTTATGTGTTTTGAGCTAAAGGCTTTAGACTTAGGGAGCTAAGAGCTTGTAAATTTGCATCAACCATTTCTTAAAGCCTATCAAGCGTGCTACTGACACTTGGAGTTTGTAAGTGTTACTAAACTCTAGATGTAGGTCTTTTTCCATGCTTTATATTTTGGTTGTTTTGTGAATCTTTAATTTATATTTTTTATTAAGCATGTAAGTAATTAGTTGTGTAATTGAATGTGTTGTGATCTTTGTATTTTTGGAATTTTTACCTTTATGTAAGGATTACACATTCGAAAATTGTTTTAAAATTTATCCTAACTAGTTTCATGCTCATACTAGGCTTCCACTCATATTTCAGTGTGTGTAATTGATTCCTTCAAGTTGTATCAGAGCCAAAATCACATGATTTATATGCTAAATGTTGTGTTAATTATAAGAGTTATGATTATAGTTGTTATTTGTAAAAGTTATGACTAAAGATGCTTAAAATACAAAATAGGCAATACAAAGCACTATCGTGATCATGGGTAGTTTTGCGATTGCAACAGAAGGTATTGTAGTGATTACAACACTGTAGTGATCACGATAGAAGGTACTAAGTTATCACAGCATTGTAGAGATCACGACATAAGGTACTATATTGATCACAACACTATAGTGATCATAGTACTTTAGTTATACTAGTACTATAGCAGTTACAATAATGTAGCTCACGATCGCAACTGACCTTGTTTTTGTATAGACAACATATTTTGCTATTTTCTTGTTTGTTTGACTTTGTAAATACATTATAACATGTAATAGTTATATTTTATTAAATATTTGCTTGTCATACATGCAAGGAATGATCATGGACTTAGTTTAGATCCTATGGTTTGCAATAATAATTAATTTTATTATTTTTAGTATGTAATAAAATATTAATTACATAGTTTTAGGATGTAAAGTTTTTCCTTGGTATGCTAAAGATTGAATATAAATCATAAGAGTTGTGACTTGGAGCTTGAAGTGTTTAAGATGGTGGCCCATTTAACCCTATAGTGGTATGGATCAAGGCCCATAGAGATGATGACAAAAGAGTCTCATGACTTGAAGGCTTTTATTGGGCTAGACCCATTTGTAACATATTCTAAGAGTAAGAATAGGCTAAGAAAGGCCCATGATCACTCTTTATTTATGCATCCATATTTTTGTATATTCTATGTATATATATGATACATATATTGTAACATGCTATATGAATATGAGATATGCATATAATAGATGCCATGCCATGTATGTATAAGATATATATAAATGAAACTTGCTAATGTGCAAAGTGAGACCTTAATAATTAAAGACCTAAAAATCTTCCAAATTAAATTTAGGTTTAGGCTCTCTATTAAGGTAATAACTTGCATGGTCTTGGGCTTATGTGCATCAACTATGGATACATAAGGATGTACATAAGGCCCTAACTAATGCCAAAGGCCAAGAATGGCAATATGTTCCTGAGCCCTGTAACATTAAGAGCCTGATTAATAGAACCTCATATGAGATGTGATGGACTAGAGTTGTCCATTTAATGAGAACTATTATTCCAATAATGGAAATATGTACATGAGGAATATTAATAGCCCATTAAGAACTCCATCATCTATTAAAAATGTATCCAACAAGAGATTTGCATTTCCTACTTTGGAACTGTAGGATTTTCCAAGTCAGCGGGAGGCCATTATGATTAAAGACCAAATCAAATGGTAAAATGACAATGTCATATAACTAATTAATCTTGTTACCTTTTGCAGAAACTTGATAATATAAGATCATCAAACCCACTCACAAATATACTCGACTAACATAAACTCATGAGCCTTAATTTTATTAATTGGCTAAAGACCATAAGCTTCCAAAAAAATAATTTATGTATTAGAACAAAGCCCACTTAGACTACTTCCCAAAAATGCTTCCCAAAAGGAGCAAATCACTCTCGATAAATGGAACGATGATGATATACAAGCACATTGCATCATGTGGGCTTCCATGAATACTAAAATCCATTAGCAATATATGAAGTACACTAGTGTAAGGAAATCCTACATCACCTACAAAAGTTATTTAGTGAGAAAAGTAGCACTACTAGATATGAGATATCTAAGCAGCTTTTCCATGCTAAGATGAAGGAATGAGAGGAAGTAGGAGCCTATGTGAACTATATAATTAGATCAATGAAGGAGCTAAAGAGTCTAGACTTCGTAATGGACTTCCACCTCTAAGTGGATTTGATCCCTGAATCCCTTCCTAAATCTTTTAAACAAACCATTACCAACTTCCATAAGAACAAAATAGAGTACACTATTCCTGGAGCTTTTAAACATGCTCGAGATAGCCCAAAATGCTTTGTAAGGGAGCAAAGGGAAGGAGGTAATACTTATTACCTCTTTTAGTAGGACTAAGAAGAAAGGTAATAAGAAAAAGAAAGACAAGACAAGAGTTGTCAAGCTCATGGTGGGTATAGCCAAGAATAAGATTATGAGGGAAGAGCAAGGCAAAGGAAAGTATTTCCATTGCCAAAGTGAAGGACATTGGAATTGGAATTGTCCTAAGTTCCTTGAATCTCTTATGATAAAAGGAAAGGGCAAATAAAGAGAAGGTGAGACTTTCTCTAATTTATTAGCTTTTAAGTGTTCTCAAAGCTCATCCAATGCATGGGTATTGGATACCAGTGCAAGTTCTCACATTTGTTTATCCTTACTAGATCTAGCAAATGAGAGGAGGTTAAGGGCCCATGAAGTAACCCTGAAGCTAGGAAATGGAGCAAGTGTTCTAAGGCTATATTATCCACTTGAATTGATTTGTGTAATCATGTTTTGTTATTGGATGATGTATTATATGTACTTAATGCCTATAAAAACATTGTCTCTATTTTTAGTTTAACTCAAAAGGTTATGAATTCTACTTCTACAAAAATGTATGGAAGATTAATTTTGGAAATGAATTGGTTGGCATGGTTATTTGATACATGGTTTATATTATGTTAATAATATGTCCAATAACAACGAGCCTCAAACTAATGTGAGTAATGTGAATGCAATGCTAATTGAAAATGCCTCTAACTCTAAACATTAATGGCACTTGAGATTATGTCATATTGTAGAGGATAGGATCATGAGGTTAGAAAGGATGGGAATCTTGAGCAATCTTGAATCTCATTTAATCTGACTTGTTAGGCTTGTCTATAAGGCAAGATGACTAGATCATCTTTATTGGATAAATGGCAAGAGCCAATGATGTATTGGAGATTATACATAATGATGTATGTGGACCATTTAGTAAAATGGCTTGAGGTGGTTTCTACTATTTTATAACCTTTATAGATTATCAATTAAGGTATGGGCATTTGTTTCTTATGAAGAACAAAAGTGAATCCTTTGAAAAGTTTAAAGAGTTCAAAGCCCAAGTAGAGAACCAAACCGGGAAAAGTATTAAAACTCTAAGATTTGATCGAGGAGGTGAATACTTAAGTATCGAGTTCATTAAGTTCCTTAAGGAACATGGTATTGCATCATAACTCGCATTACTTAAAACACTTCAATTAAATGGTGTATCCAAAAGGTGAAATCATACTTTATTAGATATGGTACATTTAATGATGAGCTACATCAATCTTCTTATATCACTTTGGCATTTTGCACTCCAAATAACCTCTTACATCCTTAATTAAGTTATATCTAAGTTTGTATCTACCACACTATATGAGATATGGCATGGTAGGACACCAAGTCTTAAATATATTAAGATTTGGGGATGCCTAGCTTTTATCAAAAAGCTAAAATTAGACAAATTAGATGTAAAGTTGATTAAAGGATGGTTTGTTTGATATCCTAAAGACAGTGTAGTGTATTGCTTTTATCTTCCTACTAAATAAGTTATTATTGTAATTAGAGATCCTATTCCTTAAGAAAGTTTCTTAAGGAAGTTGGCAAAGGAAGGAAGATAATGTTAGATGAGGAGTCATCCAGGGAAGCCTAACAAATTGATCAGATGAATATTAATCAACCTAAGGAGCCTATTCCAATTGAGAATATCATCACACTAACTCCTAAATGGTTTGGTAGGGCATCTCATCCTACAAAGAGATACACTAACTCCTATGAGGTTTGGTAGATGCATGTCAAAATTTCCTTCCTTAACAATCATGTTGAGGAAGACATTTTCATGGAGCAACCCAAGGGTTTTGAATATGAAAAAAAGCTCAAATGTGTGCAAGCTTAATATATCAATTTATGGTCTAAAGCAAGCTTTAAGGAGTTGGAATCATCATCTTGATGAGGCTATCTATTCTTATATTTTCATAAAGAATGAGGATGAGCTATGTTTTTATAAGAAGGTTAGTAGGAGCCCACTAACTTTCCTAGTCTTATATGTTAATGATATTTTATTAATTGGTAATGATATCGGTACGATGACCTTTGTGAAAGTATGGCTGTCTAAAACCTTCTCTATGAAAGACTTAGAGGAGGCTACCTATATTCTTAAGATTTGAGTCTATAGAGATAGATCGAAGAGAATGATAGGTTTATCCTAAAATATTTACTTAGAAAAGGTGTTGAAGAGGTTTAACATGCTTAATTCTAAGAAGGGATTGTTACCTTTGAGGCATGGTATCCAACTATCCAATGAGAAGTCACCCAAGACACTTAAGGGCCTGGTGAAAATGGCCAAGGTTCTTTAAGCTTCAGCTATAGGAAGCCTAATGTATGCTATATTGTGTATTAGGCTAAACATTGCCTATATTGTTAGTGTGACTTATAAGTTTCAATCCAACCTAAGCTTGGAGCATTAGGTGGCAAGTAAGGCTATCCCTAAGTACTTGAGAAGGACCAAGGATTTAGTCTTGACTTATGGATGAGATGACTTATAGTTTATAGGTTTCACAGACTCTAACATGTAGTTAGATATAGATAATAGAAAGTCTATCTCTAAGTTTATCTTCATTTGTAATGGATGTGTAGTGAGCTGGAATAGTTCCAAGCAAAGTATCCTAACTGATTCCACTACAAAGGCTAAGTACATAGCCGCATTAGAGGCTACTATGGAATCTATTTGGATTTGAAAGTTTCTCATTGAACTAGGAGTTATTCCTTCAATTGAGTAGATAATTCTCTCTTTTATGACAACAATGGAGCCATTGCTTTGGTAAAGGTACTAAGGTCTCACCATAAATCTAAACATATAGAAAGGTGTTGGAACGGGTGATGTGCTCATTCAAAAGGTAACTTTAGCCAATAATGTGGTTGATTCACTAACTAAGGCACTCACCCAGCTGTAGTTAGGTCATCATCTTAAGAAGATGGGTTTTAGATATTGTAGTGAATCGTGCTAGTGCAAGTGGGAGATTATTAGTATAGATGTGCCCTAGTGCCATTTCTTGTAATTTAATGACATTGTACTTTTATCCTTATGGCAATAAAATATTTATTTAAATAAAGTGTTTTTTTATTTGAGTATTCACCTTTAACATTATGTTAAAAAATTTTATTATCAAGAGTTGATAATATGAGTGATAAATTATTTTATTACATATGTTATAAAATGTCCATAGTCGTAGGATTACTAAATGGGTAGTATTAATCCATAGACTATCACCTTTGACTATTTCCCTTGATTGGTATATGATATTAATAGTGGGAGGTAGTGAGTCTCATGCTACTTGATATAAGAAATCAGAATAGACATATGGACACTTATGTGATGGGTGGATCGAATAGTGACCTAACTGATTATATAGAGATTCACTTTTGTCAACAATCACTGTCTGGACATAATCATGCATATGGTCCTTTGACCTAAGGTGACATATTTATCCACATATGGATGGTTAGAGTTTGTTACCACTTGCATACCTATGCTAGCCATGTATAGGTATATGGTGTGTGGTGCCTCTAGTCGGTTATATATAGAGATGAGTGATCGACCAAGATGGAATTCATTACCTAGAGTGAACTAGAATAAGATCTTTTGCTATTTAAGTTATTCTCGATGAATAAGTACCTAGCCAGGTCAAACTTAACTACCCAAAAAGAGTTTTAGTGCTAGAAAGCGTTTCTAGTAAAAGTCATTTTTTATATAGAATTAAATTGAAGATAAGGTCATATGATTGAGTCAATTAGAGTTTCACTGACCATGACTCTAGCCAATGTCGAGATCTTGAAATGAAGGGACATTGAGTGCATGATAATTATGTTTAATGGTTCTTGTGAATCTACGAATATCATTCATTTCTAATTGGGTAGTTGTGACATTTATGCTGGGGTCACTCACTACTTATGGAAACTAAATATGATTAATTAAGATTTTCACATTTAGCTTGGAAAGAGTTTCCAATAATATTAAGATTTAATATTATTTATTTCCATTACCATTTGGACTTGAACCTAGTCAGCCACACATATAAAAAGAAGCATTAATAATGATGATTATTAATTTGACTATTTATTAGAGTGTTTAATTAATTAATTAAAATAATTGAATTGGACTTTTGCTTATGTGGGGATATAGGATATCCTAAAATTTAATTCAAAGGTTAGAACTATTAAATAATAATTTGGACTTAATTTAATATGTGATGTTAAGTTTAAGGACCAAATTGATATTTGCCACCAATATTGCCATTTAAATGTAGTTTAATGGATGATGTATGGGCTTGAATAAAGATATTTATTGGTGAGGTGGGCCTTATGTAAGTGTTAGATTAAGCCCATCTAACTAATTAGTGGATGTTGTAGAGATGGGCCCATTTAAAATTTAAATGAGCCTAAGCCTAAACCCACTTACTAAAGGATATACCACCTAAGCATATGACATGGTGGCCACATAAGCATAGCTTTACATGCAATGTGATTGCATGGTTGACACTATGGAGATGTCTCATAAGCGTGCACTTCAATTTAGTGGATTTTCTTTACACAAGACTTACCATTTCCATTTGAGAAAAAATACTAAGAGAGAACATATGAGTGAGTGCTATAGGGTTGAGTCTTTTTCTTCATCTTTCTTTTATGTGTTGTAAGTGTGTGAGTAAGAGATACAAGAGTTGTGTTTCTAAACAATTCCATTGTCATCATCCTTGTGCTAAAGTTGTGCAAATAAAGGCTACATCCATCGAAAGAAGTGAAGAAGTCTTACATCATCCAAGCAATGAGAGGAGCTCTAGCAAGCTTTTGGGTCATCCTAAAGGAGGAGCTTATGGGTAAAGGTCCATCAAGGATTGGAGTCATTATGGAGCCACTTATGCATTTTAAGCTAAAGGCTTCACACTTGGGGAGCTAGGAGCTTGTAGATTTGCATCAACCATTTCCTAAAGCTTATCGAGTGTGTTACTGACACTTGGAGTTTGTAGGAGTTACTAAACTCTAGATGTAGATCTCTTTCCATGCTTTTGTGTTTTGGTTATTTTATGAATCTTTGATTTATGTTGTCTATTAAGCATGCAAGTAATTGGTTGTGTAAATTGAATGTGTTATGATCTTGGTAGTTTTGGAATTCTTTCCTTCATACAATGATTACACACTGGGAAGATATTTTGAAATTTATCCTAACTGGTTTTATGCTCACACCACACTTCCACTCATATTCAGGTGTGTGTAATCGATTCCTTCAGCCTAAGAGTGCAAAATAATGTAAAATCAAAGTTAAAGGTCCCTCTCTAACTCATCCCACAGGCATGGAATGATCCCACCCACATGGGATGATCATCCCACACCCATGGATGGATGACCCACACCCGTGGGTCATCAACTCACACTTGTGTGTTATGATGGAATGACCCACACCCGTAGGTTATAACCCACACACGTGGAAAATGACCTACACTTATAGGCCATGCAACCCTTGATCATGGTTCGTGTCCATCAACAATAAAAACTAAAAAATTTACCCATTTAGGAATTGTTTTTATGAGAGACTTTGAGCTAGAACCAAAAAATGCAGACTTATAGATAATGTTTTGGGATGATTTTTGACATTAATGTTAGATTGTCTCTAGCTTCAAACTCTTGCAATCAAAGTGATTGACACATGGAAACCCATCATCTAAACACTATTAACCTTTATTTTACTTCATTTTTTAGAATTTTAGCACTTTTTTAACCAAACCAAGCTACATCTTTGTTGAAACACGCTTATGGGGTAAATCCCAATCCCTTTGAGAATCCCTAAACTATTTTCTATATAAAATTTTCTTTTGGATATCATTTTCTCTTCTTCTCATTATTCTATTTCTATATTTTTCTTTTTCTGCTTCTATTTTATTTATTTTATTATTTGCGATAAATTGTAATTTTAGTATTGCTTGGAAGTAGTATATAATATTTTGAAGGTGTGGGAAGTTCGGCTAAAAATCTAGGAGTGTTTGTTGAATTTTTGCATTAATTGTGAATTTTTTTTATCATATTTGCTTCTTTTTAGTATTATTTCCCCCTTCTTTTAGTAAAGTTGATATTTTGGTGCTACAATGTGTATTTTCATTGTACAAGCCATATTATGATAATAGAATTGCATCTCCATCGTTTTTGTTATTTTTCCTTTTATTTTAATTTTCCTTGCATTTTTATTGTAAAATTCCCACTTTCATGGTAAAAAATGCATTTTTCTTTTTATCATTTTTACTATTTTTGTTATTTTTGTCCTTTTATTTTAATTTTGCTTGCATTTTTACCATAAAATTACCATTTTTATGCATTTTCATGATTTTTTTTCCATTTTTGTTTCTTTTATTTTAATTTTTGCATTTTTCAACATAAAATTCCCATTTTTATGGTGAAAATTGCCTTTTTGGCATTTTTGTGATTTTGTTGTTTTTATTTTAATTTTTGCATTTTTCATCATAAATTTTCCATTTTTATAGTTAAAATTGTATTTTTGGCATTTTTATGATTTTTTATTTTTTGTTCTTTTTATTTTTATTTTTGCATTTTTCATCATATAATTCTCATATTTATGGTAAAAATTGCATTTTTCATCATATAATTCTCATTTTTATGGTAAAAATTGCATTTTTGGCATTTTTATGATTTTTGACTTTTTTATTTTTTTTATTTTTGCATTTTATCATAAAAGTTCCCATTTTCATAGGAAAAATAGTATTTTTTCCATTTTTATTATTTTTATGCCTTTATCTTGAATTTTGGCCTTTTCATAAAAAACAAAAATCATATTTTTTGTGATGAAAATTCCTTTTTTAGCATCTTTATCAACATTTTTGTGCCTTTTATTTTGAATTTTTATATTTTTCATCATAAAATTCATATTTTTATGGTGGGAAACATATTTTATTGATTTTTCATTTTTCTTCATTTTATTTTTACAAATTTTGAGCTTTACAAAAAAAATTGCATTTTGGCACCAAAATATTTAAGTTGTTAATATTGCACCATGCATCCTCATTAGCATCTTTGTTTGTTGATTTGCTTTAACGACTCTTTCCAATTTAATCATTGTCTTTATTTCCATTTCTTTTTTTATTTATTTATCTTATCATCATATGAATGGATGAAATATATGTGATTACCATGAATGTCATGTGTGTTTGCATGTGGGTGTGGACTAACCCTTGTTTTGCAGGTTTATTAAAATACAAATTTTATTTTATTTTATTTTCCATTTTTAATGTACTTAATGGGACAAGAAATTATCAAAGTGATGTAATCTTTAATTCCAATTCCCACTTTTATTTACTTTTCATTTTGATGTATTTATTATACTAGGAAATTTCTAGGGTTGTAATCTTTAATTTCTTTCCCATTTTTATTTATTTATTTTGTTTTCTTTGTTTATTTATTTGTTTATTTTGTTCATTATTTCTTGCATACTTGTGTGTTGTTTGCTATTTTCTTGCTTTTTTATGTTGCTAATTGTTTGGTATGCTATGATTACTTATATTTGATTATTTGCTCCTTATTTTTTATGTATGCGTGCCAAATTCAACCATCCTACATTCCAACTCTCAATTCAATGCAATTTTAAAACTAACTAATAATCAAGTGTGGTAAAGAATAAAAATCCTAATCTTATATATTATGGATTTCTAGAGAAAAATTGATCTAAAACTTGACTCTAAAGACACTCAAAACTTAACATGGACCCGATGTCATGTTTTATGAGAAATCTACCAAAATTTTGGCAAAGTCTCCTTTGTAAAACGGACATCTCTTTGCTAAAAGTAGAGTTAATCATGCATAAAACAACACTTTTGTAATCTTCACAACACAATTACTCAAGTTGGGTCCACGAACTATACTTTATACCCAACCAAGAACCAACACATATACACATATAGAAATAGCGTAATTTTATCAAATTTATGACTATATTACAAAATAAAATTTAGTTAAACCATTACAATTAATTCATTTAAATAATTAACATTTAAAGGAAATATATTTTTCAAACAATTAATAAAATCAATAATAAAAATTCTTGTTTAATATCACCAAAATCAACTATTTAAAATAATTAAATTCATAAAGCTGCCTTTAAACCTCCTTAATTAAAAATCATTATTAAATGTACATAAACTATTTAAATAATCTAAATATATAATAAAAATATTAAGGAACTTATTTTAAGCTTTTAAATAATAATAGTAAATATATTTCCAAAATTATTTCTAGTTAACTAAAAATTACCATTACTTATAAAAATTTCTTGCCTTTATTGCTTAAAATCAGTAGTAAACATGTTAAATAATTTTAAATTCAATTAAAATTCGAATAAATAATAAAATATAAATTTTTTGTAAAAATACATATTAAACATCATCTTTAAAAATTATATCTTCAATTGTACAAGAAATTTCACAAAACTTCTTTTACAAAGTTTAATCTATGCAATTTATAAAATTTAGTAAAAATATGAAAACACCTGAGTTCATAACAGTAACTTGTAACAGTAATTGAACCTCATAATAGTAACCCAAAATCCAACAATTTCATAAAATTATTAAAATTCAAGAAATGTGTAAAATGGACTTATAAATATCCTAAATGTGATTTTTTTAGGCTAAAGGAATTATCTCCAATGATTAAGCTAATTTAAATGGAAATTAACTAATTTCCACTACAACCCTTTTGAGATTTATTTCTCAAAATCCATAAAGAATTTGACTAAACTCTTTATACAAAAATTGATCACCACAATTTATACTATTTTGAAAAAATAGTTTCATGCGTTTATCTAATGGTCAACAGTGTTCATTCATCGGTGTTCAAGTGGGATCCATTGGATCCTCACTGAAAACACAACACCCAGATGAAAAAATTATACCAAAATATTCCTAATAATTAGTATAACACAATAATAACCTCAAATGCACCAAAAATAACATAGGATTTACAAATAAAAAAGAGTAAAGGAAATTAAAAAAAATTCATAAAATATTCTACCGACATAGATTGGGTGTAAGGTTAGTACCTATAGACTCCTAACAACGAGAAGAATGTAATAAAGCCAACCCCGTTGCTTGAAACCCGTTGGAATAGTGTCAAAATGTCTAAGGAAAGCTGACAATGCAACCAATTTCTGGGCAATTTCTTACCAAATAAATATTATGGGAAGGAAGAGGAGGATGAGAAAAATCTACCATTCAAATTTGAGGTTGATTGGAGTTCGTTTGGGTGTTGAATGAAAGAAAAGAAAATTTTTGGTACTTAAATGTAATTTGCCAACCAAAAATAAAAAATCTCATGGCTTTCTGTTTGCCTTTCCTCTGCATACCCTCCATTGCCCTTTTTAAATATAAGTGGACACCTATGTGTCTACTAGCCACTAATTCTCCTTTTTTTTTTTTAACTTTAACTTAAAACATATATAAACTAATAATATATAACAATGATACCCAAAAGATACATTACCAAAATTAATAACAATAAAAATAATAACAATAGCAATAATAATACTAATAATGAAGGCAATAGTAATATTAACATCAAGGGTCTCAAAATAATGATAATAATACCAATAATAATAAGGATCATGATAATAAAATGAAATAATAATAATAGCAGCAGCAACAATAATAATTAAAATAATAATAAGAAATATCAATAATAGTAATAATAAAAATATTAATATTAATAATAAAAAATTCAGGTTATTACATTCTTCCCTCCTTAAGAAAATTCATCATCGAGTTTTCATAATACTGAAATAAGTTGGGGTATCAATTCTATTTATCAATCTCCATCTCCCAAGTGCAAATCTTTCGCTACATGATTGTTCTATAGCACTTTCACCATAGGAATCTCTTTAGTCCAAAGCTGATAGACTTGTCGATCGACAATCGCCACTAGGTACTCTTCATATATTAAGTCTTCACTGAGCTCAATTGTTTGTAATTGAAGAACATGTGAGGGATCAAAAACGTGATTTCTCAACATTAAGACATGGAATGCTAAATGAATATATGACAACTTTGGCAGCAACACTAGTATATAAGCCACATTGCCTACTCTTGATCAAATTTCAAGGGGTCTGATATATCATAGAGCTAGCTTGCCTTTCTTACTAAATCTCATAACCCTCTTCATTAAAGACACCTTAAGAAACACCATGTCTCCAATAGAAAATGATACATCCTTCCTCCTAGGATCAGCATAGCTCTTCTATCGGCTAAAAGCTATCCTCAATCTCTATTGGATAATAAGGATCTTATATGAAGTCACTTGCACTAATTATGGGCCTGTCAAGTATCTCTAACCAACTTCCTAACACAGGGGTGATCTACACTTTTTTCCATGCAGTGATTCATATAAAGACATTCAATACTTGCATGATAACTATTGTTATATGCAAACTCAATCAATGGCAAGTGCAAATCCCATTGACCACCAAAGTTTATCACACACATTCTCAAAATATCTTCTAAAGTTTGAATGGTCCTCTCAGATTGACCATTAGTTTCAGGATGAAAGGCCATACTAAAATCAAGTCTCGTGCCTAACGCTTTATGCAATTCTCACCAAAAAACTAAAGTAAAGGTAGCTCCTCTATCAAACACTATACTTTCTAGCACTCTATGCAAGCAAAAAATTCAATTGACATACAACCTTGCTAACCTATCAATAGAATATGTCTTCTTAACTAGCAAGAAGTGAGTTAACTTGGTCAACTATCACACATATGGCATCATAACCTCTA
Organism: Mallotus nudiflorus; assembly: GCA_947683625.1. Taxonomy (NCBI): domain Eukaryota; kingdom Viridiplantae; phylum Streptophyta; class Magnoliopsida; order Malpighiales; family Euphorbiaceae; genus Mallotus; species Mallotus nudiflorus. Next base: position 1,040,540 of record CANTUR010000291.1, read on the forward strand.
GTTGTACAAGGTAATCCTATCATGAAATCAGCAATCATATCCCACTTCCATTTTGGAATGAGTAGCTATTATAGTAATCTGAAGGGTCTTTAATGTTCCTATTTCACTTGCTGATATGTCAACACTTGGACATAAATTATGCAATGTCTCTTTTCATCCCATTCCACCAATATGGATTATTAAATCGTGATACATCTTGGTAGAACCAAAATAAACTTTGTAAGTAGAAAAATGAGCTTCTTCCATAATTTCTTTCCTTAAGTCATCCATATCTATTAGACAAAACCTAGTGCCTAAATGTAGCACACCCTTATTATCAATTACAAAGTCTTTAGATTGACCCTAATGAACCTCTAACATTATTCTTTACAACTATGGGTCCTTTCTCTGAGCTGCTTTCACTCTATCCAAGTACATTGATCATACCCTGAATTGAGCTCAAAGACATTTCTTAGTTACCTTCCATTATAACCCTTGATTAATCAACTTGTGTAATTCTTTAATGATTGGCCTCCTTTCTGAGCTAATGTGAGCAAGGCTTCCTACTGACTTTCTACTTAAAGCATCAACCCCCACATTAGCTTTACCTAAATGGTAAAGAATAGAGCAATCATAATCTTTCAAAAGTTCTATCCACCTCTTCTATCTCAAATTCAAGTCTCTTTCCTAGAAGATGTACTTTAAGCATCTTGTGATCAATGAATATTTCACAAGTTAGACCATACTAGTAATGCCTCCAAATCTTCAATGCAAACACCACTACCACCATTCCAAATCATGAGTAGGATAGTTTTGCTTGTGCTTCTTTAACTGACATGAAGCATTTGCAACTACTCTCTCATTCTGCATCAATACATAACCTAATCCTACACGAGATGTATCATAAAACACTATTTACCCTTCATTCTGATGGTAAGGTCAACATTGCAGCACCCCAAATGAGATGCGCTGGGTCTAATGTCAACATTGTAGCACCCCTAATGAGATGCACTGGGTCTAATGAAACCTTTATCGAGCAATTCTTACAACTTCTCATTAAGCTCCTTCAACTCTACAGGTGCCATCCTATAAAGTGGCATATAGATAGGATCTGTATCGAGTACAATATTGATACAAAATTCTATACCTCTATCTAGTGGCCAACCTGGTAATTCTTCTAGAAAGACAATAGGAAACTCGCAAACAATTGGCATATTCTCAATTGTCCCTTCTCTACCTTTGTATCTTTAACTATAACCAAGTAGCCTTGACAATCTCTTCTAAGCATCTTTCTTACTATGATTGCAAAAATAAGATTTTGAGACATTAAACTCTTATTACCTATGAATTGAAATTCCATATTATTCAAAATTCTGACAATCATTTCTTCCTCCTAGCAATCTAAAGTAGCATAACACTAGGCTAACTAGTTCACTTCCAAAATCACTTCAAAATCAATTACATATAATAGGATTTAAATTTGTAAAAAATTCTCTTAACTTCAATCCTAAGCATAGATATTAATATTTATTGGACTTAATCTTATAATATACAGTTCTACCACTCTTCCCTCATCTTGCATCATGTTTATAGGGTGACAAAATGGCTTGAAGAGTTTATGAGTGTACTCCTATACTGACCGTTATCCTTTAGCTATATGCATTAGTTATCCTCTTTAATCATTTCTTATTACAAATGGACAAAAGTATTTTAAGAATCACTCCACAATGGGACTCTCCTAATCATGGAATACAGTAAGACAACATCTACATCGAACATCCCCAAAATTTCTCCATTGTGGCATCTACTAAACTAGGGGCATGGCTTGCTTAAATGCTGCTAGTCTTTATTAAATTCCTACTATAACAACTAGAAAAGATATTGAATCTATATATGGAAGAACTGCTTCTACTGGTGATTGATGTCTATGCTTATGAGCCATTACTACTATGAATCTACTCTTTCTTCTAGCTAGGAGCTTCATTTTGAAATAACTGCTCTTCATCATTATATGCTCACTTTGTAGTAAGAGTAGTCCACACTTACCTCATTAAAAGAAGATAAGAATACAATAAGATTCAATAAATAACAAGAAAACTAATATACATATGAAATCCAAGAAGCAATGATGACAAGAAGTGATAATTATCAACCTAATCACCACAGTAGTTTTAAGAAAAGACATATCTCAATGACCAAAATAGCAAAAATCAACTATAAGCTCTGATACTAAGTTTTTCATGACCCAAATATGGGAGTCATGATCAGCACTAGGGAACTAGTATTTGTAAGAATTCGAAACCCGTAACAAGCCTAATATATAAAATCTCAAAAAAACATAATAAATATAAATATACCACAGAATTAAAACTTTTTAAATTAAAATAACTTTCATATCATTTCATAAAAAAATATATATTCTAACAATTATTGAAATACAAAACCTCAGTCAATAACAATATAAAATACTACAACAAGACATACTACTATTGCATTGTCTAATAAATACAAGGAGTGATACTTCAAAATTTACATAAGTCAGTTGGTGAGGAAAGGGTTCGACAAAGAGAACTACTATAAGAGGTCTGAAGAAAAGGATCTTGAAAAATAATTAAGGGGGGTATATTTGGATTTAAAAGCTTAAAATAAGTTCATTAATATTTTTATTATATATTTGGATTATTTAAATAGTTTATGTACATTTAATAATGAATTTTGATTAAAGAGGTTTAAAGGAAGCTTTATGAAATTAATTATTTTAAATAGTTGATTTTAGTGATATTAAATAAGAATTTTAATTGTTGATTTTATTAATTTTTTGAAAAATAGATTTCCTTTATATGTTAATTATTTAATGAAATAATTGTAATGGTTTAACTAAATTTTTTTGATAAACACCCCTAGGTGTCATGTTCTAAAATTGAGGTTGAATTTGGAAAAAGGGACCATAGAAATGCATTTAGAAGGCCCAAAAACCTTAGGAACTAACCTCGAAACATCGTGCGTAAAACCTAAGAAGAGCACGTAGAGTGTTGAAATGCACGTGGAAATGCACACGTGCGCACGTGACCATGCGCACATTGTGCGTACGTGACCACGCGTACATTGTGCGTGACCATTCACGCTTAGTGTGGCCACGCGCAAAAATCCCCTTATACGTGTGTGACCATGCTTATACCACCCCATTCTACACATTTTTTCTTATAAATAGACCCCTCTACACCCCATTTTAAAGGGGAAGCTAGTAGAAACACACACCTACTCAAAAATTAGTCCGATTAAAGGCACTGGAAACCCATTTCCAGATAATTTTTGCTCTCCCACAGCCTTTCCCTTAGGTTATTAGATCCCTTTTCCACTAAATCAAGCCTCATCTTTGTCAAAGCACTCTTCATAAGTATACAATCTAGCATCATTCTACTATCATTTGGAACCTCTCGATGAGGAAAGCTTAATAATCTCTCGAAGCTAAGCCTTCAAAGCTCACACAAGCTTAGTTGAGTCTGAGGACCATACAATCATTTTAGCTCATTTACTTTATTGTGTTGCATTTTATTTTACTGTTACCAGCATTTGGGAATACTGTTATACTTATGTGATGAGACTAGCAATCTTGCACGCTGTGTGAAGAATATATGTTTTATTATGCTTATTTTATATCATTATTTTGCATCCTTTATTTCCAAAATTATGAAATCACATTGCAAATACCAATAATATGAAAAGTTCATATCCCAAAATAGAGTCATCATGCTCTCGGTCTAGTGGTGACCTTATGCATCCTTTACATTATCATCATGTATCATCATAGCATAAATAATCACTACAAGCATACATGATCATCCTATTATTCATCGAACAAGTTGTGCAAATGATTGTATTATTCTTGCGGATCAATCATACAAGAAGACACTATGATGACTCCAAAAGGAGATGCCCTATGCAAAAAAGGGAAGAAAAAGAAAACCTAGCTAAGTGCGAAAAGCTCCAAAAGGAGACGCCTTAAGGAAAAAAGGGACAAAAGGCAGACAATAGTAATGGCAAACATCATCATTAATGATACATAGTAGGAAGAATATACAATCATCATCGTACAAGCATCATACAACATGCGGGACAAATGCCTAGATACAACACCCAGAGTCCATAACCTTAGGAAAATAATACAACAAAGCAAACCATAGGCCAAAAGTCATACACCTAGCTCCTAAAATAACTACATCAATCATGGTTGCCATTAGATGTAAGCACTAATCCTACTCAAGCATCACCCTTATCTAATCCTGACTCATCACCGTTCATCATAAAGGATGATAGCCGTGACTCTAGCTCACTGATGTTATCACGATAAGCTGCACACTGTCGCTCCCATTCAAGACTAGTGAGACAATGCTCAACCTGTATTACACATTACATATCATGCATTCATACATAAAACATATGCATAAAATAAATAGATACAATAAATAAGGCATACCCTCTAAGTGGTAGCAAAATCCAAAAAGCACTGTTATGCACTCCCACCAACAATATACTAGTTCTAACCAGAGGAGATATGAATCTATAAAATCAAGCAAATAAATTAACCACCACTCATTAAGTAAATAAAACACATGCAAGAATAAGTAAAGATCATGAACATGGGTAGCATCAGTAGGAGCAACACCTGACTGAGGAATGTTAGGTCTAGGCAAACTAAGGCTCACTACTGTACCAAGGATATTTGTCCTAAGCAAAGATAAAGACAGCTAAACCATCAAGTCCCCAAGAATAGTACTACCATAAGCCACACCACTAGTATAGGCATTCACCTCAGTATAGAACGTGCCCTCATCCTCCTCAAAATGAGATCCATATCTTCTCTGATGTCACTGCAAATAAGTTCTCATAACTCACATCAATTACAGTTTATTACTAATAAATTTTATTACATGCTTGCACCAAAATAGGAGTAAAAGCTTATCGGATCAGAAAAAGTGACTCTTGATGACTCGAGTGATGGCCTAATCCTCAAACCTGAAGGACGAGATGCATTTGCCTAAGAAGGTGGAGGTAAAGGAAAGGTCCTACTAGCTATAACACTAATTAATTGAGGGATCAATACATCAGCATAAGGCAAACCCACACTCTCTGAGAGGCTCTCAGAGGGGAATCCCATCATAACAGTAGCAAGATCATCACCACAAAGCTTGTGACCCCAAAATATGTCACTAGGGGGAGGGAAGGGAACTCTCCTCATATATGGGCCATCCCACCAATGATGGACTTGCTCACCCAAATACCACACTTTGCCGATGAGGCCAGAGAGCAACACTCGTCTCTCTGTTAGCAGCCATACAACCACCATCTCTGCTATCCAATAAGACCTTGCCACCCACCAGTGAAGAAAGATTTTCTCAAAGGGGCAACAATGAACAAAAGACCCCTAAAAAAGGAATAACCAACACAACAAGAATCAGACATACCTAATCAAGGGATAGCTTCCTCATATGGTCTCAAGCTACCGTGCAATCCTTAATCAAATAAGTAGTCTTCCTGATCCATCAAGAATAACAAGGGAAGCCATCCTCCTAGAAATGCTCGATGGATGGACAAGGAAGAATCCTGAACTCATATGCCCACATCTGTCAAAATCAAAGGGTCAGAAATAACAAACTAAAAGTAAAAGAATAGACAACAGAACTCCTACTCACGTCCAACATGAACAAGCATCCAAATATCCTTGAACCACCTTAGCATGCTGCTTCAAGTCCTAAGTATATATGAGTAAAGGCAGCAATGCCCCAGCAATAACCCCAATAAGCCACCTAGATCTCTCAAGACAAGTAGCAATCGCAGATCACCTGTACCCAAAGGGTTCAGGAAGATAATGACACTCCACAAATAAAACAAAAAGCAGTGAGACAAATGCTCTACTGAGACAAGACCATCATTATACAATTCCCATATGAAAGAAATGAACTTCATGTATCAAGCAAGATATGGGCAACCAGACTTCATAGGTGTCACTACCTAAGCACATCCATCGTGAGGTGCCTCCTTACCACAGTAGTAGAACACTCCTCCTCATTGAAAGGAATAGGCTCTCTAGAAAAGCTCAAGCCAGTGATAGCAGCAAAATCCAAGGGGTAATAGTCATCTCCCCGATAGGTAGATGGAAAGTATGCATCATGTCCATCCACCGCTCTATCAATGCATACATGGCAATCTAACTCGATGCATATGAGTCATAAGACAATGCAACAATCACCCCATTAAAGCCCTTCCTAGCAACCATCCGATTCACATACATTGAGAGATCTTAATAATACATGTTAACCCTATTGAAACTACCAGGTAGCACAGTGACATACCTATGGGGCTACAAATAATAGGTACGCTATCAAACATTTGCATAACTACTAAATACTAACATATCTCTCTCTGTCACTTAATAGGGTCAAAACAATAAAGGCTAAAAAGAAAAGAATTGTGGCAAGTAGACAATCATAAAAAGAAAATAAAGCAAGAGCTATCAGCCATCAGCATTCATAATAAAGCTAGACAAGACAGTTACATCAAGAGTTACAAAACTACAACTAAAATACGTCACACAGCAAAATAGTCGATGAACAAGCTTAAGAAAATAAGGGCAAAGAGGGACCTACCTCATGATGATGATGCACCCAAGCATGAGTCTCCAAGCTATGAACAATAGGGATTACATCTCCCTGAGAAAGCCTGGATGGATGAGAACTCTAAGCACCATATGTGATAGTCCCTACTGTGAATGTCCTAGATCTAGTAGCCTTGATAAAGTCACCCTCAAGATCAAGATCAAGATCAACATCAATAAAAATATCCTTCAAACCCTCAGGAATGTTGGAGAATTCCATTTTACATAAAAGAGAATGGAAGTACATAAGCAAAAACAAAGTAGATAGTAGCTAAAACACAAAAAGGGTTAAGAAAAGTTAGAAAACACTCAAAGAAGTCCAAACAAAGCCTCTCAAGACCTCTAAAATAACTATTTAAATAAGCCTAGAGGGGGGGGGGGGGGAAATGCGTGACCACTCGCCAGGCACATGATCACGTGTACAAGCACATAATCACGTGTAGTCACGCGCACTTCCCCCTTCCATGCGCTCTTCTATGGTTTTATGCGCACTTTAAGACTTTGCACACTCACTTCTATTATCCTAAACTTCCATTTGAGCATTAGAGATGCACCAAAATCATATAAAAATACACTAATGAGGACTCCATCTATCTAAAGACATAGCACGTGCACTACTTTCTTTAAAAAACTTAAGGAAAATTTAGTGTAAGGATATCTTACTCCAAATCATCGAAATAACATCCTCGACATGACAAATTACTGCATCATCATTGCATCACTATTGCATCATTGTTACATAATCACTATTACCTCATTCACATTTCTTAAGAGCACTCTCATATTGCTTAGAAGCCTTCACATTACTTAGGAGCACTCTCACTTTGCTTAAGAGCATTCACATTGCTTAGGAGCACCTTCACACTGCTTAGGAGCATTCTCTTTTTGATTAATAGAATCTTCATTCATGTGACACCTAAGAAGGTTATAGTCGCATGTTCATTCATGTGACACCTAAGCAGGTTATAGTTGCATTTTCATTTCTTAATAGCATGTTCATTCGCATGACACCTAAGAAGGTTATAGTCGTATGTTCATTTTCATGACACCTAAGAAAGGTTATAGTCATATGTTCATTTACGTGACACCTAAGAAAGGTTATAGTTGCATGTTCATTTGCATGACACTTAAGAAGGTTATTATTGCATGATCATTTGCATGACACCTAATAAGGTTATAATCACATGATCATTTGTGTGACACCTAAGAAGTTTATAATTGCATGATCATTTCGCATGACACCTAAGAAGGTTATAGTTCTATGTTCATTTGTATGACACCTAAGAAGGTTATAGTCACATGATTCATTTGTGTGACACCTAAAAAGTTCATAGTCATATGTTTGTTTATAGGACACCTAAAAAGGTTATAGTCACATGTTCATTTGCGTTATAGTCACATCTCTTTTTATTGAGTATAATCCTCATTTGTGTGACACTTAAGAAGGTTATAGTCATATAAATCCCAATGCACTCTGCACGAATCACAGGCTTGCATATGTCCTAAATAGCACCTTGTGTGACAACCAAGTCATAGAACAATAACAATAAACAAAGTAACAATAATCAAATCTTGACAAGACATCTAAAGATAACCCACAGGTAAGTACCTCTCTCCTTACTAAAATGTTTTTTACATCTTTGCATTTTGCTTCATGTCTATTGACATTAGCACCAGGTGGCTATGCAACACATGTGAAATAAGGGGCAACTATCATACCTCAAATTTGACTATCCCCAAGAAGGTCCAATGATGAAATAAATTCCCGAGATGACTAGAGTCTGCTCCTTCGTAACACCTTTAAAGTGTGCAACCTTAAAAAACCTAACTGACCCCACTAGTGTGCAAAATTGATCATCGAGCCATTAAGTTATGCTCTAGCCTTATGAAATATGAATTATTAGAACAACGAGAGGTTTTATATCAAAACTTCTCTTAGAATGCTTAGCTCATTGGGCTAGTGTGCATTTCGTTAGACTAGGATCGAGCTTTATGAAAAATAAAAATTGACTTTGATAAAACAGACATTAGAAACATGTCTAAAAGGCTCCAAAACCTCTAGAAGTGGTCTCAGAATGGTCCAACACAACCCAAGTATTAGCGTGATTCGCTCAGAAGTGTGCGCAAACACCCCTAGGTGTCATGTGCTAAAATTGAGGCTGAATTTGGAAAAATGAACCCTGGAAACATGTTTGAAAGGCCCAAAAACCCTAGTAACCAACCCCAAAATAGCATGTGTAAAATCAGGGAAGAGCGCATAAAGCATCAAAGTGCACGTGGAAATGCATATGTGCACACATACACCAAATGTGTGACCACACACACTTGGTATGGCCATGCACAAAATCCCTTTATATGCGCGTGACCATGCCTAAACCACCCCATTCTACACATTTTTCCTATAATACACCCCATTTTATGAGGGAAGCAAGTCAAAACACACAGACACTCAATAGTTTGACCGAAGGCACTGGAAACCCCTTTATAAATAGTTTTTACTCTCCCACAACCTTTCCTTAAGGTTGTTAGATCACTTTTCCACCAAACCAAGCCTCATCTTTGTCAAAGAACACTTCAAAGGTATACAATCTAGCATCATTTTGCTATCATTTTGAACCTCTCGATGAGGAAAGCTTGATAATCTCTCAAAGCTAAAGCTTTAAAGCTCACGTAAGCTTAGTTGAGTCTGAGGACCATATAATGATTTTAGCACATTTATTTTACTATTGCCAGCATTTGGGAATACTGTTATGCTTACATGATGAGACTGGCAATCTTACATGCTACATGAATAATATATGCTTTATTATGCATATTTCATATCAACATTTTACATCCTCTATTTTTGAAATTATGAAATCACATCATAAATACCAATAATGTGAAAAGTTCATATCCCAGAATAAAGTCATAATGCTCTCAGTCCAGTGATGATGTCATGCATCCTTTACATTATCATCATATATCATTATAGCATAAATAATCACTACAAGCATGCATGATCATCCTATCATTCATCAAACAAGTTGTGTAAATGATCATATTATTCTTGCAGATCAATCATACTAGATTTATCTTTCTACAATCCTTTCCTTTTCATATGAATTTTATCAAGGAAGCGATGTAATAAATGAATTTTTAGCTTTATTTACTTATGATGTACTGTGTGAATGCTATATGAACTATCATTACTGAAGCTAGGGTGTTACAGTAGCTACACATCAAATATCATATAATGAGAAATAGTCAAAAAGCATATACGATCCTCCAAACCTAAAAATCTCTACTAGGGAGAATACTCGTTGAGTGACCTGATGTTGTCCCTTTCTTTTCTTGATTTTCTAAAAATTGTATGGTGACTCCATAAAATCAAAAGTGTCTTATCCCCACTAAGACCAATCACTTGTCCCTTTTTGATAAAGTTGACATGTCCCTCAGAAATGGAAAGACCTACTACACTGTCTAACAAAGTATAAAAAGAAAGAACAAAATAAGGTCGCTCACATGATTATATCCACCTAAAAGATATAATGCCCTCAAGGTGGGGAGAGGAGTTTGACAAAAAAAATAAGATGATCAAGTTTGCCCGGCCTCAAGGCTTACAAGTCATAAAAGTTGACATATGGTATGAATCTAAAGAAGAAGCTAAACAGAACACAGTTATTCAAGGACATGATGACTTTAAAATTATTGATTAGAATAACAATGGCAATAAGAAAGCAACTAGTTAAGAGACAACATAGTCAAGTGGTAAAAAACAAGTAGCTAAGAAGCCTCTACCTTCAGTTAACCATGTGACTCATAACGGGAGGTATATCAGCCTCTAGAGAAGGAAAAGGATCTCTCCAAAGGGAAGGAAATGCTGATTGATATAATTTTAGCCAAAGAAGAAGATGATATAGTCCTTAAGTAACTTAAGAAAACTCAAGCACATGACAGTATCTAGGATTTGCTCATGGCCTCTAAAAAGCGTAAGGATACTCTAGTTAGGGCACTTGATGATGTAAAAATTGCCATTGATGTCTCACCCTGCGAGATGATAGCTTCTTTAATGAAAGCTCTCTTAAATGCAATTACCTTCTTAAATGAAGATCTACCTTTTAAGGGAAGGATCCATAATTGCCCTCTATTCAGACAAGCAACAGTCAATTGTAAGAAGACAATGTGTGTTATGGTGGATGACAAATTTTCCATCAACGTTTGCCCTCTAAGGCTACTACACAAATTTGGGATGAATGTTGAAGACCTAAAAGAATATAGTGTGATCATTTGGGCTTATGATGACTCTAAAAGGCCAGTTATTAGGATTTTTAAAATAGTAGCCACTATGGGAGACATTGAATCAATAACATAATTCACCATCCTAGACATTCCCCTAACTTTTGCCCTATTATTAGGAAGACCCTAGTTCCACCCACTAGGGAGCATACCTTCCATTGTACATCAAAAAATCAAATTCTCACTTAATGGCAAAGTCATCACAATCCTAGCTAAAACCAATAACATCATCGTTTACTCGATTGTAGTGCCACCAGGCTTCCAAATCTCTATAATTCATGAAGAGTAGGTTAACCCAAAGTTGTCGCAGTTATGAAGAAAATGCAATATCCACTCGAAACCAGATTGGGTGGAAGATATATTAGGGTTACAAAATTCTTTGACTTTCATGGGAAAATAAGCAAACACAATCTGGGATATGATATTGAGAAGGACATGGGGCTAAGTTTATATCTTTTATTATTGAAGGCTTAGTTGACGTTTATCAAGGGAAAATTAAGAAATAGGAAAAAGATAAGATTGAGAAACCTGGATTTGAAATCTTTAAAGATGTTATTAATTCCACTCAGGGAAAGCGCCCACCACTATTAAATATAATCACTAAAGTTAACATTGATGAATTAATGAAGAATTTAGGACTCGGATCCAAGATTGAGATCCTCAATTATGTTGAGATCATTGCTATCTTCGAATCAAGCATCAATAACCTTTTGTTTAAAGACACTATAATTGAAGATGATCTCTATACTTTTTCTTTATTTGAAATTGGATGTAATGAACTCTAAAGTTAATGCAATGAAGTCAAATATTGCTTACTTGTTCGATGTCTTTTCTAAAGGTAGAATGCATTGCATTGATCAAAACACTAGAATATTTTAGATTCATTCCATATACATTAAACAATTTAATATTGGCACAAAAAATGAACCATGCATTTTTCATATTTCAAAAGACATTACCCTTGAGAAAAGGAGAGAAATTGAAAAAAAAATGATATTAAAACATTCAAAAGCATTTGCTTGGACATATGAAGACATGCCCAGCATCAATAGAGACATCACTCAATACTTCATCCCTCTTAAAAAGGATGTAGACTAGTGAAGCATAAATTTAGAAGATTTAGACCAAAGTGGGCCCAACTACTAAAGAAAGATATTAAGAAACATATCAAAGAAAAATTCGTAGAGGTGATTGAATATCTATAGTGGTTAGCGAATGTTGTGCCAGTGCTAAAGAAAGATAGAAGGGTTAGAATCTGTGTCGATTATAAGGATCTAAACAAAGCATGCCTAAAGGATTACTTCCCTTTATCCCACATAAATGTGCTAATTAACAATGCTGCCACTTGTGCAATGTATTCCTTTATGGATAGATTCTTCCGGTATAATCAAATTTTTAATGGCCATCATTAACAAAGCAAAGACATTTTTCATAACATAATGGGGCACTTACTGCTACAGAGTAATGCCTTTTGATTAAAAAAATGTAGGTGCAACTTACTAGAAAATGGAAACAATTATATTCTATGATATGATACACAAAGAAGTGGAGGTATATATAAACAATATGATGGTTGAGTTAAAAACAAGAGAAGGGCATCTGATTTCTCTCAAGAAGTTCCTTAGAAGTGTAAAAAAGTACAATCTTAGGCTCAATCTAAAGAAATGTGTATTCAAGGTTACCTTAGGTAAAATGCTAATGAATGTTGTCAGTTAGAATGGAATTGAAGTGGATCAAAATAAAGTAAAAGTGATATGGGAAATGCCAGTGCTGAAAATAGAGAAAGAGATTATAGGGTTTCTAGGGAAGCTACAGTTTGTCAACAGATTCATTGCCAAATTGATAGTAGTATGTGAACTAATCTTTAAGCTACTCAGAAAAGATCATCTAGTCCAATGGAACAAACAATGCCAGTTAGCATTTGACAAGATTAAAAGTTATTTAGCCAACCCATGGGTCCTAAAACCACCAAATTTGGGTATGTCGCTAACCCTATATATAGCCATTGAAAGGAATGCAATTGGTGCAATGTTAACCTAAAAGGGAGAAGAGAAAGCATAATATACGGTCTACTCCTTAAGTAAAAAGATGTTGTCGTATAAGGAAAAGTACACTTAGGCTAAACAAATATGCCTAGCAATGGTATGGGTAATGAAAAAGCTTAGACATTATTTCTAATTATATAGAATTCAAGTTCTATCCAAAATCCATCCAATGAAGCATCTCTACGAAGCTCCTTCCTAGTGGGAAAACTTGCCAAATGGCTCGTTATATTAATAGAATTTGATATGTAGTATCTAAGTAAAAAGATAATAAAAGGAAGAGCAATTGTTGAGTTCTTAGCTCTCAATCCAATTCTAGATTTAAAAGAAGTTCAACTGGACTTTCTAAATGACTCAATTCTGCCATCAAGGTGCAGGGATGGCATATGTACTTCTATTGGTATCCAAGTTTTAAAGATCCCTTAAAAATTTGATAATGAAGGATTCTTGTTAGTCAGACATAGGAAATTTCTTTAAAAGTTTTCTTAAGCGTGCTTAGATCGAGAATAAACCCAAAAGATACCAAAAAGCAATAAAAAAAATCTAAAAAAAGCCAAGTTAGGGCAAAAAAGGACAAAAAATAAAGGGAAAAGCCCATGGGGATGAGTCAACCCATGAGCCTCGAGTGTGGGTTTATAACCTAAACTCATGCATCAAAATGACCCTTTTACCCATGCGCGTGGGTTTTGGACCCAAAAGTGTAGGTTTTGAACCCAAGCTTATGGGTCCTTAGGCCTGATTGTTTAAAACACAAAAAATTACCCATTTAGGAGGATTTTGGCACTTTTTTTAGGCAGACGTCTAGAGAGAGAAAAGACTACTATTTTTGACAATTTTCTTTTCCCCTCTCTCTCTCTCACTCTCTCTCTCTCCCATAAAGCATTTAGATACCCATTTACACCTAAACACTTAATCAAAATCAATTTTCTTTTCTTTTGTCTTAGGATTCAGACCATTAAATCCAAACTGAGTTCCTTCTTAGCCAAAGCATGTATAAAGGGTAATAATCTAGTCCCTTTGAGGATCTCCCAATTAATTTTAATTAAAAATTGCATTTTATCATCTTCTTCACCTCATTTCTATCTTTTTTTTTTAATCTTTTTTTGAATTTCTATTTATTTTGTTATGAATATTTATTATATTACTAATTTTTTGATTTTTGTGTTGATTTAAAGTTTGGATATAAGATATGATGGAGTAGTGGGAAGTTCGGATCATTCCAGGAGTGTTTGCATTCATTTTTGAATTTTTTTATCATTTTTTCATTCATATCAAAAATGAGTATTTTGGTATAAAGTTAGCATTTTTATTATTGTTTTTGCATTATTTTAATTTGTTACTTTTACTACTGTATGTTTATTTATTTATATTAATATTCCTACATTTTTCTCATTTTTATTGTAGTTTTATTATGTTTATGCTATTTGTGGTAAATTTGGCATTTTTATCATAGAGTTAATGTTTTTATGGTAAAAATGCCACCTTTATCACTTTGATATTTTTATTTCTGAAATTTTTATTTATTTACATATTTATTTCTATATATTTTTTTATTTTTATGTCATTTTTGCAATTTTTGTGGTATTTATACCTTTTATAGTAAATTTGGCATTTTGATCATAAAATTCAAATTTTTATGGTAAAAATGTCATTTTTATTATTTTTGTTACTTTATTTCTGTCAAGTTTACTTATTTATTTAATCATTTCTGCACTTTATTTATTTTTGTTGTCTTTTTCTCATTTTGTTGACTTTATGCTTTTTATAGTAAATTTGGTACTTCTATCATAAGTTTCCTATTTTTATGGTAGAAATGTCATCTTTTTTATTTTTATATATTTGTTGTGGCCATTTTTGTTTATTTATGCATTTATTTTGGTACTTTTATTATTTTTATTGCTTTCTTTACAATTTTTATTACTTTTACCCATTTTATGGTAAATTTGATATTTTATCATCCATTTTTATGTAAAAATATCACCTTTATGATTTTAAATTATTCATTTCTGCATTTTTATTTATTTTTATTAATATTCCAGTATTTTTATTATTTTTAGTGCTCTTGCAAATTTTATTGCTTTTATACTATTTATGGTAAATTTGACCATTTTATCATAAAGTCTCCATTATTTATGGTGAAAATATCATCTTTATCATTTTAATATTTTTATTTCTGCATATTTATTTATTTATATTAATATTTCTGTATTTTTATTATTTTTGTTGCATTCTTGTAATTTTTATTGTGTTTATGCCTTTTTGGGGTAAAATTGTCATTTCTATCATAAAGTAGATATTTTTATGGTGGAAATGACATATTTACCACTTTAATTATTTTAATTCTGCATTTTATTATTTTTTATTGTATTAGTTGCATTTTTATTATTTTTTTTTATCCCTTTTGATAAATTTATTATTCTTATCCTAAAGTCCCCATCTTTATGGTGAAATATTATTTTTATATGGTGAAATATTATTTTTATCATCCTTTTTATTATTCCTCTTGCATTGTTATTATTTTTATGGTGTATTTATTTTCCATGTCATTTTTATTATTTTCTTTGATAAATTTATTATTTTTATCATAAAGTTAATGTTTTTATGGTAAAAATAATATCTTTATCATTTTATTTGTAACTTTCCATCTTTTAATTTCCTAGTATTTGCCTCATCATAAAAGTTTTATTTTCATAACAAAAATGATAAGCTCGCACCAAAATACCCAAATTTAAAAATCTTGCATCATGCATTTTCATTAGCATCCTTGTTTCTTTATGTGCTAAACTATCTTTTTTTTTTTATTATTTCGATAATGGATGACTGAAATATATTGAATTGCCCTAAATGTGATGTGTGCTTACATGTGTATAAGGACTAACCCTTGTCTTGCAAGATCATTAGAATAGGATCTTTATTCCTTTTTCTATTTTAATGTATTCATAAGAATAGGTTTTTCTTTTTCTAAGGCAATGTAATCTTTATTCCCAATTCCTCTTTTTATTTCCATTTGGATGTATTTATTAGAATAGGCTTTTTCATAAGTTGTAATCTTTAATCCTTTCCCCATTTTTATTTTGCTCGTTTGCTTGTTTATTATTATTTTTTGCATGCTTGTGTGCTAGGTGCTTACTTGCTTACATGATCATTTGCCCAATTGATGGATGCTTGCTTATTTATTTATTTTGTGATGTTTGCTCGTCAATCCAACTATCTCGTGCTTTATTTCCAATTTAAATTGACTAATGATCAAGTGTGGTAAATGAATCATAAAACCAAAATTAGGGAGAAGTAGTGAATGAATAAGCAACACGTATAATAAGAAATAAGATAAGTAACTCCTACCCCCCCGAACCTAGATTCTTTAGTAAAGGAAGTGGATTTTCAATTCACTTTCTCTCGATTAAGATGAAGTGGTGACTCCACTCTACAAGGCCTATTCGGGTAAACCCTCCCACAAATAATAACAATAAATCCAGTAGATGGTCACCATTAGCCTGTGTGCCCTGATAAATGTACCCAATCCTGTCTAAATCATAACTTTGATGGGGCAGTCAATCAATTTAGTGTAGGAGTCAAGATCATACTCCTAATGCTATAAGGAAAAGTGGTACCAATCGCTAAAAAGTTAACATTAAGAGTCATAAACAATGGAGTGAAATATAAAGCATATGCACTTGAAATGGAAGCTCTGATAGCTCTAGGGGTGACAAAAGTTGAAATATTTAAGGATTCTATATTAGTAATCAATCAAATAATGAAAGAATGGGAATTAAAAGCAACACTTAAAGCTGTACTTGAGTCACTTGTAGCAACTTTCCCATTCCTTCATAAAATGAAAATTCATCCATCTCCCTAAAAACTACAATCAAATGGCAAATGCACTCACGTCCCTAGCATTAGTATAGGAAGGACTGACCTAAATGCCTATAAAGCCTATAATCTTACTCAAGTCAGAGTAACCCCATCACAAGTGCCTTAGAATAACTAAAATGAAAGCAAATAAGAAACCTTGGTTTTACAACATTTAGAAAAACCTCATAGAATGGGTTTATCCTGAGAAGGCAAGTAAAAAAGACAAAGCAGTTATCTGATAGTTGGCATCAAAATTCACATCACACGAAGGTGTATTATATATAAGAACTTTAGATGGGGTATAACTTCAATGTCTAAATGAGACTAAAGGTACAAGGGCAATAAAAGAAGTACACGAGGGTATTTGTAGTCCACACATGAATGGAGCGATCCTAGCTAAGAAGCTAATAAGACAAGGGTTCTTTTGGATAACAATAATGGAAGATTGCATCAAGTTCATAAGAAAATGCCACAAATGCCAAATTCATGAGGATGTTAGCCATCTTCCCCTAACAAAACTACACTCCATCTCTTCTCCATGGCCCTTCTCAACATCTCAAATGGGCACAAATTCATCCTAAAGATAGTTGACTATTTCATAAAGGGTTGAGGCATAATTATATGCAAAACTAGGGGCAAAGCAAGAAACAAAGTTCAATAAAATGAACCTATTTTATGGATATGGATTTCAACTTGTTCCCCATTATATAACCTCGAATAATGGTGTTCAATTCTAAAGGGAAGTCAAAGAGTTGCTAAAGAGTTATAAGGTGGAACACCATAAGTCTTCACCCTACAGACCACAAAACAAATGGAGTAGTCAAAGCTGTAAACAAAAGTGTCAAGAGGATCTTATCGAAAATGACTCAAATCCATTGAGATTAGGTAGATAGACTACCATATGCTTTATGGGGATACTGAACAACTGTCAAAACTTCAACTAGAGCCACTCCTTTCTCTTTAGTATATGAATTTGAAGTAGTACTCCTAGTGCAGATAAACTCCAAATCACTATGAGTAGCAATTGAATCTAAACTGCCTGAAGCGTAATGGGCCCCAGCAAAGGCATAATAGCCTCACTCTCCTAGACTATCAAAGACTCAAAGGATTGTACCACACATAGTTATATTAAGATCAATTGGCAAGAGCCTTTAATGAGAAAGTGAAGCACAAGAGTGTGAAATAGGGGACTAGGTGTTAACACAAGCTAGTTAGAATGTTTTAAACCCAAAAGAGAAATTCACATCAAACTGGGAAGGTCTATATATGGTCAAAACTGTCTTATTGAAAGGATCAGTCAAACTAATAAATTTTGAAAGGAATGAATTCTCTGAGCCCATTAATCTAGATCCCTTGAAGAAATATTATGTTTATAGCAAATATAAAAAAAAGATTCTTCCCACTAAGCTAAAAATCAAAAAAAGATAATTGAGGCAAAAGTTAGGGAACTTCCTGCTAGGTAAAAAGCCCAAAAGGGGGGCCTAGGCAAAAATTAGGAAAATCAAGAGAAAATGCTTAGCTAGAAAACCTGAAAAGGCTAGTTAAGGATAGGGGTAATGTCAAAATCAAAATTTACATAAATGTATCCATGCCTTTCTTAAATGTTTCCAATAAATATATGAATGCTTATTAAATTATACAAAGTGCATTTAAGAAAATGTAGTACATTACTACCATTTGAATCCATCGAATATGTCAAGTAGAATTTGTGTCTTTTCATTACATGCTTGTAGTTCTCATTTTCCTCTTTAGGCTATAGACTATTATAGAAACCTAAAAAACTTAGCTAAGTGCAAAAAGCTCTAAAAAGGGAAGCCTTAGGCAAAAAAAGGAAAAGAAAGAAACCCAGCTAGGTGCAAAAAGCTCTAAAAGGAGACGTCATAAGTGAAAAAGGGACAAATAAAATAAAAGAGGTAGATGAAACAAAAGTAATTATCATCAAACAGAATGATTATACAATAGACACAAATGTCACAGTCAACATCAGAAAATGCAAAAGTTAGTTAATCAAAGGCAAGTAGAGTCATAGCAGATATAATAGGATCAGTATATGTTAAAGAGTACAACATACAGGACAAATGCCTAAAGGCCATAACCTCAGGAAGATAATAAAACATCAAGCAACCATAACCAAAGGCCTATACCTAGCCTAAATAATCACATAGGCCATGGCCAGCATCATAGGCAAGAGCTGAATCCACTCAAGCATCTCTATCACTTGGTGTAAGTGCCTTATCATTTGCCTCCATGAAAAAATGGCTAACTCCTATTTCAATTGCCTTATGCACTCATCAATGGACACTCACTCCCTATCCCACACATGGATAATGAGAGTATGCTAAACCTGCATTAAAAAATAATACAAGTCACATTCTTTCATTCATAAAAGCACATGCATCCACATAAGGTAGGTATAATAAAAGGTCAATAAAGAAGGACATATGCTTTATGCGCCAATAAACTCCATAAAATACTACCACACACTTATTGCACTAGTATACCAAAACTAAGTTGTAGAAACAGGCACCTATGAATAACAACATATAGAAATCAGATAATAGACAAGTCAAAAAAAAAGCAAAAAGCCCTCAACAAAGGCAGAGAACAGACATGAGTAGTGCATAGAGGTGCTACAATCTGCCGAAGGTGTATTAGGCTTAGGTAAAGGAAAGTATGTCCCAACTCCTATGATCATCAATCCAAAAAATATTAGGGGAATCGTGTTCACCGGGTCCCTAAAGACTAAACCACTCGCATGAGCTGTCACTTGGTCCTAGGGTTATCCTCCTCCTTATTAATGTGAGAAGAACCTGGTCTCTTTTATGAAATCCCTGCCACCACAAATAAACTCTTATAACCCATGTCATTATAAATTATCATTAACAAAATCTGTTACATGATTGCACTTAAATAGGAAAACTGAAGCTAATAAGCATACCTAACCAAAAGATGATACTCTAGAAGTAGAATGGCCTCGGGATGCCTGTGAAGTCCTAACTCTCAAACCCAAAGGCTGTGCAGGATCTGCCTAAGGAGGTGGTGGGATGAGGTTGCTAATAACAATATCAATCATTGTGGGATCAAGGTATCCATATGAGGAAAGTTCATATCCTTCAAAAGATCCTTAGAAAGATACCCTCTCTCAGCTACAATAAGCTCCTCTTTAGTGAGCTCTAGACCCTAAAACATGTCACTAAGGGGTGAAATAGGGACTCTCCTCATGTATGGTCCGTCCTATCAATGATAAACTCACTTACCCAAATACCATACCCTATCAATGAGACCAACCAATAGCACTCTCTATTGTGTCAAATTCCAAACCACCCGCCATCTTTAATGACTAGTCCTCCCTCACTAACCACTAATGGGTGCGAACTTACTTAGCTAGAGTTTAGCATGCTCACAAAATCCCTAGCCTTCACAGGACTCTTGATTAAATAAGAGGTCTTCTTAATCCACTGAGGGTAATGTGGAAAGCCACTCTTTGAGAAGTGCTCAATAGAGGTATGAGGGAGCACTCTAAACTCATAAGCCTAAATTTATTAAAGAAAAAAGTCAGAACATCTAGAATCAGTGAAATAGTCAACAAAGATAAAGGATTGTACACACATCTAATATGAAAAAGCATCCATATATCCTCAAGCCTCCCTTATAGGCCATATCTAAACCTAAATGCATATGAGAAAAAGCAGCTATGCCCTAACTATACTTTAGCAGCTCCTTCAAATCCTTCAACACAGTTAATAACCAAAAAAACTAGTGCCCGAATCATTAGTAAATAAGAAAAATAAGAACCGTTGAGCTAACTACTCCAAGTTGACATGTCCTTTCTCATACTTTGATCTGACAAAAAAGACAAAATCTATACAACAAGCAAGAGAATGATAACCTGACTTTACATTGACAATAACCTTGAATAGCTCTTTAGAACGCCTATTTTTTACCGATACAGAATTGCATGCCTCATCACTGAAAGGGTAGGCTCTTCAGATAAAACTTAACCTAGTGATAGCAGTAAAATCTAGTTGAGTGATTGTCATCTCTCTGAAGAGTGAATGAAACATATAGGTATCACCCAACAAGTGCATACATCATAACCTGACTCAATGTGTAAGAACTGTAAGTGAGGGCAGAGATGATACCGTCAAAGCCATTCCCAACCAATATGCGCTTAATGCATGTGGAAGACCCTAATAATACAGTCTGACCTTATTGAAGCTACCAAGCAGCACAATGACAACCCTCGAGGCTACAATTGATAGGTAAACTATTTGAACATTTATCAATCATTGAAATCTAAAATATTTTCCCTTTATTTTTATAGGAGTAAAATGAATGATCATTAAAATCGGAAGAATCAATTAAAAAAATAGTACAAAATCAATCACCAGAAAGACAACAAGAGCTACATCAGTAAGTGATAGAAAAATACCAAAAGCTATATGGACATCAAGAGCTTCATAATCAACAAAGTGCTAAAATATAGCAAGAGCTATGCAAACAATAAGAGCTACACAATTAGTAAGTGTTAAAAAAATGAAAGCTAGATAAACAACAAAACCTACATCCGTAAGAGTTATGAAAACAATAAGAGCTAACAAAAATAATAAGTACTAAACAGATAATAAATACTAAGTAGACAATGAAAGCAAAATAAAAAAAAAGCAAGAGCTAAACATACAAGAAAGTGCTTAGAAGTATGAAAACAATAGCAAAGAAAAAAGCAAGACAGTAAGAGCTAGCAACTCGAGCTATAATAAAAATGGTAAGAACTACTATAAAATAAAGCTATAAAAATAGTAAGAGTAGGCAAACAAGAACCAACCTAGTGGTGATAAGTAATCTAGGTGTGAGTCTCTAAACTATGGACAACAAGGACCACACCTCCTCTAAAGAGCTTGAATGGGCAAGGATGACTCTAAGAATCAGAAGGATGGGAAGAAGCCTTACCACTCCTTACAGCAATCTCAGAGGCCCCTGCACCAATCTCTATAGTTCTCACAACCTCTATATTGTCCACCCCCACTTCTAAGTCATTAAAAGTAAAGGGAACATCCTCAAAATTTTCAAGAATACAACTAAAAAGACAAGAATCCATAGCTCCCAAAATGTATAGAGTGTAGTAGAGTGGCAACATAATAAGAAAAATAGAAGAAAGGAATCCAATAAAGTAAAATTTCTTTAAAATGTGAAGAGAAGCTATAAAAGGTCAGAGAAGAGGTAAGGACCTCCCCTATACCTAAACAAGTGCCTATATATAAGCGCGAGTGCATATCGAGACTGTATAACCAAGCACTAGAATGTGTGGTCACACTCTCTCAGCACATGGTCAAGTGCTTCAGAAAAACTTGTACATATACTTCAAGACTCCCACACACAAACTCCTAGGGTCCCACACATACATTTCAGTATAAAACATACACAGAACACACACAAAATGTATAATATGAGCATTATATATCTCATAACATTATAATTAACACCACTGTCTCAAAAAATTGCATCACTATTCAAGAAAAAGAAAAGATAAAACAAAATTTCACAAACATATCATATCTATGAATGCTGCATTATCACATTACCGAAACAACACCTGTAACATGACAATTGATGACATCATTATTGCATCATCAATACTTAGTAATATTGTTATATGCTTAGTAGCATTTTTAACTACTTAATAGCATTT
Organism: Mallotus nudiflorus; assembly: GCA_947683625.1. NCBI lineage: Eukaryota > Viridiplantae > Streptophyta > Magnoliopsida > Malpighiales > Euphorbiaceae > Mallotus > Mallotus nudiflorus. Next base: position 1,063,035 of record CANTUR010000291.1, read on the forward strand.
TTCACCTTATTAGTAGCATTTTTATCTACTTAGTAGTATTTTCATATGTTTAGTAGCATTTTTATATGCTTACTAGCATTTTTCATATGCTTAGTAGCATTTTCACTACTTAATAGCATTTTCATCTACTTAGTAGCATTTTCACCTGCTTAGTAACATTTTGCTCAGTAGAATTTTCATTTACATAGTAGCATTTTTCATTTACTTAGTAGCATTTTTACTACTTAGTAGCATTCTTATTTGCTTAGTAGCATCTTTATTTTCTCTGTAGCATTTCCATTTACTTAACACTTAAGAAGGTTATAGTAACATTTCCATTTGCTTGACACCTAAGAAGGTTATAGTAGCATTTCCATTTGCTTGACACCTAAAAAGGTTATAGTAACATTTCCATTTGCTTGATGCCTAAGAAGGTTATAATAGAATTTTCATTTGCTTGACATTTGAGTATGTTATAATAGCATCACCTCACTTGACACCTGAAGTGGCTATGGTGGCACCTTCCTAAACATCGAAATGGATGTTAGCATCCTTAACATCAAAGTGTTAAGTATGACACCGACATTAGTGGAAGTAACATTTGCATAAATATGTGACATTTGCACTGCATCTTGAATGAATCTCAACACTACATCATGTATTTCTCATTAAAAGGATGAAACCAACATAAATGATAACAAGTCTGACATCTAAAGATTGCATGGTGCACCATCATATAAGTACCTCTTTCTAGCAAATCGATTTTTGCATCTTCATATTACCTCACATGTATTGACATCGATATCAAAATGCTATACAAAACATGTAAAGCAAGGGTTAACTATCATACATCAAGTTTTGACTGTCCACCAAAAGGGTCCGATGATGAAAATAACCCCCTGAATATGATAAGAGTTTGTTCGTTCGTACTGCCTTTAAAGCATGCTAAAGTCTAAAAGAACTTAAAATTCCTAAACTGAACCTCCAAAGTGTGAAATTGGACACTGAATCATTAAGTCACGCTTTGATTTCATGAAATATGAACTCTCAAAATGATAAGTAGCTTATTTCTGAGCAATCATTACTCAAAATATGCAACTTGTAAGACCGATGTTTGTCTTGTAAGACCGAAGCTCGAGTTTGTGAAAAATGGACACTATAAACATGTCTAAAAGGCACATAAACCTTGAAAAACATCATGAAAACTTAAAAAAGCCCCAAAAACCACAAAATAAGGCATACAAGAGTGCCATATGCCCTAGCACATAGGTATATGCTTATGTACACAGTTATGCTCTCAAAATTAGGCACACACGCACCCTTACATGGGTAGGCACACGTAAAAATCTAACTTTTTCTATAAGTAGTAGTCTTTACCTCCCATTTTAAGGGGGGACTATACATTTATTGAAAAATTTATCAAATAGAAGACTTAGGACTCACATTTTACACACTCTTAGCTCATTTCACTTACTTTCCTTAGGATATTTAGACCTAATTGAACCAAATGATACAATCCTCAAAAGGGTTAATTTATGAAGACTACACATTAATAAAGTCAAGTATAAAGCTTGGATGAATTTTTGGGTTATTTTCCATTTTGGAGTCAATAAGGAAGATTCTAGAAGATCTAGAAGATGTAAGAAGATTCAAGGATATTCCAAGTCAAAGTCAAATTCAAAGTCAACAAGTCAAAGTTATTGGTCAACATCCAACTTAGCATGTGACATGGCATGCTTCAAAGCTTAGTTGTCATTAGTTGTTTGTTTAGCTGTCATGAGTTGTCTATTTAACTTTTCAATGCTTAGTTGTCATAAGTTGTTAATTTTACTTTTCAAAGTTTAGTTGTCATTAATTGTCATATTTTTTAAGGGATCCTATTTTGTAAAGGATTTTCCTTTATAGGTGTCTTTATGAATAAGTAAGAAAACTATTTCTTCAAGGATTAGGATATTTGCATGCCTATATAAAGGACATAGCATTGTAGAATGAAATTGAACAAGTTTTTATCAATTAAATTTCAATTCTTATAAGGTTAAAGTCCTTCTCTTTTATTCTTAAAAGAACTTTAGTGAATTTATCAAGTGAAGGCTTGGTATATTCAAACCTAGTTTAATTTAGACTTAAAATTGACTTTGTTAATCTTAGGTTTATATTAAACAACCTTTAATTCTTTATAATTAAGATTCTTAAGTACAGGTTATTTAAGGGTCTTGTTGGGAATTAAAGTTTCTTTTTGCTTGATTTATGAATGATCCTTGGCAAGGTTATCAACATTAAATACAGGTTTGGTACAAGTTAACCATGTTCGTATCACCAAACCTAACCTATAGGTACACAATTTCGGGATGCAACTGTGCACACCTGCAACGAAAGCCCCTATGATGAAAATCTAATCGAGAATTGATCTTCGGTGTTGATTTTTGCAATTTAAAGGACTAAATCACTACGTTTTGTGGATTTAATTACAAAATTGGTTTTTTAGCAATTTAATTGCAAAAATTAGAAATTTCCAAGGACCTTTTTTATAATTTAATTTTTAAAAAATTGATCGGCTGACATTACATGCCAATTGGCATTATGGGATGAAAATTAGAATTCTAAAGTGCCAATTTTTGTTAAAAATTGATTTTTTACACTAAAATTGATTTTTTCATCATTTCTTAATTTTTTTCATTGGTCTAGGACACCACATGTCTTTGTGTGTGCGAGTCTTTGATTTTTTTCAAAACTCTATCACCATGTTATTATCTTGATTTTGAAAGTGAAAAAAAAAAAAAAAACCCAACGCAACTTCACTACGTGGTTGTAGGGGTTTGAGGTTACTAGGCCAAGCTTTAGAAGCCATAAGGAAGTGAGGCAAAAGAAAAAAAAAACCCTAGAGAAGTAGAGGCTACGAAAGAGAAAAAAACCCTAGTTATTTTCTTTACTGTGCAAAAAGCCACATACCTTAGCTCTTCATTTTTCATTTTCAAAACCTTAGAGAAATCAACAAAAATACATGCTTTGCTTTTCAAGTTCAAAAAATCAAGAAAAAACAATAGAGTCAATCTCAAAACAGTGACAATCCTAATATGAAGGGCATTCAAATGACATTTTCATAGCATCTCCTACTCTTTTGCTTTTTTTTTTTAATTTTGATTTGATTTCTTTATTTTATTTATTGAATGAGTCGTTACTAATTAATATTTTTTTTTTGTGTTTTTTTTTTGTTTTGATTAGTGTTCTATGGTGCTCTAGATGTGAGGTTAGTGATGTGAGATTTTGTCAGTATTGAAGAATCTATGGGATGCCATGTATTGAATTTTGTGAAAACCTTGTAGAATTTAAGGATAATTATTTTCTACAGTATTTTGTTCATTGCTTTTACTGGGTTGTAATTAATTTGCTTTAATTTGCTACACTATAATTTGTAATAGCCCCAATAGAGGGAAATTAGTGGAATTTTAATTCTCTACACTAAAAAAAATTAGTAATCTAGGCTCAATTTGATAAAATTCAATTAAAATCAATGATGGCAATAGATTAATTTTAGGATTACATGAAATTGAATTAGGGTTTCTTAGAAAAATCACTTACATTATTGTTTTGATTTATTTTTGGTATGTTTGTTGAATTAGGTTTTATTTTTTATTCTCATGCCTTTTGGGCCCAAGCCCACGATAGGATTAACCCATTTAATAAATAGGCTCAAAAATAGTTTTTTAAGTTTTAATTAATTTAAAATTAATATAGGCCCATTTAGGTTAATTAGATTTATGCCCACTTTTAATTAATAAAATTAACTTAGACTTTAGTTTAGCCCACTAATGTATTTTTTTCTTTTTAAAATTAATTAGACTTTAGGCCTACTCCTAGTTAATTAAAATTAATTTTGATTTAGCTCAGCCCATTAATTTCATTTCTTTTAAAATAAATAGACATGGGCTCTTTTTTTTTTTTTGAGTTAAAATTGAGCTTAGGCCTACTTAATAATCTAATTTCTTCTTTAAAATTTGTAGACAATAGGCCCATTTTATTAGTTAATTAAAACAAGTAGATTTTAGCTCACTAATTCAATTAAAATGTAGGCCCACCTTTAATCCATTTTACTTGTAAATAAAATATGTAGAATTAACTAACTTTAATTAATAAAATTAATCTAGTTTAGACATAGGGACGCTACCTTTTGTATGCATTTTTTACTTGTAATTTTATGACAAGTTGCCTTTGGGTTAAATGGATGTTTTAATTAGGGTTTAAATAAAATTGCATGTAATTAGATAATAAGATAGTAATTCATAAAGTAATTCTAAATGAACATGAGACTAAGATAAGTTAGTATTCCATTCCTAGAATCTCCTGGTTGTGGTGCTAGCTTGCTTTTAGAGAATCAAGTACCACCATTTTGATTTATCCCAATTATTACCCTGGGTGGTGACTCCTCATCTCCATGCTATGTCTTTGTGATATAGTAGTGTGTTCCTTAGGGCCCTGAGCCCAATCAGTGTCGTGGTTGCTAAAATCTTAGGCGCACACTAAACCTCGCTGTCTATAGTGGCGACTCCACTAGGGATAAGAGATACTGATTCTACTTGTGTTCTTTAGAACTATTTTATTCTTGCATTCATTCTACATGTCCCTGTTAAACTGATGGCATTGGTTTATGATTCCATGATTCCACTAGTTTCATGGAGTTATAAATTGGCTAACCATCACTCTTAGCCTTAACTCGGTTCAAGAGAGATTACTAGGCTCATCTGACTAGAGTCTATAATTGAAGTCCTAAAGGGGGGTAATCTTCTCTTGAATTTATAAAGGATGCTGGGCCCCTCTAACCTTAGCCTGTAACTCAAGTCTTAAAGGAGAGCATCTTGGTAAGGGAACCTTAACTTTTCATCGGACCCTAACCACATATAATGGCTGAGTAACTTCCTCTAAAATTTACCCAAATTACTTGTGTATGTTGCATGAGGTATTTCTATCTATAAAAGCCTAGGCCTATACTTTTAAAGCCCACTTGGTCTAATAAAGATTGGGCTAGACCTTTATAACTAGAAATATTGTTTCTATGCTTCTACTACTTTAAAAGAGATGTGGCATGCATGATGGTTCTTGATATCCCCTATTAATATTAAGGCCAAGACCAAAAATCCTAGGAAAAGAGAAATACCATTGAACACGTGTGGGAGGAATAAGGTTGGAAGGATGAATGTTGCACACTTGATTAATACTTGCTATTTGCTACTTATTGCATAGCACGTGCTTCATGCATACATGCATTTCATCCATCACACTAACATTTTATTTTATAGCCATCATAGTTTCACCTAGGTCTTCTCATATTTAGGGATAAAAAAATGGCAAACTAAGAAGAATAGATTTGAGTCCTAAGGCCATAGCAAAAGAAATCATGCATAGACTAGAGAAGAGTCCTATCAATCCACTTTACTTAGAAGCTGAACCAACTACACCTGGACCTATAGAGATGTAACAACAACAAGGAGGGAACTGGACCTTATAAGATATCAAGGGAGCTTTGATGGATGATATGAGGGCTATGATGCAAGATGAACTAAGACAAGCATTGTCTAGACTGATACAACCTGCCACTACTACCATACCACCACTTATAATTGATCAACCACCTGCTGTTGTAGCTATCCTACTTGCTACAGATGCTCCACTTGTTGCTAATAATGTTGAGGGTAACATGTTGCTAAAAACCCACCTGTTGTTGATGTGAAGCTTAAGGATGTTAAAGACTACATGGTAGAGAAAGCAAAGAAAGAGTCACTCGAACTAGTGCAAGACCATGAGTCCAAGTAGATGTGAGTACTAACCCAGAAGATGTCTAAGATGGAGGAGCTTATTAGGGGACAAGGCATAGAATATTCAGTTAACTTCAATGACATGCTACAAATGGAAGATGATAGGCTTCATGATAAGTTCAAAATGCCGCAGCTACAGAAATTTGATAGAAGAGGAGACCCAAGGATTCATGTCAGTCAATACACAACCAGTATGAGTACTAATAAAGCCCCATTAGTAGTAATCACTAGGTTATTTATGTTGTATTTAGAGGGGATAGCTATAAAATAGTATCATGGGCTAGAAAAATCTATTAAAGTTGACTGGAAAGAACTGTGTACTATTTTTATAAAACAGTATGATTATAACACTAGGTTGGAAGTGTCCATCAGGGATTTGGAACTGACTAAGAAGAAATTGAATGAATCCTTCTCTAATTTTCTTACTAGGTTCATGAATAAAGTAGGACTGATAAAGAATAAGCTGGTTGAGAAAGATTAGGTTAGGATGATAGTCCATAATGTATCACCTAATCTAGTTAAGAGATTGCAAATAATGAACCCCAAAACATTCATAGACCTATATGATGACTGTCTACAAGCTAAAGAGATTGAGAATTAAAATAAGAAAGCTTTAGAGGCACTGAAACACAAAATTATTCAACTAGGGGCACACAATAAGGAAGCACCAGCCGAGTTATGGAGGTTCGCACAGTTCAGCTGCCTAAGAGATTCTCCAACTTCAATCAATCACTCTCAAAAGTCCTAGACCAATTAATCCAGAAAGGCCTACTCTAACCTTTAACCTTTTACAAACCACCTAACCCAAATGTCCCAGGCTATGACCCAAATAGCTATTGTAAGTTTCACCAAGTAGCGGGTCATTCCACATATACTTGTATCCACCTTAAACATGAAATCCAAAACCTAATAGACTTCGATAAAGTCACAGACCCTAAAAAATCCAATCCTAACCCAAACACTAGAAACAATCCTTTCCCAAACTACCAAAATGTCCCAATACCAGCCAACATAATGATCAACTCAGGAGTTAGTGAGGAGGAAATGCTAGACTCCTTTGAAAACCTAAACCATAAAGATAGTAAAGAATCTCTTGATGCTTCTAATGGAGTTAAAGATTTGCTGGGAAAACCCTTAAGCAAATTTAATCATAAGGTGTTCTACTCCAAACCACCCTCTGTTGATATCCCTGTTGAATTAATAATGCCTTCAGGATGGGGTGATGAGTTTGATAATGAGCCAACAGAAGAAGAAAAAGAATCCAAAACTCTAGAATAGCCAAAAAGAGGAGTTGAGGATTTGTTGGCATAGCCCTCAGGCAAATTTGATTATAGAGTATTCTATTCAAAACTAGCTTCTAGTAATATACCCCTTGAAGAGATTATGCCTATAGGATGGGGTGATGAGTTTGATAAGGAGAATAAAGGGTCCTTAACTCCTGAACAAGGGATCGAGGAGCTACTAAGTGAGCATCTGAAAAAGCTTAACATGGAGAGAAAAGAAACGTGCATAGTGGATATGTGGAAAAATGGAAAAAGGGACTAGATTATTGGGCTTGTAGACATTTGGTATGACTCTGATAAGGAAAGTCCCGCTGATCTTGATGTATGGAGTGATAACCCTAATGTGAATCATGTCACTAGGAGTGGGAGGAATTACAAGGTAGTAGAAAAGAAAATTGAGAGAGTCATATAAAGATTAGAGGTATAGGATGCAGAAACATAAGGAGGAGAAAAAGAAGACCTGATTTTGGAACAACTAAAGAAGGTTAAGGCAAATGTCAGCATTTGGGAGCTACTGATGCATTCAGGTAGTCATAGAAGAGCTCTTCTTAAAGCTCTATCAAACATGAACATTTAAACAACAGCTACACTTGAGGCTATGGTAGCAAATGTTACGAAAAAGAAACATGGGTTGATAACATTCTCATATGATGATTTGCCTTTGGAAGGAAGAAATCATAATAAAGCATTATTTATAACAGCTGAAGTGAAGGGGAAGCAAACCAACTTTGCAATGGCTGATGATGTTTCTGCTATTAATGTGTGTCCATTAAAGATCCTGCCTAATTTGGGTTTAAAAGCTGATGACTTAGTAGGTTCAAACTCGATAATCAAAGCCTATAATGACAACACTAGGAAGGTTAAGGGGACATTCCAAGCTTTAGTTAAAATAAGGCTTGTGGAATCTAGTAATGAGTTCACTATGCTAGATATCCCTGTCACCTATGCCTTATTGTTGGGAAGGCCATGGTTCCATGCTTTGGGAGGAGTACCCTCAACTATGCACCAAAAGATAAAATTCCCTCATTAAGGAGATGTAGTGATTATAGAAGCAGGAACAGATGCAGCTATGGCTACCATATTAGAGAAATAGAAGCAAGTATGCATTCCTCTTGGTTTCCAAGTTGCTAGAATATTTGATGAAGATGAGATGGATCTAAGAGTTGTGAGGATAATGGAGAGCATGAAATATCGACTTGGACAAGGACTGGGAAAGAATGAGTAGAGAAGCCCTAAACTCCCAGAATTCATAAGTCAAGGTGACATCAAAGATTAGGTTGTATTGAGATGGAATCTGGTAACAAAAGAGGAATAAAGAAAGGAAAGACCAAGATAAATAAGCCCTTACAGAGAATCGGGCTGATGAGTGAGAATTTTATCAAGCCAAGGGAAGGTAAGTACTATCTAGGTGCTAAGGAATCTGTCAATATTACTGGAAAAGATATTCTTGGGCTTAAGATCTTCAAGGAATAGATTATAGAGAACCTGGTAGAGGATAACAAAGAGGAAGTGATGAAGTACGTAGCTGAGAGGATGGGTGATATTGTTATTAAAGAGCTGTTGTGTTTGCCACCTAAACAGGAGCCACCCTAGGATTTAGCTACTATTATTAATAATAATTTTAATGATTTTTTTTATGAAGAAACTGATGTAATAATGTCAGGACTTTATGAGGATAAAGATTTTATTTTTTTCCATGGTTAATGATATGAATGTTGGTTTTACTTACTTATGTGATGTGCATCCTGATAGTTATGTGCATTATAATTTTGATCGTTCATGCATATTTGACATTAATTCAATTCAATTTGATTCATTTAATAGGGGCATGAATGATAATCCAAATAATATTTCTATATCACATGATGTAACTCCTAAAAAGAAGGAAAATTTTAAGAGAATTTAACAAAAATGAAGTTAGTATTTGCTTGGACTTATGAAGATATGCCAAGTTTAGATAGGGAAATTACAAGGCATCATATTCTAACTCACCCAAAAATAAAATTGGTTAAATATAAATTGCGCAGGCTAATATCAAAGTGGACTGAGAAAATAAGAGAGGAGATTGCTAAACAAATTCAATTAAACTTCTTGGAAGTAGTAGGTTACCCCCAATGGCTAACAAACATAGTCCTGGTACCCAAGAAAGATGGTAAGGTGTGTATGTGTGTCAATTGCAGAGATTTAAATAAAGCATGTCTGAAAGATGACTTTCCTTTACCCCACATCAATGTTATAGTGGATAGTGCAACATCAAGTGGAATGTATTCTTTCATGGATAGGTTTGCTAGGTATAATCAGATAATGATGGCAGTTATGGATAAGATCAAGATAGCTTTCATTATGGAATAGGGGACCTATTATTATAAGATTATGCCTTTTGGGTTGAAAAATGCAGGTGTAACATACTAAAGGGCAGGTACCACTCTTTTCCATGACATGATGCATAAGGAAGTTAAGGTGTATATAGATGACATGATGGTCAAGTCAGAAATGAGAGAGGGACACTTTAAAGCACTAGACAAGTTCTTAGCATGCATTGAGAGGTATAATCTGAGACTCAACCCAAAGAAATGTATTGTTGGAGTTACTTCAGGGAAGCTACTAGGGCATATAGGTAGAGGAATTAAAGTAGATCAAGATAAAGTGAAAGCTATTCAGGAAATGTCAGCACTAAAGACAAAGAAAGAAGTGAGAGGGTTTATTGGTAGGTTACAATATATTAACAGGTTCATTACAAAGCTTACTAATATTTGTGACCTAATCTTCAAGCTATTGAGAAAAGATCAACCTGTAGAGTAGAACGATGATTGTTAAAAGGCCTTTGATAATATAAAAGAATATCTCACCAATCCACTTGTATTGAGACCACTGAAGCAAGGTAAACCATTTATTTAGCTCTAGAGGAAAAGGTAACAAGGGCAATGTTAGCTCAAGAAGGATTGGATGGGATCAGCACGTAGTGTATTACCTCAATAAAAAGTTCTTGCCATATAAAGAAAAGTATGATTTGGTGGAAAAGACATGTTTGATAAAAAAAATTGAGGCATTACTTTTAGTCTTATAGGGTTCAGGCTATTTCAAAGATAAATCCCTTAAGATACTTACTACAGACATCTGCTTTGACTAGAAGGATGTCTTAATGGCTCATACTCCTAACTGAATTTGATATAGAGTACATTACCATAAAGGTTATCAAAGGAAGGGCAATAGCAGAATTCCTAGCACAGAATGCAATATAGGGTGATGAACCGTGGAACCTAGAATTTCTAAATGAGAATCTAACAATTATAGAGCTTTGGGATTGGAAGCTTTATTTTGATGGGGTTGTAAACAACAAAGGAGCTAGATTAGGAGTGATCCTTGTCATGCTAGAAGGAGAAACCATATCGATAGCCAAGAAATTAGATTTCAAAGTAACTAATAATATGGCTAAGTATATGGCATGAATTCATGGAGTGGAAGCAACAATGGCAGCTGGAGCAAAGGAGTTGTTAGCATATGGGGATTCGATGTTGGTTATTAGTCAGGCTAACAAAGAATTGGAAGTAAAAGAGGAAAACTCAAACCCTATGTTTGCTATCAATGTTGATTATTAGTTAGGCAAATGAAGAATAGGAAGTAAAGGAGGAAAAGCTAAAACCCTACATCTGCTATTTGAGGACTTTAATAAAGAACTTCACCAAATGTCTTTTTATCCATCTATCAAGAGATGACAATAAACTGGTAGATGCTCTAGCAATGCTCTCTTTAATGTGGGATAGTGTAACTGAATTGACTATGAAGTCGTTAATGATAATGAAATCAAGAGCTCCATGTTATGGGGGTAAGAAAATTATAGGAATTCAAGTAGGGCCTGAAGGGAAGCCCTAGTTTTATGATGTTCAAAGGTTTATTGAGGAAGGAAAATATCCAGATGAAGCCACTTCAAAAGAGAAATATGCCCCATGTGTTCTTGCACGTAATTTTGCAAGTCATGATGGGGTATTGTATAAGAGAATGCTGAATGGGATACAACTTAGATGTCTCAAGAAAGATGAAGCGAAAGAAGTGATAAAGGAGATTCATGCAAGAGCTTGTGGTAATGGAATAATCCTAGCAAAGAAGATAATCAAACAAGGTTACTACTAGATGAGCATGGAAAGAGACTACATTAAGACAATAAGGTAATGCCATTAATGTAAGATCTATGGGAATCTCAACCACCTTCCTCTAATGGTGCTGAATATTTTATCATCTCTTTGGCCTTTTACAGCATGGGGGAATGATATCATTAAGAAATAAGGCTGATTGCTTCAAATGGACATAAGTATATAGTTGTGGCAATTGATTACTTCTCTAAATGGGTAGAGGCTGAATCTTTTAATACTCTAAAGGAGAAGTAAATGGCCCAGTTCATTGAAAAGAATCTTATTTGTAGATATGGGGTTCCACATCATGTTGTGACAGACAATAGGGTTCAGTTTCAAGCAAAGACAGCAAAGTTATTGCAAAAATATAGGATCAAGCTCATAAGTCTTCCCTGTATCGACCTCAAGATAATGGAGCAGTAGAAGCAACAAATAAAAATATCAAGAAAATCCTCTCTAAAATGGTCAAAACTTACAAAGACTAGTCTAAGTACCTTCCCTTTGCCTTATGGGGATATAGAACTAAGGCTAGAACTGCCACAGGCCAAACTCTGTTCTCCTTGGTGTATGGCTGTGAAGTACTTTTGCCTATAGAAACTGAGATCAAGTCTCTAAGAGTGGTTATGGAGGCCAAAACTCCTGAGATTGAGTAGACACAAAAGAGATATGATCATCTGGTATCTTTAAATAAAAGGAGGATGAGTGCTTTATTTCACACTTAGATATATCATAGGAGGATAGTAAGGTTGTTCAATAAGAAAGTAAGGCCATGGAAAATAAGAGCTGGGGACATGGTGTTAAAACATTCTAGAGCAATGGTGTTTGATCCAAGAGAAAAATTCAAACCAAATTGGGAAGGACCATACTTAGTCAAGTCAGTTTTGCCAAAAGGAGCTACCAAGATATCCGATCTTGAAGGGAATAAGTTCATAAAGCCAGTTAATCTCGATCGCCTCAAGAAATACTACTTATAAAAATAATTAAAAGTAGTATAAAGAAAATAAAGTTCACTGACTAGAAAACCTAAAAAAGCTAGTCAAGAAAAAATTAGGGCATTCTAACTATTCAGAAAACCTATAAATGGCTAGTAGGCAAAAATTAGGGAATAAATAAAAGAAAAAGGTCTTGCTGAATAGAAAACCTGCAAAGGGCTAGTCACACAAAAGTTAAGGAAATAAAATGTGAGAAAAAAATATTCAGTTAGAAAATCTGAGAGGACTAGCTGATGATAGGAGTTATGTTATGTAATGTAGTAAATGTACTCATTTTGGCCCTAATTAATGAATCTTATTGAAAGTTTGTTATAACATTGCATGTTCTATCTTATTTATGATGCATAAGTATTAGAAAGGAAAATAGAACATTAAAGCTTAAAATCAGCTTTATGAGACCATTTTTCTTTAGTACATAAAAGAAGCTTGCTAAGTTGAAAACCTGAAAGGCGGCTTAGGCAAAAGTTAGGGCAAGCCTGCTAAGCTGAAAACCCAAAAGGGCAGCTTAGGCAAAGTTAAAATAAAAAATAAATAAGTAAATAAAATAAAATAATAAATAAATAAAATTCACATAGGACCATCTATTCATCCAAGTCTAATTTCAAGAAAGGGACATTTGAAATAGATCAGTATAAGAAGGCAGTCTGTCATAATTATAAATTAGAAATGAAGATAGCCTAGAATCAGTCATCTCAAGCTCCACTAGTAGACCATGGGCTTCATCCTCTATTAGGGTCATCATGATGATAAGTATTTGGAGGTTTGATGGATAAAGTACCAACACTGTAAGGGTCCATGCCCAAGTCCATAATCCACTGAAGAAGCATCTTGTTCTTGCTTCAGATCCCTAGAATAACTATGCACATATAGGAAACATCATATCATATGCATTCCATGCATACCATACATACATTTGCATAATAAGTGTATATGCTTACCTGCTAACTATCTATGACCTGCATGTAAATAACCTTTGAGATGAGGCGAGTCTGTATAAATACTATACCTGTGTTCGGGGGGCCTGTTTTATAAAGTTGTACTAACATCAATACCAAGTGTATAGGTAATATAGGAAATAAGTTAGACAAACTTACATGAGAAGTATTTGCTGGAGAAAAGTCGAGATGCATCTGCTGCTCTAGTGGAGTTTGAATAGTGGGGGCCCAATAGAGCATAGATCCGTCAAAAAGAGGGACATCACCAAAAATAGCACCAGCAAAGGCTCCCTCACAAATGGTCCCAATGTGCTGAGTATGCTGTGCATGACCAGGTTTAAGCCCATATACCTTGGGCACAATCTTAAGAGCAATCTCAACCCCCTGAGTAGTTTTGGTTGCCTCCTCCATCACCTTGTCAGTAAAGGTGCCAATCTCCTTAAACTATGAGAAAAGAAAATAAAAGGATTTGAACATTCCATAAGAGAAATGTTCAAAAGTTACCTCAGCCTGGTCAATAGGAACTTACTCCAAGAGGTTCTTATGGATGAACTGTCGGTAATGGCGAGATCGCTTAAGAAAAATTATGGTATCATATCCCTATAACACCTCTCTCAACTCTAAACCCATTAGATAAGAATTGTATAACTTTGAGAGAGGAACATCAAAGGGAATACGACATTAGGAAGGTCCAGAATGCCACTGATATACTTGCTCTCCCAAATACCACATCCGGCAACCATAACCACAGAGCAAAATCCTCATGTCCTCAAGTTGTACTGCAATAACCATGAAATCATACCTCTGGAAATCATCCGCTCCCTCCAGCCAATTAGATTTAATATGTAAAATTATGTTATTAAGTTTAACTTGCATTAAATTATGAAATACTAATGATTATGTTTTCTTATCAAGTGCCACTCGATAATGTTCAGCTAATCGTGCTAGTCTGTAAAGTGTTCCTAATGCTCGCTAGATAGGAAGAGCCCCATCTCCGTATCAGAGGGAGCCTCCTATCAGAACTAATAGAATTGAAGCCATAAATCAACCCAATCTCTAGACTCCAGATCTTGAAAGAGGAAAAAAGTCAAAAAAAAAAAGGATGACTTACATGCAAAGCATGCCAAAAGCCACACATGGTGATAGCACCTCTACAGATAATGTCCAATTTATAATACAGATAAGCCAATGCAACAGATCCCCAATTAAGGGTGGCAACTTAGTCTAAGTCTCAAAAAGGGCCGAGAAGGGCAATGCTGACCTCATGACTAGTCTCGCAGAAGAGGATCGTGCTAAGAAATATCAGAAGGAGACACCTTGCCTTATGGGCAATCTAACAAGGAGTGGTGGTAGGAAGATGTATGAATCCCTCGATTAATAATGAAAGAAGAACATTATCTGATTCTTCCACGTTAAAAGTGAACATGATTAAATCTCACACATACTGACTTCGCGCATGCTCAGGCAGACTATAGTAGCTGAAATTAAAGGAAATGGGAGTCCCTCTAAAGGCAATCCCGATGATCGTAGAAAAAACTCATAAGCAAAATAGTCAACTCACCTATACAAGTATAGAAATCCATCGCTCAATCATTGCTAATAAAGAATGGTGATCATACCTCCCTCAAGCTGTCAGAAGCCCAATAATAAATTGTCTAAACCTGAAGGCCCATACCAATCGTGCCATATTCTCTAGCAGGCCGTGAAATAATTCACAAGCTATGTCAAAATAGCTTGTGAATTTCATCGATCGCTGGGAGAATTTTGAGGATAGAAATCAAATGATTAAAGAAATTAAATTTTTGGATCAGCAAAGTAGAACGCCAATCAACATTCCACAATGTCGATCGGCATTGTGTAATGCCGATCAACATTGTAAAATGCCAATTGGCATTGCATAAATGCTAACTGATTTTTGGACTTCTGACTCAAATTTTCAAACTTTTGATTAGCCATTCAATTGAAATCCTATGTTCTCAGATTAAATTTAAATCTTTCGTGCATCTTTTTGAGTGATTTTTAATCTAATTTCAATAATATACACACTAATTTGAATTTTAAAATTAATTTTGATTATTAATTGTATGAATAAATTTTTGTAGAAATAAATAGAAATGAGGAAGTGTTACCTCATTGCCCACATCTATGCACCTATGAAGGTGAAGGTGAGTCAAAGGAAGCACAGTAGAACCCTTTTGAAGTCGAAGGTTATTTTGAGGAAAATAGAGAGGCACAATGGTTGGGTCAGCTGAAATCTCTGCCCCTTTATGCAACCTATATTGTGGGTCAGCCATAGGATTTGATAAATCATGAATCAGACTTCAGATGAGCAAGAAATCAAAACAAGAAAATCAAAGGAAAAAAAAGAAAAGAAATGGAGAGGAAACTAAAAGAATAGCATCAAAAAATGAGGGAAGCTTCTTATAAATGCAAAATATCCATTTTGGTCCCTTGACTATGCCTGTATTCAAAATCAAGTTTTTCTTTACAATTTCATCCATAATTGCATCTTGATTAGGATTTAATTCCTAAATAATTCATTTAACTCATATCATCAATTAATGAATTATTATTAATTGCGTCTGTATTTTAATTCTAAATTTTTTTGTCAAGTATGGAATACATAATATAATTACAGAATTCAGTTTTGCATTTTTACATGCATCATTTTAAATCAAAAGACTTCACAATTTGTTTCATGCTACATAATAGCTAAAACACAAATTTCAAAATTATCATGTTATATGTTACACAGTAGTCGTAACACGAATTTTAAATTTAGCATGTTATGTGCTTCAACAACACTTATAACTTGAAATTTTTCAAAAATTTTATCACTAGACACTATATAGTAGTTATAGTATCATTGTTAGACGTTCCAAATGAACTATAGCACATTTTTCAAATCACGAATCGTTAAACGTCCCGTAGGGAATATAGCGAAATTTTAAATCACAAATTGCTAGACATTCCACAGGAACTATAGTATGTTTTCAAATCACGAGTCGCTAGACATTCCAAAGGGAATAGAGTGCAGTTCACCAAACACTACACAATAGTTATGGTATTATTGCTAGACGTTCCACAGGAATCATAGTATGTTTTCAAATTATAAGTCGTTAGACGTCCTAAAGGGAATATAGTGCAGTTCACCAAACACTACATAGTAGTTATAGTATTATTGCTAGATGTTCCATAATAACTATAGTATGTTTTCCAATAATGAGTCGCTAGATGTCCCATAGGGAATATAGCGAAATGCATAAGTTTCACTAGACCTTCCACAAGAAATATAGTGAAACATATTAAACATAGCATTTTTCTTAAAATTGCTTAGCAACTTAAGCATCAGCTTGTCAATTAGGATATAATGAAGTACCCTAATTATTTCTTTCAAAATTGTGTGTTACTATTACTTTGCTATAATTTATCAAGCAAACAACAATAAATGCACAGGGCGGGGCGGGGCGAGGCGGGGGGGGGGGGGGGGGGGGGGATATTGGGGGCCAACTGTAAGCACCCAATTTTTGGGACGCAATTGTGAATGCATGTGATGAAAGGCCCTATGATGAAAATCTAATCGAGAATTGATCTTTAGTGTTAAGTCTCATGATTTAAAGGACTAAATTGCTACGTTTTGTGGATTTAATTGCAAAATTGGTTTTTTAAGGATCTAATTGCAAAAATTAGAAACTTTCAAGGACCTTATTTATAATTTAATTTTAAAAAAATGACTGGCTGGCATTTAATGCTGACCAACATTGTGTAATGCCGATCGGCATTTTGTAATACTAACCGGCATTACATAATGCCAATCGGCATTACGAGACGAAAATTGGCATTCCAGAGTGCTAATTTTCAATAAAATTAATTTGTTATGCTGAAATTTGATTTTTCATCATTTCTTAATTTTTTTCATTGGTCCAGGACACCACGTGTCCCTGCGTGTATGAGTCTTTAAATTTTTCAAAACTCTATCACCATCTTATTATCTTGATTTTGAAAGTTCAAACATAAAAAAATCAAGCGCAACTTCCCTACATGATCACAGGGGTTGGAGGTTGGTAGGCCAAGCTTTAAAAGCCAGAAGGAAGTGAGGCAAAAGGAAAAAAAAACCCCGAGAGAAGTAGAGGCTATGAAAGAGAAAAAAATCCTAGTTATTTTCTTTACTATGTATAAAGCCACATATCTTGGCTCTTTATTTTTCATTTTCAAAACCTTCGGGAAATCAACAAAAATATGTGCTTTGCTTTTAAAGTTCAGAAAATCAAGAAAAAACAATTGAGTCAATCTCAAAATAGTGACAATCCTAATCTAAGGGGCGTTTAAACGGCATTTGCACAAATCTCCTACTCTTTTTCTTTTTTTATTTTGATTTGATTTCTTTGTTTTATTTATTGATTGAGTCATTACTGATTAATTTTTTATTTTTTTTGTTTTGATTGGTGTTCTATGGTGCTCTGGATGTGAGATTGGTAATGTGAGATTTTTATAATATTAAAGAATCCATAGGATGTCATGTACTGAATTTTATGAAAACCCTATAGAATTTAGGGTTAATTATTTTCTGTAATATTTTATTCATTGCTTTTACTGGGTTGTAATTAATTTGCTTTAATTTTCTGCACTATAGTTTGTAATAGCCCCAATAGAGGGAAATTAGTGGAATTTTAATTTTCTGCAGTAAAAATTGGTTAGTAATCTAGGCTCAATTTGGTAAAATTCAATTAAAATCAATGATGGAAGTAGATTAATTTTATGGTTACATGAATTTGAATTAGGGTTTTTTAGAAAAATCACATAAATTGTTTTTTTTTTGTATGTTTATTGAATTAGGTTTTATTTTTAGTTCTTATGCCTTTTGGGCCCCAAGTTCATGGTAGGATCAACCCATTTAATAACTAGGCTTAAAAATGGTTTTGTAGGTTTTAATTAATTTAAAATTAATTTAGGCCCATTTAGGTTAATTAGATTTAGGCCCACTTTTAATTAATAAAATTAGCTTAGACTTTAGTTCAACCCACTAATGTGTTTTTTTCTTTTTAAAATTAATTAGACCTTAGGTCCATTCCTAGTTAATTAAAGTTAATTTAGATTTAGCTCAACCCATTAATTTCATTTCTTTTAAAATAAATAGACTTAGGCTCTTTTTTTTTTTTTTGAGTTAAAATTAAGCTTAGACCCACTTAATAATATAATTTCTTCTTAAAAATTTGTAGACAATAGGACCATTTCCTTAGTTAATTAAAACAAGTAGATTTAGGCTCACTAATTCAATTAAAATGTAGGCCCACCTTTAGTCCATTTTACTTGTAAATATAATATGTAGAATTAGCTAACTTTAATTAATAAAATTAACTAGTTTAGACATATGGATGCTACCTTTTGTATGCATTTTTTACATGTAATTTTATGACTTGTTGCCTTTGGGTTAAATGGATGTTTAATTAGGGCTTAAATAAAATTGCATGTAATTAGAGAATAAGATAGTAATTCATAAAGTAATTATAAATGAACACGAGACTAAGAGCAATTAGTATTCCGTTCTTAGAACCTCCTGGTTATGGTGCTAGCTTTCTTTTAGAGAATTGAGTACCACCATTTTAATTTATCCTAGTTATTACCCTGGATGATAACTCCTCATCTCCACGCTATGTCTTTGTAATATAGTAGTGTGTTCCCTAAGGCCCTAAGCACAAACAATGCCATGGTTGTTAAAATGTTGGGCGTGCACTAAACCCTGCCATCTACATAACCACATCACTATTAAAGCATGCTTTAAAGGTATATGAATTCACATTCTGCACATCATTTTCAACCTCTCAACGGGGACAGCTTGAAATTCAGACGAAGCTAAAGCTTTAAAAACTTAAAAACAAGCTCAATCAAATTTGAGGACCAAATAATCATTTTTGAACATTTATTTTTCTGTAATCTTGCATTGTTATTCTAAATTCTCTTTATTTTTATTGCCACCAGTATTTGAGAAATTGTTGTGACTTATGTGGTGAGACTGCAATTTTGAATGCTATTTAAATAATCTCTACTTTGTTTATTTGTAATAAACTGTCATTTTGTATCATCTAGCTCTAAAATGTGAAAAATCATAAAAACGTCATTTTTATATTAGATCTACATTTTCATCATCTCTACATCGTTTTTGTTATAAAAATAACATTTTTATCATAAAGCTCACATCTTTATATGAATTCTACATTTCACAAATAAAAGTTATAATCTCTTGTATCAAGCTTACATCTTGCATATAGTGAACAACAAAAGCATTATTTTTTTATAAAAATAATCAATTTTGCATTATAATTGCATTTTCTACTATATTTAAGTAAATTTGTCACTTGACATGCTCAAAAGCAATTCTTTGCATTAAAATTGCATCTTCCCACTCTCCAACATGAAAATAAGTATTTTCTCTTATTTTGCATTAAAATGTAATCAATAATGTGAAAGATCACATTCTCAAGCTAGAGCTTCCATTTCTTGGTCCAGTTATACAACTATGCATCTCCACTTATTTTTTTATTATCATTTAGGAATGTCTTATCATTTTAGCAATCATTTCATTTTCATTTTAATAATCATACAAATTCACACAACTATATGCATCTATCTACTTATTCATAATTCATTGATCGAGCATTTCTCACCCATTGGCAGCCCTAATGGCTGAATGGATGGAATTGCACATAGTTATGCTAACCCTTTATTTGCATGTGTATTCTAGATCTAGGACTAGAGTTGCATTTCAACACTTTTTTTTTCTCTTTTATATGTATTTACTAGGAAAGCTATGTAAATATTGTAAATAATCTCTTCACTTTCCATTATTATTTATTGTGCTATGTGAATATAAATATATAAATTTTCATTACCAAAACTAGGGTGCTGCGGTAACCATGTATTGAATATTGTATAATGAGAAATAACCAAAAAGTATATGTAATCTCCCGAACCTAGAATATCCACTGGGAACGATATTTGTTGGGTGACTCGATGCTGTTCCTTACATCTTTTCCCGATTTTCTAAATATTGGGTGGCAACTCCATAAACATAAATTGTCTTGCATCCCCTCGAGACTAAACATTGTTGTTGTCTTGTAAACAGAATGGATGCCCCTTTTGGTAAAGTTGCCATGTCCCTCTATTCTAAACTATATTAATCATCTGAGATTTGTTGGCCCGTTCACTCATAAATTTCTAATTAAACAACCCATTTAGTAATAAATTTAATAAAAAAATGTTAATTATGAAAATTATAAAATTATTAAAATTTAACTTTACTCATAAACTAATCAAATCATTATCATTATCTAGTACTTAATATTAAACCATATACATTACTAATAAGCTAAATTTGAAATTTACCTATACTAATCAAAATTTAACAATATCTAGAAACTAATCATAACATAATAATTATCTAATACTCAATATTAAACCATGGACATTAATAATCGCACTACAAAAAAATTGAATTTTAGTGATGGAAATTTTTATCACAAAATTGTGATAAATTTATGACAGAATAGTTAAAATTATAATTAGTGATGTAATAGATTTTCATCAGAAATTATGAGAAAAGCATTTGAGGAGATTTCGTGACCAATTTCTGACGAAAAATTGTGACCAAATTGTGATAGAAGCAAAATATGTTACTAAAATATAATAAGAAGTTGGTGCAAATATTTTGTGACCAATTTGAGACTACTTTGTGATGGAAAAACAATCTGCCACTAATTTGTGACTATATAAACCACTAAATAAGTTGCTCATCAGAAAAAAAAAATTGTGACAAAAATTGGATTCCATCACAAAATAGTGATGGAACTTGAATTCCGTCACAAAATAGTGATGGAAATTGAATTTTGTTACAAAATTTAGTGACAGAAACTGAATTCAATCACAAAATAAACTACTAAGAAAATTATTACATTAAAAATAATTTATGACAGAAATTGAATTCTGTCATAAAATAGTGATGAAAATTTTGATTCCCTCACAAAATAGTGACGAAAATTTGATTTCATCACAAAATAGTGACAAAAATTGAATTCCATTACAAAATAGCTATCACAAAATAGTAATGGAAATTTGATTGATTCTGTCATAAAATAGTGATGGAAATTTAATTCTACCACAAAATAGTGACGGAATTAGATTTCCATCACTATTTTATGACAGATTTGTGACAGATATCTATTAAAAACAATTCCTTTTTATATTTTAAATTGTATTATACAATATTTCTAAATATTTATAAATATATATTTTAAATTGCATTATAAACTATTTCAAAATATTTTTATATTTTAAAATATTATAAACTATTTTAATTTTTATTATTAATATATGTTGTGTTATATTGTACAAACTTTTTAATTTTTTAAATTTCTAATATTTCAATATTTTAAATTGTATTATGCACTGCTAAATATTCATAAAATATAATAAATATCAAAATAAATCATATATGTTGTGCTATATATTTACAAATTTTGAAATTATAAAAACTTATAATATTTTACCCTTAAATTTTTATTTTAGCCACCATTGGGGCATAGCTAATCAAAGCCAACTTATTTAACTATATATTTGAGATTGAATCTATTATTATCATGTTGAGCTCAAGCTCGAGGTATTCCAATAAGTTGTTGAATCAATCCCGACCTCCTTAATGAAGATAATTCGATAAACCTGCAAGCGTAATCGCTACTAAGGGTGTTTGTACATATTTATCATTTTACCTTTCTATTTTAGTATAATTAAAAAATAGTTCATTAAACCTATTCAAATATAAATTTAAAAAGTAGAGATATAATACTTAAAATAATATAGGGAAAAGTACAAAAAAAATATTATGTGGTTTCAACCCTAATCAACTTACACCCTATGGTTTTAACCCTAACAAACTGACACCCTGTGTTTCACTCCATTAGCAAATCACAGCAAATCAATTAACTCAGTTAATAATGATGACATGTCAAAAGGGTATTATTTTCTCATCATATAACATTTGTTTAATACTTCTTCCATGTCATCATCTTTTTAATGTATGTCTTCTTTGAAAAAAAAAAAAGAAAAGGCTGTTGGGAATTGAAATTCAATGTTGCTAGTTGGATCAAACTCTCATTATTTCATCTAGGCAGAGATCAAGATTGGAAATGAAGTTGAAGTTGAGGTTAGAATAGTAATGGAAGAGTATCTTGAGGAGTTAAGAACTCTGCCGATGAATTCAATAACGATGGTCGAATATCCAGAGAACCACCATATCATCTCTATGCATCTTCTTGCAAAGCAGTCTCCAATCAACACTTTAGCATTACTTGATTTCTATAAAAATCTCTCTCATTTTCTCTTCTTCTATGTCCTATGATAATAATTCTTTTTTAACTCCCTGTCTTAGTATATTAAAAAAAGACTAACCTCTTAAGCATTACACCTAGATTCTTGTTCTCATCGCTACTCTCTTTATCTCTGATAATGTCTCTGGCAATCCCGCTTAATGGCTTCAGCTCTGCTCTAACTTTGAAAATCTCAAGTATTTTTTTCATTTTCACTTTCTAGATCTGCTCTTTTATTTATTCATTTTGAATGGTTCATTGTTAGAATTGTGGATAGAGCCTTAATTCATCCAAACAATATTAAATTGGTTGTCATTATTGTTCACTCTTCTTTTATTAGTACTATAACTCAACTAATTCAATTATTTATTCATTTCCATCATCAACATAATGCCAAGCACATCAGGCATCCCAGTTTATAAAGGATAGTATTCAGTTAGATGCAAGGCAATCAACAAATACTACCACACCACTTTTTTCACTTTTCATTTGATAGCTTTGGCAAAGGCCTATGCATCACTAATGATTGTGGTGACTTGCTAAGATGTGCCTTAGGAGGCTTCCCTAAACTACCAATTACAGTGGCTATCCTTTCTTTGAATGATCAAATTAATACATACGGAGT
The DNA here is from genome assembly GCA_947683625.1 of Mallotus nudiflorus. Classification (NCBI taxonomy): domain Eukaryota; kingdom Viridiplantae; phylum Streptophyta; class Magnoliopsida; order Malpighiales; family Euphorbiaceae; genus Mallotus; species Mallotus nudiflorus. The sequence continues at coordinate 1,086,148 of CANTUR010000291.1, forward strand.
TTATCTTAGCACTAGCTTAGCATTCCTATGTCTATTATGCCTTATAGAGGCACTAACCCTAATCAATGCAATCCCTTAAGTTGCAATTTAGACTTGAACAGTTGCCCAAGTGAGTTCCAAATAAAAATAAATGGTCACATTCTTGAATAACAATGTTCAAAGAATCATGTCCTGCAGCTGCTCTTGATGGCTTTAGTCATAGTACATTTACGTGCACTAAAGTCATAGTTACCTTTTGTTAAAGCTTCTTACTACCCATCTTCTGTATACAAATTACATAAGCTAGCATGAATTATAGAAAACTATATCTATATATTTATAAGTAGATAATTGTATTTATTACCTTTATAGGTCCGTTAATATTTTTATCTAGTTTATGTATAACAAAATGATAGTGAAATAAATAAAGAGTTAGAAGAGTAGTTCTAGAAATTAGTACTGGAATACCATCATGTTGGAATTGTGCTTAGACTAAATAGACACAAAAAACATTAATGGTCTTTATATATACATACTATGCTATAAATAATACATAATGCATAAAGAAAGCATGCAACAATGATCAATTAAGGGGAAAAACCTCCCAATTATGTACGCTATTGAGTAATTAGCTTATTATTGAACTATATAGTTCTCAGTCCACCACCATCGTAATCTTGGTGTTTCTAGTTATCTTTAATTTTCACTAAAAGCCTATAAAAAACAAGATTCATTCTTTAAATATTCACCATAGAAAAAAGCACAAAACACCACCAAGAAAATAGTCCAGAAAACCTCAGGGCATAAGCAAGCAACACTAAACCTAGGGACAATATCAAATAACTATTTTGCCATTAGGGACAAACATTCCAAGTAGTGGCCAAGATAAGACTTTATACTGACAAGGTTTAGTGTAAGCATCACTATAAACAGAGTAATTAAGAAGAATAGTGAGAGTGGAAAATCAAAGGGTTGATGGTGATGGTGGTCGCAATAAGAGATAGAGAGTCATCAGAGGGAATAAAAAGAGTGGCGAAAAGAGGGAGCATTATTGGGTCAATACCAGCTGTTGAAATCTCCAACTTCGAGGGTGGCATCGATTATGTCATTGAGTTATTATTAACGGTGTTGTTGCTGTAGTGGTGGCGAAGGTATGGTTATTGTGGTGGCATTGGCAGTGGGGGAAAATGACTGGTGGTGGGGGGGGAAGGGTAGGACTGAGTCTGGTTACAGCAATAGTAACGACAGTGATAAAGAGGAGAAAAAAAGATATTAAGAAAATGAATAGTTATTGTTTTTTTAATTAAAATAATAAGTTTAAGTGGAAAAACCTTTTTGCCCTTTGCCACATTAGCATTATTAACGGAGTTAATTGATTTGTTGTGATTTGCTAACTGAGTGAAACTCAGGGTACTAGTTTGTCAGGGTTAAAACCATTGGGTGAAAGTTTATTAAGGTTGAAACCACAAGGTTTTTTTTTTGTACTTTTCCCAATAATATATGTGTGTATATATATATATATATATATATATATATATATATATATATATATATATATATATGTTTATGTGTATGATTTTATCTATTAATTACTTTAAATAACTTTTAATATATATAATATTTATGTGATAAATAAAATAGTATAATTAATTAACAAAAATTATGTTCTTTTTCTTTAAATAAAAATTGATTAGAGTTAGACCCTTTTTTCGCCAAATTTGTTCCATTTCCTACTAGCCCTAATCCCTACCCCTAACTGGTTAGGGTTACAGGATCTCAATTGTTTACATAATCTTTTTTTTCTTTACCCATGAATTCATTCTTTGCCCTTTTCTCATTGCCACCATCACCCCTCACCTCAGCTCACCTCACCTCATTCTCACTAGAATAAGAGAGTCATTCACCATTCTTTGCTAGTTCATTTCATTTCCCTTTAAAACTCTTCCTCTTATTTTCATATAAACTGATACATCTCCATCTTCCTTAAATCTCTCTTAAAAAATATAACACTGAAGCTTCTAAATGACTCTTTGATTCAATCCTTTCTTTTAGTTTTTTCCTTCTTTTATTAGTTTATTTACTTGAATTATTGTTATTTTGAGCTTGATCTGTTGTTTTGATTCAAAAAAATGGAAGACAGATATGGTACTATTAAGCTAGGGGCTCTAAACTTGAGGTAGGATCGATATCCCTACCTCCACCTCATCTGGATTAAAAGCTCATGCGTTTATCTAAACTTGAGCAAAGAAAATGAATTCATTCTTTACCCTTGTCTTATTGCCACCACCACCCCTCATTTCACCTTATTCTCACCATTTATCATTATCATCTTTTGCTTCTACTTTTGTGTCACCATTCACCATTAACCATTAATCATCAATCTATTTCTTCTTCTTTTCTTTGCTCTGACTATATCATTTTCTTGAATTCATTCGATTTCTTTTTTCTTCTTTTTTGGTAATTTTTCACCTTTCTATTATTGTAGGAATATTAAGGACTTTTTCCTATTTAATCATCATTTAAATTAGGGTTCAACATACTCTTATTCAAGACTCTGTGTTGTGTGTGTATGTGAATTGTAGGAATTCTCAAAAGTAGGACGCGTAACCTTTGCCATGTCCACAAGATCATGGTATCCTCCATCTGTAATGAGCTCTCTGAATCCTTTTCATTTGCATCCTATAACACCCAACAGTACCTCTTTTGGTAGCTTCAAATTATAGCATCATCAATCTCCTTCTCATGTTTGGTCTGTTGAAATTACTGGTGTCATTTCCCTTTTAAAGGATAAAAGGTCAGTTTTTTTATTTTTCAAAGGAACAAATCATCTTAAGGTGCTTGAACTTTTTGGTTTTCTTTTAATTGATCCTTACTGAATTTTTACCTTTAATTGAGTCCTTAAACTTTTATTTTTCTAATTTTTACATTCCTAACTTGACGCCCGTTAAACTTCAATAATTTTTCCATCAAATTATTACCACGTTATATTTTTTAATTTCATTGGATAGGTTCTTAATGAATTATTACATTTAATTGAGTCCTTGAACTTTTATTTTTCTAATTTTTACATCCTTTAGTAAGAATCTATGAAACACATTTCAATAAACATTGTGTAATGCAACTATTTAATGAAATGTATACCATGTAAAATGTTTTTTATTTGTAAATAACTCGAGATTGGCTTGTAAAAACTTGAGTTTCACTTGAATTTAGCAAATATTTTTAATTTAATATATTTTAATTATTTAGTTTCATATGTAATATAATTTTTAAAAAATAAGTTAAATTTTTTCATAAATTTATTTAAAAATTTTAACTTAATTTTATTATTTAATTTAAATTTTATTGAGTTAATTTTTAATTCAATAAAATTAATTTAAATTATTTCATAAATTGATTTTTAAAATTAATATGGAAAAAAATTGAATTTAAGTTATGCTTTATGTTATTCAAATTTTATGGCACATATTAATAGATAACATATATAAAATAAATTTATAAATCAAAAGATATTGATATATGAATATTTTGATAAAAAATGTGAAGTTAGTAATATAAAATTTCTATTATTAATAATTGAAAGTAAATTAAAATTTTATTATTTAAATATAAAATTAAATAACTAAAAATCTTAAATTAAAAAATAAGCTAAATTCAAGTTGAACTCGAGTTTTTGCGAGCTAATCTTGAGTTGAGTTTAAATTTACAAATAAAAAATATTCTACATGGTATAAATTTCATCAAATAGCATTACACAATGTTTATTAATACGTATTTTGTAAATGTCTACTAAAAGATATAAAAATCAGAAAGATAAAAGTTCAATTACTCAATTAAATGTAATAATTCATTGAGAACCTATTAAATGAAACTCAAAAATTTCAAATTTAAAATAATATTTCATGGCAATAATTTGACGAAAATTTTGTTCAAATTTAACGGACGTCAAATTAAGGATGTAAAAATTAAAAAAAAATAAAGTTTGAGGACTCAATTAAAGATAAAAATTTAATAAGGATCAATTGAAAAAAAAACAAAAAATTTAGGGATCTTAATATGATTTGTTCCTTTCTCAAATTCTGCCGCTTTGCTTTTTGTTCTTGTTGCTGGATAATGTTTATATATCTACAGCCTGTTCCTATAGCTTTTTGGATAAGGAAAAATAGTCTCTCTTTTATTATATTATTACATGTTGGTTTAATTGAATTTCCCTTAGCTTATACCTCAGCTTTGCTAACTCTTCAACCTTAAAATCAATTCAAGTAAGTTGCTTGTCATAGAGTCATTACTTTCTCTCTAAAAGACTAATATATTAAGGTGTGCAGTGTTCATATTTATAAGTTCAAAACCTTCCTCATAACTTTTCAATGTGGAATTTGTGACATTCTACCCCACCCGATTGTACTACACTCTCATTACACATTGCACAAGCTCCATATGTGTCAGAGGAGAGAGACCTATTCAAGTACCTAAGGATTGATCTGTTGCTCTAACATTCTGACAGTTCAGGCCTACCTTATTTTAGTATCTTTCGTGAAGATCACACATCACATAGGAGTAGAGTCGTTTCTGATACTACTTATTATATGGTCATTACTTTCTCTTTAAAAAAATTAGTCTATTAGAGTGTGCAGTACCCACGTTTATAAATTCAAGAGTTTTCCCATAATTTTCCAATATAGAATTTGTGACATGCTGCTACATTTTTTTTTTCCCTCTAGTTTTAAGGGTTTTTGAAAGAAAATTTGTGCTGTCCTTTGTTCAATTGATGTTGGCCTAATTGAATTTTTAGAAACCAATTTTGTTTAGTTAGTGCTTAGCAGTGGACATCATGCATAACCTGCAGGATTCGGGCAAAATGATGCAACTGTTGACATCCCACTTGATACTATGAATATAATAATGGTCTAACCGAGCTATTGTTTTCTATATCCGTACTAACTGTGCAAAGTTTAACTATTTATTATATTAGAACTTTATTTTATGCTCTAATATATTTCTTTTATTGGCCCCCAAAAAAAAAAAGTGGCCACTCGGTTAGTGCAATGACCACTATTGTGGGTTGTGTAATGTGTAGAACCTAAGTAAATATTCATGTACTTTAGGACAAGAATTAGGAGAAGATGGTGGTGGAGGCTGTATAAAAAAAAATAATAATAAAGGAATCATGTGAATGTGGCCATGGACTACATATAAAAAATTATAGGTGTATATGCATAAGTTATGTTAACCCATGTTTGATTATTAGATTTCTTCAATATCTTAGTTTCTGGCATATGTGAATTTGGATTGTTTATTTAATGGGTTCATTTGATGGGCTTGTCTTTTTTTTTTTTTTTTTTCTTTTCAGATTGATGAGCACGTTCAGACAGAGATCATGAACCACAGTTCATTGATGCATCCCAATATAATAAGATTCAAAGGGGTATATATATATATATATATAACTGTTATTTTTATAAAATTTCCCCCCTTTACATGAAGTTAATTTTGATTAAGCTGTTTCAAAAAGGTGATATGATGAAATTTGTACATTGAAATTTGTTTGTGAGGCTGGTTTTTTGGACCACCCTCTAGCTAGCTTTGTTGCATTTGGTTATTTTATGAACATAATTAATCAAATTATCTGTTCTTAATAATTTGATTAATTATATTTGATGCACCCACATGTTCACTTAGAGATTCACACATTTAATTGTATTTTAGCTTCCAACTTCCGAATTAATTAATTGGGCCTTTTGGTACATGCATGGAAGCTAGTTTCTCTAAGGTTATCATAGCCATTAGCTGACTTAACTAATAATTTTTATTAATTTAAGAACAAGAGTTATTTATTTATTTAATAATACTTATTTTATTAAAAATTAAAAAATTAAATAAAATATATATTAATTTAATTCTGTCACATCGCAACAACCTTCGAAAAAGAGTAAAATAAGAGGTAGTAATTTAATTAAAATTTAGTGACAAGTAATATATAATAATAATAATGGTTTTTTTGGTTAGTTTATATGTTGGTCCATTCTATGTGCGTACTTTTTTTTTTTTTTCCATGTAATTAGATTGGTTGTTAGTTTATTATTTTTATTAAATTATACATCACCATATATATATATATATAATTGGGTTCTTATGCTCATACGAATATTTCTTTTTATAGTAACCATTGGATAAGACGAGTTGTTGATTGATCAGTTGTAAGAGGAGTTGTTGATTGACTAGATGTGTTATTTCATCATCAATTTTTTTTTATGTGTAAAATAAAAATGTTTATTATTAGTTATGTTTGGCTTATATGTATGCTATTTAATGTTTTATCATATAAAATACATTTTTAATTATTGAATTTTAATTTTCATCTAATTTTGTTATAATGTATTAAAACATATTCCAAGTAGAAATAACATTTAATTTATAAAAATTATATAAAATATAATAATAGGACAAAAAAATAAAGTGACGGAATTGTGATGGAATAGTGATGAAATAATTTGTAATGATTTAGTGATAAAAAAAGTTAGTGAAGTATTTTTGTCATTAATCCGTCACAAATTTGTGACAAAAACACCTTTTCCATGAAGTGAATTTTAGTGATAGAAACCATTTTCATTATAAAATTTTGATGGATTTCCGTCACAATTTTTTTAATGGAAACACCTTTTATTGCCACTAAATTTTTAGTAACAGAAACTATTGTAGGCAATGAGATTTAGTGCACGTCTAAGTATTTGGTGACCACTGTATTATATGGGCTTAAGGCCCACTAGGAAATACGAAATAGGTCACAAAGCCTAATCGGAGATGGAGTTGCCACTCAGATGAAAGTTAGGACACACTGTATAACAACTGGAATCCATAGAGGTTCCCAAAAGTTGTCATCAGAGATCTAGTTTGGAAACTGAGTATTGGCTTTTGGAATACCCACCAAACCTTGTTGTTGGCCTCCATTTATATTTTGTAATTTATCACCTTTAATTATTCAACTATTTTTTTATTAACATGCAAATTATAATTGCCTTCAAAAATTTGGTCAAGTTTTACAATTGAGTCCAATTTTGCACATTAATCCAATTTTCATATTTATAGCCCACATTCAACATAAATAATACAAATAATAATAATTTCCAACCATACATTCAAATCAATGGGGGAAGGGATTAAGGATTACAAAGATTTGTACAAGGAATATGTGAAATAAAAAAAATAAATCAAAAATAAACTAGTTGGATGACTAATAAATCTCTCAAGAACTAATTAATGGAATGGATATCTAATGATTAAGAATCATCGAATAGCCCCTGCAATAAATACAAGTCATCCCTTTCTCATAAAACAAAATAAACAAACCTATAGGAGGATGTCACAAAGTCAACTCTTAGATCGAATAAAATACTAATAAGAATAATAAATATGTAAAGCATTGGCCAAGCATAATAATAAAATGATCATGAAAGATCAATGAACAGACAAAGCATGGGCATTCTTAGGAATCATGCACGATTTACAAAGAAAATTGAGAAAATGTCACATAAGACCTTATTAAAGTGGCGATCGCCTCTATCATTAGGTGATCACCGCCTCCTCTTTGTAAAGGTGATTGCCTGACCAGAAAACGTAGATAATTTCTAAAAGTAGAGAACTTCATTTTTAAGTAAGCGATAAGTGATGTAAATGAACAAGACTTACAGCTATGTTCAAAACCTTAATCGATCATATTAGGAGCATGGTATAACATAAGCAATAAACATAAGAAATAAGCAACTAAACAAGTAAGTAAGAAGTTTAATAACACTAAAGCTTCAATATTTAAAGGAAGTAAGAATCATTACTGAAACAAGAACTTTTCTCAAAATTATTGGCCCGCAGAGATAAGTATGGATTCTTATCTTCACTTGAATGCAAGGTTCATCCTTTATCCTTCTTAAGAAATGAACCTCCAATCTTTCTTCCTCCCTTTCTCTCCTTAAGAACCCTATTTTTCCTCTTTAGGATTTCCTCTCTCTCTCTCTCTCTCTCTTTTAATTCTAATTTCCAGCCTCTCATTCTCACTCTTCTTCACTCTTTTAATCCCATCCTAGCCTATTCCCTCTCCATCACTCATTATTGCCAATTTTTTATCCCATGCCTAGCCCCATACCCCTTTTACTCATCCTTGCTATCATGGTTAAAGGAGTGTGCCCCACCAAGTTAGTTATATAAGTCACCTCTACATTTAATAAAGAGGCAAATGGCTGCTTGAAGAGGCAACGCCTCTACAAAGAGCCAATTGCCTCATTGCCTATTGATATAGAGGTGATTGCCTCTCTACTTTGGCCTTGCATTGTGCCAAATGGGCCGAGGTAGGTTGACATTGCTTCTGAATGGGCTTAGGTTGAGATTTTAGGCTTTAAGCTTTGGTCTATTTCAAGAAGGTTTGGGCTTCTTTCTTGCTTTTAAGCCTTGCATTTCTCATTATCGAGCTCTATGACAAGTCGATCAAACCGAACATCCATAATTCGCCCTTTATCTTATGTCAATTGAATCGGGTGTCAATAGTTTGCCCTTTAATTTTTCAAAAAACCAAATGCATGTAATGATATTTTTTTTTAAAAATCATACGCACAACACAAAAAAATAATAAAAAGCATACCTGACTCCTGAGTTTCACTCGAGAGATGAATTCTTCAATCTTTGAAATGTGATCGTGATCCTCGGATTTTCTTGGCCCAATCAACCATTTATTAATATTTGGTAAATTATATAAATACAATGATCCTTGGGTTTACTTAGCCCGATCGCCACTCAATTGAGATGCGATTCTTGGGTTTTCCTGGCCTAATTCACTAAACTTAACTAAAACACAAACTCTCAGGTTTTCTTGGCTTGATACACCACTTAACTAAAGTACAGACTTCGGGGATACAACCTGAACAATCCTTTCTTAATCACAAGCTTTGGGTATATAACTCGAACAACCCTTTCTTGATCATGAGCTTCGAGGATATAACCCAAACAACCCTTTCTTGATCATAAGCTTTGCAGATACTACCTGAACAACCCATTCTTGACCATAAGCTTCAAGGATACTACCCGAGCAACCCTTTATTAATCATGAGTTTCAAGGATACCACTCAAATTGCCCTTTCTTTATCATGAGCTTTATAATACTACTCAAACAACCCTTTTTTTATTCTTGAGCTTTGGGGATACTACCAGAATAGCCCTTTCTTTCGAAACATAATCCTTTGATTTTCCTAGCCTAGTACATTGCTTAATCAAATTTTTTTTAATCACACTTTCCTTTTTTGAATTCTCCTTTCCCAATATTAACCCCTTTATTCTCCTTTTTTTTTTCTTATTTTTCTTTAAAGAAAAACCTAACTCAAACCCTCTTTTACTAGATAATTTCATTTTTCTCTTTTTCTTTTTCTTTTTCTTCCTCATATGTATTTCCTTTTCCTTCTCTTCTTTTCTCCTTCACTTTTTTCTTCTTCTTTCCCACACTCATATTCTTTTGAAAATGGACGATGAGAGGATGCCATCCGTGCCCGAGTGGGATCACATTTTGCCTTATGTAAATGCCCTATATAGGCTCAAATTGTCAAAGGGAGATATAATTCCTCTCTTGGCAGATTTGAGGAATCACATTTGTTCATCAACATCTAAAGAGGTTAGTGTTTGAATCATTTTCATTTTTCTTACAAATCACATCGAGTCAGGTTATATTTACCTTCATTTATCATTTATAATTAAAAACTAGATTAATTAAACATCCATTTTATGGATTTGGTAAAAAAATTAGAAACTATTTGTTATCCTTCACTGTGCAGAGACGATCGCCTCTTCATTAAAGCAATCGCCTCACCCATGGGATAATCGCCTTAAGACAAAGGATGATCACCTATATGCTAGCACGTAAGGGCATCACCTCTTCCATAAAGGTGATTGCCATTATAATGAGGTGATCATCTCATCCATGAGGCACTACACCTCTATAACAGGGTGAACTAGCCTATCTGCAATTACTTAATCATTTTTTACTTCAAAAAGTAACAAAATTATACTATATTGATTCAACTTCCCTAATTCCTTTTTTACAATATGATGCATAGACATTCAAGGGTGCCTAAAACTTTCATGGGGCTCAAGTTTTCTATAGCGACCTGACTAAGGATCAGAAGGACCGAATTTAGGACACCAGGTTCAAGGACTTTATACTTTCATTTCACATATAATAGGGTCGGACAGACTACCAGCCACTCCATGCATTGATGGAGAGATGGTTTGACACAATGCACACTTTCCACCTCCTTTTAAGGAGCTCGCTCTAAATCCTATCTCATTTAATGCTATCATTGGGATCGCGTGCGTTGGAGATCCTGTTCCCCTCTATGCGAGCCTACACCAGCTGACTCCAAATAAAGCTGCCTATATTGGTCTTCTAAGTATAATCTCGGACATTAAGGGGACTCATACCCTCAAGCTTGATTTGATCCAAAGCTTCTACACCTGGGATATAGCCATAACAATGGTCACCCCGTGCAAGATTGACCAGGTGGTTTAAGCTTTTCTAATTTATCTTCTCAGCACCACCTTCTTGGCTGACATTGCCAGCTTATTGAACTTGATGTTCCTACTGCGTCTCTAGGACTTAGATTAAGTGGCTACATATGATTACGACAGTTGTGCTCTGGCCTATCTAACTGGATCATGGATGAAGTGGTCTGTAAGGCTAAGAGGTTTTAGGGCTTTTAGCATGTCATCTTAGTAAGCTATATATTTCTCTTTTCCTTTTGATTTGCTTTAATATCCATTCGTTGATATCTGCTAACCCTTTTTATTTTAGAGGTTTGTGCCTTAGAGTTAGAGCTACTCATTGGTATGCTACGAGTGGGGAATGATTTCCTTGCCATCAACAGGTGGGGTGGTAACCATTTATTGAAGAGGCATCTAGCCCAAGTATACATCCATTGGCAACACTTGAACTCTTTGATGCAGTACCTACAATAATCACACTCATATTAATGACATTATAAATTTGACTCACTTACCTATTGGTGCTTTCATTATAGATCTAGAATGACTTGTGGGGTCCTAAGAACATATGGAATATGGAGATGACTCATTCTAGACCATTAGCTCAGAAGAGGGTCCTCCTTCATAGGCCAGGATATCGAGTCTGGTACCTTAATGAGCGAGTCTTGAACTAGAATGGGGGCGTCAAAGCGAGGCACATCCCCAAATCCCCTTTGAGGAGCATACTATAGACTCATGAGCTAGAGGGTGTTGAGCTCAATCAAGTTATTACTAGATAGCCCATTGTGGATCATACTGTACAAATCAAGAGTTGGTACTTAGAGTTTATCTGGACTCATCTTTTGCTGATAATCCCCATTTTTGCCACTTCTACCTCTTAGGTAAATGTTTGACATTCTCTCTTATATCCAAGATTATTATGTCCCAACATAATTTTTTATTTTCATATTGTAGTAACCAAATCTACACCCCATGCCAGACCTCAGGTTTGGGAGAGAGAGCCTCAGAGACACCACCTCGATCAAAGCAAAGAGGGGATCTCAGCTACAGCTGACCAGATGAGAACCCCTACCACCTCTAGCTCCTAGTTCATTACTGGTAGCTTTGCTCATACCCTTAATCCCTTGGCTCATTATTATGTTCCTCTTAGAGAGTTATCTCGTTAGTTCCTTACCTTAAACGAGGACCTCATGCCTGCATGTACTCTTGGAGGTGCTACTCATATGAGTTTTCTTTTAACTTGCCTCTTAAATCATTCTTAACATATTTATTAGTTTTAACATTCTTTTAATGATGTAGATTCCTTTAGAGCAAGGTCTATACATGTACTGAATGATCAAGGCTTAGAGGGACTATATGTTGGACGTCACCTAACAATAGAGGGTAATAATCTCTCCTATATCTATATTAATGCATGCTCGTATGATTTACTAACCTATGGTTTACTTGAATAGGATCATGATGAGGCTAACCAGGTAAGAATTGCCACCCTCGAGTGCTAAATTAAAGTCCTTCAGATTGATAAGGATGACAAGGACGAGGATGGGGGCGATGACAGCACTAAAGGAGGGGATGATCATAAGGGCATCAAGTCAAATGCTTGATAGATTAAGGCCCATGAAATATTCTTTTTGATTGCTGCTTCTCCTTACTTATTTAATTTTAATACTTATGCAATTTTAACTCTTGTTGGTTTGATGTTTACAGAATTCAACTTTTATTTTAATTAATTTTAATTTTTATATACAATTTAGCACCAATGATTACACGAATGCCCTTTTAAGCTGCTAATTTCTTATTTATAAGGCTGAGACTGCATAATCCCATCATAAGCTTTTTTATTATCACCATTGAAGAGGTGATCGCCTCATGGACTTCTATTGAAGAGGCGATTGCCTCTTTATGTTGAGGTGGCACCTCTTCATGCTGAGGAGAGGCAATCATTTAATGGCCTTTTGTTAAAGAAGAAATCAACTCTTCATGTTGAGGTAACGCCCCTTAGATGCCTTTTCAATAAGGTGATCACCTCAGTGCCAGGTTAATTTCTCCTGCTTAAAATCCCAATTCTTCACCTTCAACCCCATTTTCAGATATCTCCATCCCAAACCTCCATTTTCTCTCTTTAGATACCCCCAAAAGCTTGAATTATGATTGAAAGAAGCCTTAAATTGCTATAACTAATGTTGAAAAGCTTAGATAAAAGATTGTGGGCTAGTTTTGAGTCATTCCAGCTCCCAGTCTTTAGATCATTACATGCTAGGAGAATTAATCTCTTTTTTCTTTATATTGTAGCCTAGGTTTGGGATCCTTAGAAATAAATTTTTTTGGTTCAATATAGTTAAACTATACCTCCTGACAAAGGAATTTAATGCCATTCTCGATTGCCACATGGATTCCACTTTCCCACTTGTAATCCCTAACCTTATGATTATAGACCCTTATTCTATCTAGTATCAAGTGGATTGGATGTTTAATCTTCATGCCAATATTTATGTCACTATATTCTTAACTCAAAAATCATATTAGAATCCTACCTTAAAACTACCATAAGCATAGACAAGAGGGAAGCTCATTAGGCCCTAATGATGGCCCTCTATTATATGCTCAATTTCTGCTCGTTTCCCTTTCCAAAAATTATGAATAAAAAACCCTTTCCATCTTCAATCAGGTGGAAGTAGGGCTCAGCCCCTTCCCTCTCATTCTAGTAGAAACCATCATTAGACTGGACAACTTCATAGAAATAAGATGATTCTTTGGAAGTCCACTTCTATTGGAGGTACATTCCTCTACCTTGAATTCTTATTCCCTTATCATTTTATCATTGTATCCATGTACTTAACACTTTGTAGATGTGGCTTTGTAAGAAACTAAGTCTACTCAAACCTCCTTGAGATGTTGTACGCTATAGAGCCAAGCATTATCGAATTAGAAAGTTGTAACCCATGCCAGAAGATGTTCAAGGCTGGCTATCGACATTTCCCAACACTCTAATTCAATGGATGTGTCCATGGTGAAGGTTGTAGCATGTAACTATTCAATCTTACACTTACTGTGTTCCAATTGTTGGCTTTTATTTTGCCACCTTTTGTAACCCTACTCATCTCAATCACCAATATAGACAAAAGCAACTGATAATGGAATTAGTGCATGAGTTCAAACCAGGACCCCTATCTTAAAACTTTTTAGATAACTTAATGGCTATTTGGCCTCATAAAATCATTTAGAGGAATATTGACTACAATAAGGATCCGACCATCGATGATAATTACAAGATATGGATTCAATTGCAACAAATAGAAAAAGATGAGTTTATTATAAATAAAAGGACAAGAGAGTTGCCAATGTCAAGTGTTTAGGATCTTCAACAAAAGAGAAAGAAACAAAATTAGTTTATGAATCAAGTCATCATTTCCCTTTTTGTTACATAGCATTTCTTTTAGTAGTTAAAAAGTTTATAATACACACTTAATTTGATGTTTAATAATAATTAAAGCAATCTATTTCATTTAACTTAAGCACAATCTGTATATACATTTTGCTTCTAACATATCTTATAGTGTTAGTTGGTTTGCCCTTATATGTTTTTCAACTAACCATTTTTCCTCTCTCTCTCTCTCTCTCTCTCTCTCTCTCTCTCTCTCTTTTATGTATCCTTGACTTTTGCCTGGACTATCTCTTTCTAGGTTTTCAATCTAATAGGACTTTTACAGAAAGTACTTCTTGAGCTTGTCTAGGTTAATAGTCTCTCTGAATTTATTCCCTTTTATGACAGATAGGATAACAGCACCTTTGAAAAATAAATTTTTCACCATATATGGGCCTTCCCAATTCCGCCTGAATTTTCCTTACAGGTTAGTCATGATCAGCTTTGCAAGCTTCAATACTAAATCAACCTCTTTGACCTTTCATGGCTTGATTTTCTTATTATAAGCCTAGGTTATCCTCTTCTAATATAGTTGGGAGTGATACATAGCTCTCATCCTCTTCTCATCCAGTAAAGTCAACTGCGCCAATTGACTCTCCACCTATTGTACTCGGGGATTTTGCATTCTAAGAGAACCCTTAGTGATCAAATCTTAATCTCTATTGATAATAGAACTTTGCACTGATAGATTAAAGAGTATTGAGTGACCTTAGTTGATGTTCTAGTAGTAGTTTTGTATCCCCATAATGCAAATTGTAGGTAATTTGACCAATCTCAATAATTTGCCATCATCTTAGCCATGATCTTCTTCACATTTTTATTTTTAGCTTCTATTGGCCCATTCATTTGTGGCCTATATGGAGATGACTTGTGATGCTCAATCTTATATTCTTTTAATAGCGCAACTATCTCTAGCCGAAATTGGACACCGTTATCAGTGGCAATATAGTGAGAACCAACAATGGTATAGATTCAAATTCAACCCATTTAGAGAAATAATCAATCATTACCATAATGTATCGATGACCATTCAATGCTCTCGGCCTTATCTCTCCTATAATATCAATTCCCCAAGTAGTAAAGGCCCAAGGGGAAGTCATTCCCTAAAGTTCCATTAAAGGTAGGTGACTCACATCTCCATAAGCCTAACAATTATGGCACTTCTTTATGAACTTGACATAATCTATTTCCATGGTTAATTAGAAATAACCCTGATAAGCTATCTTTTTTACAAGGACTGCCCCATTCATATGTGGCCAGTACACTCCCTCATGGACCACCTCTATAAGTTTTTGAGTTTCCTCTTTATCGACACATCTCAAATGGACACCAGTAGGCATCCTTTTGTACAGCATCCTATTATAGTTGATGAACTATCATGACAACATTCACAGTGACATCCTTCCTCTCTTATTGGCATCCTTTAGGAATTGTCCCATTTTTAGATATTTTTGTAAATCATAAAACCATAGCCTCTCAGTCGCATCAACTGATATTACCTTTATTTTTTCATAATAAGGGCTTTGGGATTTTGCTAAAATTAGAGGCTTAACTTCTGTCTATTTCCTACTCTCCCACATAAAAGCCAATGTAGCTAAGGCATCAACTATCTAGTTCTCTTCCCTTGGTAGATGGATAAACTTACACTAAGTAAAGGATAGTGAAACAGTAGCTAAATAACCCCAATACAAATGCAGCATGTCCTCCTTTACTTCCCACTCTTTAGAAGTTTGTCTTACAACCAATATAGAATCCCTATACATGGTGACATTCTCTACCCCTATAATATGCAATGCTTCCAAACTGAAGATGTAGGCCTCATATTCAGCTTGATTATTTGTTACCTTAAATTTAAGCCTTTTCACCATCGGGAGCATTTTACCTTTTGGTGTGATCAAGATTACACCAATACTAGCCCTTTTATTGTTGACAGCTCCGTTACAGTACATTTTCCATCCTTGTACATCTATTGCCCCCAGATGTTCATCAAGGAATTCCAATTCCTATTCTTCTTCATCAACTATTGGATTTTGAGCCAAAAAGTTTATTATCGCCCTCCCTTTACTACTTTCTTTGCCATATAATCTATGTCAAATTCAATGAGCAATACTAACCATCTGGCTAGCTTTCTTGTGAGTAAAGGAGTTTGTTAAAGGTACCTGAGGAGATCATGTTTAGAAACTACATATACCCTATATGATTAAAAGTAGTACCGAGGTTTCTTTATCGCCTAAATCGCAGCTAAACATGTTTTCTATACAAGATTGTAATTGGCTTCATACTATAGGAGCTTTTTACTCAAGTAATATACTGTATATTCAACTTTCCCTTGATTTTCTTGAGCTAGTATTGCCCTGATTGCATCCTTCTTAATTACCAGATATAGGATTAAGGGCTTACCTAGCTTTGGTAACTGTAAGACTAGAGGATTCATCAAATAGTTCTTAATAGTTTTGAAAGCTTATTGACATTTGTCATGCCATATCACATGTTGATTCTTCTTTAAAAGCTTAAAGATCAGTTTACAAACAGTAGTAAACTTAACTATGAACCTACTAATATACTATAAGTGCCCAATAAACCCCTTGACTTCTTTTTCACTCTTCAGTATGGGCATTTCTCTAATCACTTTAACCTTATTTTAGTCCACTTCTATTCCTTTTTGACTAACAATATGTCCTAACAGTTTACTAGATATTACCTCAAAAACACACTTCTTCATATTTAGTCTGAGGTTATACTTTTCTACCTTTTCCAGAAACTTGTCTAGAGCCTCAAAGTGCCATTCTCTAGTTGCATAATTTACCATCATGTCATCTATGTACACTTCTATCTCTTTATAGATCATATCATGCAACAGAGTGGTCGGCATCCTCTAATAAGTAGCTTATGCAGTTTTTAGTCCAAATGACATCACCATATAGCAATAGATTCCCCACTCAATGGTGAAATATGTCTTTAGCTTATCTATTACTACCATCATGATCTGGTTGTACCCTAAGAATCCATCCATGAAAGAGTACATTACACTAAAAGCTATGCTATTGACCAATGTATCGATGTGTCAAAATGGGAAATCATCTTTTAGGAAAGCCTTATTTAGATCTCGATAATCCACACACATTTTGATTCATCTTTTTTGGGGACTAGGACTATGTTTGCTAACCATTGGGTGTCCTCTACTACCTCTAGGAATTTTTCCTTTAGCTGCTTCTCGACTTCTTCTTTAACCAAAACTGCTCATTCTAGCCTCAATGTCCTCTTCTTCTATTTTATTGGTGATATATAAGGATAAGTTGGGATATTATGTTTTGTGATTTACATGTCAATACCCAGCGTGTCCTCGTAGCCCCAAACAAATACCTTATGTCTTCTTTTTAATGTTTCTTTCATTTTACTCTCTCCTCATAAGTTAAATCAGAAGCAAGTAGTATATTTTTAGAATTATCATTTGTGCCTAAATTAAATGATTCAGTTTACATGGAAATAATGTCAAACATATGCATATCATGACAAATAAAATAAACATTTGGCAACATATCACATAAATAAGCAAAGTTAGACTTTATTGCATTTACTTTTGAAAAGAAAAAGTCATCATTTTTAAATAAAGTAGAAAAAGAAACATTAAAGTCATCATAAAAAACACTTATAATGGAATTGAGGACATAGGCTTTGAATTCCAGTTCCTTGCTTTGATCATCGACGTCTTCAATCTCGAAGTAGCAACGTTCTCCTCAGATTCTTCCTTAACCGATACTAGTTCTTCCATAAGAACTTCTTTAGTAGTAGCTTTCTCAACTCTGTTCATGAATTCAGAAAGGATTTCAAATCCTAGGATTACTTCTTTGGCCATCAACAAAGGTTTCGAAGCACCATTGTATGGATACTTGATGCCTTCCCTTATAAAAGTTTCCTACAAAGCCTTTCTCTTGACCATAACATCTTTCTCTTTCTTTTTAAGCTAATCCCATATGTCAATTTCTTCCTCATAATCATTAATCCCCTCAAATCCTACCTCGTGCTTCAAAATAAGTACCTTGTGCTTCGTAAATTCTAAAGGTTCACATTGGTTCTTTCCTAATCCTATGCCAGGCATGAATTTCATGTTGCACTTCATATTCAGAACCTTTTCATCTATCTCATCTTCATAAATTATGCAAACCTTAAAACTTAGACTTATAAGGATTTCTTTAGGAGCTAACTTTAGAGCAGCCACATCGGCTTTAGTTTCTGCAAAGATGGTGACAACCTTGCCTTCATGCGAAAACTTAATTTTTTGATGGACAATGGAGGACATACTACCTAAAGGATAAAACCATAGCCTTCCCAAAAGAATAGCAAAGGTCATAGGAATATCAATTACGTGCAAGTTAACTCGAGTCTCAATAGGTCTTATCCTGACCAAAGCTCTAAATGTCCCCTCAACATGCCTTTTTATATTATCGTAGGCCTTGATGATTACCTCAAAAGGCTTTAAGTTTGCCACATTTAACCCTAACTTTGGCAGAATCTTTAATGGATATATGTTAATGGCAGAACCATTATCTACTATAACACAACATGTCATCTTTCCTTTTACCTCAGTCTTGATGAATAAGGCTTTATGGTGATCCCTCCCCTCCAAGGGTAAATCTTCATAAAAAAACATTATGGTGCCTTAGGGATTTCTATCAATGAATTAACCATCTGCTCGAGAGTATAGCTTATAGAGATCTTTTTCTAGTCCAGAGCTAGAACTAGTACTTCCTGGTGGTCTATGAAATTCATAAATAGCTCCCAAACATTGGTGATGGTTTCCCTATCTCTTTTACTTCTTCCCCTTCCTCTGAATTCCTTATCTTTTCTTGTTCAGGCTTAATAGTTTTGTCTTCTTCTCTTTTCTCCTAGATCTTCCTCACAAACTGGCCTAATCTACTTTCCTTATCAACCAATAAATCAACTCGCCCCTCATTCTCACCATTAAAGCTCCAGATATCCAATACGTGCATCATAAGCTATACGATTTGTTTGTTTTATTTTGGGTTTTTTAGTCTAGGTTCTGGTTTTAGTAAGTTACAGGTGACATCTATGAAAGAGTTTAAGATTTGCTTTTTTGTTAGACCAGTGTTGATCATCAATATAGGTGCGTTAAGTGGTAGTACATTTTAGGTGTTTGGCTTTCTTATCTTAAGTTAGTGATTTTACTTGCATCGATCGAGTCTTAAATTTCATGTTTCAATTAGACACAACTATAGTTTCATGCCCAATGGTCCAGTGGAATTTGCAAAAAAGCTTTGGGTTGGCACCTAGCAAAGGTTATTGTGAAGGCAAGGGTTATAATATGTTCTTCTCAATCAGCTTCTCAAGGACTTCAGAAAGAGGTTGCCCAAAATTTGAGAATCTTTGGGGTTTCCTGATAGCATTAATCTGCAAATCATTGCCTGGCTGTCAGATTATGTTGATTTAGATATTACTGCTTGAGTCAACTCTATCATTGGCCCTCGATCTTTTCTTGGGCCAAATTTGACTCCTTTTAGACCCTAAATCTGTATAGTTCTTTGAAGTTTCAAATTCCTAAATCCCTTAGTTTCTTAGACAACATCAGAACATACCTTTCCATTACCAGCATCAGTTGGTCTAACTCAATAGGCTTATGTATCATTTGAGATAGCTTTCCCCTCCAACGAGTCAAATAATTAATGAAAGACTCATTAAACCACCATTTAGTATTATGTATATCCCTCAAAGATACTTCTAACTGACTATTAAGGCCATACTGCTTCATAAATGCAGTGTACAGTTCTTTCCAGTCGAACTGGACGTGTGGTTTTAAGCATAATACTAATGGATTAGTGCACCTTATAATGACATAGGGAACTGCTTGACTATTTGGGCTTTAGTCAATTATGTGGCTTTCATATAAGTCATGTGTTGCTTTAAATACAAATGGGGTCTTCAATTCCAAAATACTTTTTTACATCAAGGAATTTGAATTTCTGAGGTAACAGATCATCCTCCTCATCCAGATTCAAATCAATATAGTCCAATAAAGCATCCATACCCTTTTCTTTCATCATTATCTACATTTGGATCATGGCTTTGGTTATGCTATTGGCCCAGTTAGATTGTTCTACATTCTTAGTCAAGTTCACATTCTTCCAACCTACTGGATTGGCTATCACTGTCACATTATTCTCATCCCTTTCTTTTATTAGAATTTCAACATCAAGATAAATTAGGTTGGTTAGCTACATGGGTTAATTTTCTTTGATTAGCTCAGTTTTTTCTCCCATAATCTCTCTCATCATAGACCAGGTTTTAGCAAATAATTCCTCTTTCAATTGTGCTTTGAAAACCTCAAGATCAAAACCTCCTACCATTTTTATCTTTGAATTTCTGACTAAGCACCCTGAGCAAGATCAAACTCACCTAAACGAGCTCGAAGGATTTATATTATTATAAGACCATATGTTAGAATTATGCATGACATGTACGCATGATATGCAGGTTCGTCTTATTATTTAAGGAAAGTAAGAAAATAAAAAGCATACTTAACATATACGTAACATAGAGATAAAAATTCAAAAATTCAAAAATGATAACATCCACCTTTATTTCTCTTGAACACGTATTCAATGGCGAGTTTCTTATCCTAGGATTTTTTGGTCTATTTTTTAATTATCAGGAAGGGATAACAAAACTGACCTATGCAAGATAACTCTCAAAATGGAGCAAACAAGTAATGGATCCTTTAAATAAAGCCAAAGTCCATCCTTAACGGGCTGAGAATGTCATTAAGGCCTTTTCCTTATCAAAGCCTATCTTAATGGGCCACAATAGGCATAAGAGGTCTATTTTGGAAACACTTAGTTGAGATAGGCTAAAATTGGCATAAAAAGGCCCATCTTGACAAGGTCCATTTGTGATGAGCTTGAATTTTATTTTCAGGATCCATTAAAGGGCATAAAACACATGCAATTTAGAAAATTCATAAGGGAAATTACTAGGTCATTGCATGAGCTTGAGTCTTGGGCAATAAGCTTTGGCTCATATAATGATATACATCCATATATATCTCCCTACCTAAGGTTCCATACAATATGGATAAGTATGTGTCGTGAGTGACAATAATTAAATATTCCACCACTAGATTTGAGTGAACTATAGGTAGCAAAATACTAAATATTATGGGGTTAATTTAAGACTGAGTGCTCATTCTTTAAAAAAGTGTAATGGATGTAGCAAAAATGCAAAAGAAATAAAAGAATAATAAAAATGATAAATTACAAAACACTTGAAATCAATTTCTTTATCCCTAGTGGAGTCGCCACTCTAGATGGTGAGGTTTAGCATAAGCCCATGTGTTTGGCAACCACGACACTATGTGGGCTTGAGGCCTACTAGAAAATACGAAATAGTTCATAAAGCCTAATTGGAGATGGAGTCGCCATCCAGATGAAAGCCGGGACACACTGTATAACAACTAGATTCCATGGAGGTTCCTAGATTCCGTCATCAAAGATTTGGTTTGAAAACTAGGTATGGGTTTTTGAAATGTCCATCCAACCTTATGGTTGGCCTCTATTTGTATTTTGTAATTTATCACCTTTAATTATTCAACTATTTCTTTGTTAACATGCAAATTATAATTGCCTTTAAACAGTTGGTCAAGTTTTACAATTGAATCCAAGTTTGCACATTAATCCAATTTTCATATTTATATCCTGACATTCAATATACATAATAATAATTTACAACCATGCATTCAAATTAAATAGGGGAAGGGATTAAGGATTATAATGCTTTATACAAGGAATAGGTAAAATAAATGGAAGATAAACAACAAATAAACTGCTTGGATGACCAATAAACCTCTCAATAATTAATTAATAGAATGGATATATGATGATTAAGAATCATCGAATAGCCCCTACAACAAACACAAGTCATCCCTTTCTCATAAAATAAAATAAATAAACCTATAGGGGGAAGTCATAAAGTTAACTCTTGGATTGAATAAAATACTAATAAGAATAATAAATATCTAAAACATTAGCCAAACATAATAATAAAATGATTATGAAAGATAAATGAAAAGACAAAGTGTGGGCACTCTCAAGAATCATGCACGATTTATGAAGAAAATTGAGACAAGGTCACATAAGACCCTATTAGAGTAGCAATCACCTCTACTATAAGGTGATTGCCTCTATCATGAGGCAATCACCTTTTAGAAAAGAGGTGGAGCCTCTTTGCAAAGGTGATCGCTTGACCAATAGACACAAATAACTTTTAAAAGCAGAGAACTGTGTTTTTAAACAAGCAATAAGTGATGTAAATGAACAAGACTTACAAATATGCTCAAAACCTCAGTTGATCATGTTAGGAGCACGACATAACATAAGCCATAAACATAAGAAACAAGTAACTAAACAAGTAAGTAAGAAGTTCAATAACACTAAAGCTTTAATGTTGAAAGGAAGTAAGAATCAATAACGAAACAAGAACTTTTCTCAAAATAGTTGGCCCTTAGAGATAAGTATGGATTCTAATATTCACTTGAATGCAAGGTTCCTCCCTTCTCGTTCTTAAGAAATGAACCTCCAAGATTTCTTCCTCCCTTTCTCTCCTTAAAAACCTTTTTTTCCTTCCTCTCCAAGACCTCCTCTCTTTCTCTCTCTATTTATTTTGATTGTCAACCTCCCTTTCTCTCTCTTCTTCACTCTTTTAATCCCATCCTAGCCCATACCCCTTACATCACTCATCATTGCCCTTCCTTTTTATCCTATGCTAGCCTCATACCCCTTTTACTCATCATTATTGCCATGGTCAGTGGAGGGTGGCCCACTAAATTGGCTGTGCATGTCACCTTTGCATTTAATACAAAGGCAAATATCTACTTAAAGAGGTGACACCTCTACAATGAGGTGATTGCCTCATCACCTATTGTTATAGAGGCGATCACCTCTCTGCCCTGGCCCTACATTGGGGAAAATAGGCCAAGGTGGGTTGAAGTTGCTTCTGAATGGGCTTAGGATCAATTTTTGGGTTTTAAACTTTATTTCCATTTTCAAGAAGGTTTGGGCTTCTTTCTTGCATTCAAGCCTTGCATTTCTCATTAACAAACTCTATGATAGGCTGATCAAACCGAGCATTCACAGTTCGACCCCTATCTTGGGCCAATGGAGCGGAGCATCAAAAACTATTTCCATTATAAAATTTTGTGATGGAATTTTTTCCTGTCACAAAGTTTAGCAAAAAAAATATAGTGATGATAAGAAATCTATCACTAAACTTTATTTGTGAAGGAATTATGATGGAAATTTTTGTCGCTATTTTGTTGTTTTCTTATAATGTCAACTAAAATTAAAATTTACCCATACTAATTAAAATTTAACAATACCATGAACTGAGCAAAGCATAATCATCATCTAATACTCAATATTAAACTATATTCACTACTAATATACTAAAATTAAAAATTTCCCATACTCATCAATAAATATCTATACCCATAAACTAATCAAACCATAATCATTACTTAATACTCAATATATATATATTACTAATAAACTAAAATTTAAATTTATCATACACAAAAATTTTGCTCTTAATTAATAGAGCCTATAAAAGCCTTCTAAAAAAATATAAACCAAATAAAAGAAATAAAAACCATCCAAATATAAACAAAAATGAAATGAGAATACATACCATATGATAGAAGCACTAATCAAATAGACACAGACCAATCGACAATGTTGATGATTTGAGTGATGAAGAAGGATGGTGATGTAGAATGATGATGATGGAGAAGGTGCAGATGGTAAGGTTTAGTGCACGTCCAAGATTTTAGTAACCACAACATTGTTTGAGCTTAAGGCTCTAAAGAACACACTACTATATCACAAAGACATAGCATGGAGATGAGGAGTTACCACTTAGCATAATAACTGGAACAATTTGAAGGTAGTGGTAACTCAATTCTCTAAAAGAGAGTTAGCACCATAACTAGGAGATATTGAATACGAAATACTAATTTTTTTCAGTCTTGTGTTCATTTAGAATTACCTTATTAATTACTAAACTATTCCCTATTTACATGCAATTTCATTTAAACCTTAATTTAGCATACATCTGACTCCAAGGCAATTAGTAATGAAATGACACATAAAAATTGCATTCATATAATGAGACATCCCTAAATTAGTCTAAACTATATTAATTTTAGGTTAGCTAAGTCTATATTTTATTTACAAGTAAATGGAACTAAAAGTGGGCCTATATTTTAAGATAATTAATAAACCTAATTCTACTTGTTTTAATTCTAAAAAAGTGGGGTTAAGTCTATTAATTTTAAGAAATAAATTAGTGGGCTTAATTCTACTTAATTTTAAATTAAATGATGTGATCCTAAATCTATTTATTTTAAAAAGAAAATGCTTGAATGGGCTAAGTTAAGTATAAATTAATTTTAATTAAACTAAAAATGAGCATAAGTCTAAATTAACCTAATGAGCCTAAATTAATTTTAAAGTTAATTTAACCTATAATCCAATTTTAAAGGCCTATTAATTAAATGAATTAATCCTAAACATGGGCTTGAGGTCCAAAACGCATAAAAATAAACAATAAGCCCAAAAACATTAAAAAAAAAATACTAAAATAATTAAAAAAAAAAGATCAAACGAGCAATTAAATTATTTTTTCTAAAAACCCTAATTTGATTTCATGCAACCTAATATTAATTTACAGCCACCATTGATTTTAATTTATATTTACTAAATGAACTCTAATTTACTAATAATTTTTAAAGTGCAGAAAAATTTTTAAAAAAATTATTATTCCTACTATTGGAGCTATTACAGTTCCTACATACATAAATTAAAACCAATTAATTACATATCCAAATAAACCAAATGAATATAAAAAGAACGTAAAAAACACAAAATATTAAAAACCTAAAATCTAATAAAAAAAATTACTATAAAATTAAATTCATGGCATCCCATGGATATTCATGTATCTTCCTCACATATTCATCCCACAATTTTAGTTATGTCCATCACAATCAAAATCACAAAAAATGCAAAATAGAATAAAAAATTAGTAGATGATCAAATAATAGAAAAACAAAATCAAAGAAAATAATAATATGGAAGAAAGAGGAAAACTATTGGAATAAGTTAGAAATGATAATAGAAAGTGATAGAGACATGCATGCTTTAATCCCATATTGATTATGTGAGAAACATTTGAAGTGTTTATAAGTCCATTTCTTTTAGACCCTAATAAGAGCATTAAGCTTCATGGGCTTGCATAAGGCTCACATCATATTATAATAATAATAATTTTTCTTTTAAAGACAGTTTTCTTATTCGATTAAACTGCAAATTCAACGTTCTTCTACAAAATGGACATGTCTTTTTAAGTCTGCAAAGTTTTCTGTATATATATATATATATATATATCACAAAAAATGCAAAATAGAATAAAAAATTAGTAGATGATCAAATAATAGAAAAACAAAATCAAAGAAAATAATAATATGGAAGAAAGGAAAACTATTGGAATAAGTTAGAAATGATAATAAAAAGTGATAGAGACATGCATGCTTTAATCCCATATTGATTATGTGAGAAACATTTAAAGTGTTTATAAGTCCATTTCTTTTAGACTCTAATAAGAGCATTAAGCTTCATGGGCTTGCATAAGGCTCACATCATATTATAATAATAATAATATTTTTTCTTTTAAAGGCAGTTTTCTTATTCGATTAAACTGCAAATTCAACGTTCTTCTACAGAACGGACATGTTTTTTTAAGTCTACAAAGTTCTCCGTGTATATATATATATATATATATATATATCACAAAAAAATGCAAAATAGAATAAAAAATTAGTAGATGATCAAATAATAGAAAAAGAAAATCAAAGAAAATAATAATATGGAAAAAAGAGGAATACTGTTGGAATAAGTTAGAAATGATAATAGAAAGTGATAGAGACATGCATGCTTTAATCCCATATTGATTATGTGAGAAACATTTGAAGTGTTTATAAGTCCATTTCTTTTAGACCCTAATAAGAGCATTAAGCTTCATGGGCTTGCATAAGGCTCACATCATATTATAATAATAATAATAATAATTTTTCTTTTAAAGGCAGTTTTCTTATTCGATTAAACTACAAATTCAATATCACGCACAAAACATATAGTTTTTACATAGTTCTTTTTTTTTTTTCTAACAAAAACAATATATTGATCTTGTGCAGTTTGATTGCTCCTCAAAGTAGGAATCACCATTTAAAAATTGATCTTGATTGATTGTTCGATATCACAGACATACTATGTTTTTTTTTAACTCAAGGATGTAGGTTCCAAAAGCTTTTTTTTAGCTAAGTCTTTTTTCTTCTTTTTTAAGCAATCTTTTTTTTTTCCAAACTTTCTCTCTCTCCCTGAAAAAACCTTAGAAAAGCAACATCCTCATCCTTTTTATCTCAAGACCCCATTATCTTATCTGAGTTAAAACTAGATAAAACATATACTTTATCATTTATCTGTGAAAAAGAAAACATTTATCTAATATACACGCAAAAAACACATAAAATGCATTTATCATATTCATTTATTTTTATTATTTTCTAAACCAATGACAAATTTAAAAAAAACGCCGACTGGAATTATGGAAATCCAATCGGTTTTTTATATTTTCAATCGAAAATATGTAATTCCGATCGAAATTATAAATTTCCAATTAGAATTATAGAATTCTTATCGATTATTTTTAGAACTTATTCTTCCGTTTTTTTAATGAAGAAGATTGAGATGGTGTCAAAATAATGAACAAAGTGCAGATGATGTGAGATTGAATCTACAATAGTAAAAATAGTAGAATTATGGTAAAGTTAAATTTTTTTAATTCAAAATAAAAGTGAAAAAGTAAATGTAAATTTGGATTTGCTTAAATTTTTAAACTTAATATATATATAATTCAAAATACCATATGGCAATGACATATTTACCTAGCTGGCCAACTATGTCACTATTCACATAGTTGATAATTCAAAATACCATATGGCAATGACATATTTACCTAGCTGGCCAACTATGTCACTATTCACATAGTTGGCCATCATACCTAACATTGCTCACAATCCACCAATCTTGTCTCGTTCGTGCCGCCACCCAGAACAGTGAGAAGTGGACGACGCAACACGTTGGAAATTGCTTTTGGTTGCAATTTTAGTCGTTGCACTAACGCAACAAAAGTAGCTTTTGGCATCTACCGACGCACCTGTGAAGACACGCCCTCTTGCTCCTTTATAAAAAGTCCACCAACCAGCTATATAATCAAAAAGTGGAAATCAACGTCATTCCAGTGTTCACAGTATCCATAAAATAAGGAGTAAATGCAGTTTGTTCCACCTTCATACACTTCATACTAATATTTTAACTTCCAGTGCTATCAAGCCTAGTACCATTTCAAGCAACTCAGCTGAAAACTTAGAAGAACAAAATTCATTTGGAACTTGATCGAGCTGGTCTTAAACGTTTGAGCTCCATTTGTTATAAAATGTGAGATATCCAACCACGACTTAATTATCATTATAAATTCAAAATTTATTGAAGTTAAATTCAATTAAACTAAACTAAATATGACTTCAAACTAGAATTTTGATTTTAAACAAATATACATAGATCTAGAGTATGATTGTGTATATATACAATAAGTTATTGATTTAGTTAAAAATAAGTTGTTCTTCTGCTCCACTCTTTTTAACTAAAAAAATTTTCTTTTAATCTTCATAATTTTTATAAATTATCATTTTAATTCTTTTTTTTTAACATTCTTTGATTATTTTAAGGCATAATTATTATTGATATTATTTATTTATTTACACTTATATATTCTGATTATATTAAAATTAGAATGATAATATATTTTAAATTTTAAATTTTAAATTTTTAACATTTAGATATTTAATTTTAAAATTAAAAATATTTTATTTACATGCACAAACTTGAAAAATGTTTTTTTTAAAGTAAAATAAAAATTTATATCCTTAAAAAAATTTTATTGATTATTTAGTTCCTTTTTAATTTGTTTTAATTTAAAGTATATAAT
Organism: Mallotus nudiflorus; assembly: GCA_947683625.1. Lineage (NCBI taxonomy): Eukaryota > Viridiplantae > Streptophyta > Magnoliopsida > Malpighiales > Euphorbiaceae > Mallotus > Mallotus nudiflorus. Next base: position 1,114,175 of record CANTUR010000291.1, read on the forward strand.
ATTTATAAATATAATGTAGTCTTCAAATATTATTAATTTTATTTTTTTATTTGTAGTTATAATTTTAAAATTATTAATAAATAAAAATTATTAGATTATAAATAGTTTAATATGAGATATACCAGTTCTGTACAAGTAAATAATAAACTACATAATAAATAAATAATTATTTGATCAAATAATAGATGAAAATATGATTTACATGATCTATAATTTTATAAATATCAAAATATGTTAAATTTTTGGAGTTATTAATTGTTACTTAGAATAAAATATTTATGAATAAAAAGTATAAATTAATAATTATCATTTTTAGGTTATTAACTTAATTAAGAGAAATTAACAATTTAAAAGTATTTTTAGTCATAGTAATTAATTAAATTTGAGTTATAAATTTTCAATATAACTTCATTATATTCGCTTATTTTAATTAAATTTTTTTAGAAACTTATTTATCCATATAGTTTTGATATTGTCGATTTAATATTAAAATAAAATTTTTCAACCTTTGTAAGTTATTTTATTATTAATTTTAATTTTTTACAATGTACAATTAAAATTCATAATACTTTATAAAATTATTATTGTTATAATATGAAATTTTTTTATGATTTTATAAATATTAAGATTTTTTAAAATTTTTATATAAGTTATTTTAATTTTATTTTAAAATAACTTATTTATTTTGTAAAAAAGTTGTAAATAGTATTTTTATTATTTTAGTAGATTATAAAGTAAATTGAATTAGAAAGTATATGTTTAAATAATTTTTTTTGTGTAAAATAATTAATTTGACCCCTATTTGAACTTTAAATATAAATTTAAGGATTAAAAAAAAAATTGCCAACAAAAGACAAATTGAACCAAAATCTCAGCTGGAGCTGGTGATGTCACTGTCAGTATGGAGGTGTCCATAAGGTCAATTTTTACAAGTTGAAATGTTTGTAAGGTCAAATATTCATAAAGAGCTAATGAATTTTTTACCAAAAGTTTAGGGGACTAACTATGTGTTTGGCCAAATAATAAATCTTAGAATAAACTCATGAACTACTTGAATATATCATGATGTGAACTCTATAACAACTCAATTGCATTGAGAGAAAAAATGTGATAATTTTGCAAATTTTAATTACGAGACATTATTTAGTTTTTAATAAATTGAAAGGTGAAATCAATAAAAATTCAACATTGAATTAAAGTAATAAAAATTAAAATTTACTAGCAAATTCTAACTAACATAATATTATTGGTTTAGTTTTACAACTCATCAAAATACAGAATATCATAAATATCATATGTAAATCTTTTAAGGCTCATGTGGGACTCAAGTGATACCATATGCTCCCAGCCTACTCGGCAAATTTTTGTATTGTAACATCATTATAACTTCATTCATCAGTTGAAGGCGGCTTCCATCCTTTTGGGTTGGTCCTATTAGACATGACCAGAGGATCTAAGAGACAAACAAGAACTTGCTTCTCTTAGTGTGTAGCATACGGCATTTCGACAAAGAAAAGCGACAGACAAATGGAGTTACAAGTGTTTGCTTATTAAGTGCAAAGCAATTCAGTTCAATTCAACTTTTGTATTGAACTGTGATGAATTGCTATGCATGTTTGAACAAAGTCAGACAACATTGATAACAACTGCTATTAATGTCATTCCCATTATGTGCAAATGAGGAATAACAAATTGACTTTTTCTTTTTTTTTAAGCTCCAATTTCCTCATCCTTGTGGTCACAGTCAGAAATGCCAACGGCCCAGCCACATTCAAAGGTGACATCGAGGAAATAGAGCATGAAAACTAGGACAAGGCAACACAGAAACATAGGAATTGGACCAAAGATCCACAAAAACAGAGGGAAAGAGAAGTAGAAGGCACGCAAACCCAAGGACCAAAAGTAGCTGCCCCGATTGACGGACCTCGACACATACTCGGCAGTGAGATGGTGGTGGTGGTGATGAGGAGACATCTTCTTGAAGGGAACATTTATAAGTATACTTGCATGGCTATAATACCTGATGGATTGCACATTCAGCAAGAATGCAACCAAGAAGCACACCAGTATGGAAAAGAACTTAATGGACAAACCCAGCCCACTTCTATCCCCGTAAACAAAATTCCAAGTGGATCGATTACTGGTTTCGCTGGTCATTAGCACTGCAATAACGGAGCTGAGCATAATGGCTGTAGACGCCAAAAGTGTAGATGCCATTATGTTGTTACGCAGAGTCTGAACAGCAAGAACTCCATTTTTGGAGGGGTCCTGCACTTCACCAATCAATCCAATACATAATATGCGTGTGTCAAAATGAACATGCAAAGACTGAAAAACTGTTTAGAGCTTTTAAACTGACCTCCATCATTGCGCTAACCCAGAAGCGGCGATTGATGGTATTGACGCCGATAACGGTCTTAGAGGGCTTGTAAAGAATTCGGTAGAGAAGCCAAGTGTGATATGCAACCATTACAGCCAGACCTAACGGGACCAACGTAAAATCAAGAATTGTTTTCTCCATTAGACAATAGGCAGCTGCTTTCAGGAAGAGGATGACAAGCACTAATAAAATAGAATTGCTTCTTCTGCCCTTACGGCTGTGAATATGGTGGCTGTTATTGAGAGATAGAGAGAGAGAGAGGGAGAGAGAATCCAAGTGTAACACGGATATTTTGGTGAAAAAATGATAAAGGCAAATGTGAAGAGCTCATTTTATAGCGTGACAGGCTACAGGTCAGCTCGTGCTTTTTTTTCTCGTGGGCAGCGGTAACGAATAAAAATTAACAGAATAAAACTAAAATTTCAAAAAATAAATCTCAATTATAATTAAAAGTGGGTTTATTTGGTAAAAAATAAGGATGTAAATCATAATTAAAATAAATAATTTCGATTTTTAATTGTTAGTTAACTAAAATTCAACATAATAATGAGAATGTCATACATTTATCAATGAAACCATCATTCTTCTTTTATTATTAAATAATAACTTTTGATTCTTTTTAAAATTAAATCAAATTAATTATAAATTAGTTAAATATTTGAATATTATTATTTATTTTTAAAATTTATAAATTAATAAAAATATATATTAAATGTTTAAATAAAAAATATTTATAAAAATAAATAATTTTTTATTTTTTTAAAATTATAAAAATATATTTAAAAATAAATATTTAAAAATATTATATAATACATAATTATAATATTAATTTTTAATATAAAAAATTTAAAAATATCTTTCATAAAAGAAATTTTAGTTGTGAAATGATATTGATTTTCATTTCTATTTTTATTTCTCATAAAATCAAATATTTTTTCAAATTTTCTTTTTTTTTTTTTCATTTCTTTCTATTTTAATTCCGATTTCAATTGCAATTTTGGACTACAAATCAAATGTCCCCAAAATTCAAAAAAATCCAATTTAATAAATGCATATATATTTTTAAGGGATGAGTACAATTTTGATCTTTATGGCTTTTTCAAAAGATAAAATCAGTCCTATACTTTTTTAAAATTTAAATACCTTATATTTTTTATATTTTTTTTATTTTAGTATTTTTTTTAATAAATATTATTTAAAATGTATGCTTTGGTTTAAAAATAATATGCACTTTCAATGATAAATCTATATATGTAGATAATGAGTAATATATTATTCAACTGACTACAATAAAATTTTAAAAATAAAATTTAAATGTATTTCAATATAATTATGAATAAAAAATAATTTTTAAAAGAAATTTAAAATATTTTTAAAAATAATCAATTGATTAGATTGATTATAAATTATATATAGAGTAAATTTATAATTGAAATTTAATATTATATTAATATTTTTTTATAAAATAATAATAATAGTTAGGATGGTATCAAAGTGTAAAATATGTAAAATATAAATTACTTAAATATCAAAAAACACAATTTATGGCTCTTCTCAATTTAGCACTTGAATATTTCATGTTTATCTCACAAACCGATATTCAGCTTTTAATTTAATTTATTAGTTTTAAAAAAAAAAAATGAAATGTCCATTCTTAGTATTAAGCACGTGGTTAAAAAATATTGAATCACAACAACATTATGAACTCAATAATATTAATGATTATTTTTAAATTTAACTCAAATAAAATAAAATTAGATGAATACTTTAATATGATTCTACTTATTTTATAAATCTCTAAACCGAGAACCAAATATAATCTCTAAAACATATATCTATATAAAATGTATAAAAATGTATAATAAATAATAAGGATAAGTACAATTTTAATCCCTATGAATCAGAATTAAAAGTGGATTTGTTTGATAAAAAATATGGATGTGAATCGGAATTATAATGGATGATTTTGATGTCTAGTAGTTAGTTGGGTAAAATTAAACATGAGAATGAGAATGTAATTCCTTCATTAATAAGATTATAATTCCTCTTTTGTTATTCAAGAATGATTTTTTATTTTTTTTTAAAAATCAAGTTAGATTGATTATAAATTAATTAAATATTTAAAAATTTATAAATAAAACATATAAATTAATAAAAATATGTACTAAATATTTGAATAAAAATATGTATAAATTTTTAAAATTATAACAATGTATTTATAAATAAATATTTAAAATATTTTATAATACATAATTATAATATTAATTTTTAATATATAAAAATAATTATAATGTTAATTTTTATATATATAAAATAATTAAAAAGTACCCTCCACTAAATAAATTTTAGTTGTTAAATAATATTGATTTTTATTTTTATTTTCATTTCCTATAAAACCAAATACTTTCTTCAAATTTCCATTCTTTTTCTTATTTCATCCTATTCTGATTCCGATTTCAATTTCAATTTTGAATTACGAACCAAATGCCCCATAAACTCAATCGAAATCCATTTTAATAAATGCATATATATTTTTAAGGGATGAGTATAATTTTGATCATGATAGTTTTATGAAAGGAAAAATCAGTCCTTTGGTTTTTTGACATTTTAAATATCTTATATCTTATATTTTATTTTTATTTTTTTACATTTTAGTACCCGTCTAACAATTATTATTTAAAATGTATGCTTTGATCTAAAAATAATATGCACTTTCAATGCTAAAATATATATATATAGAGCAATATATAATTCAACTAACTACAATAAATTTTAAAAAAATCAAATTTAAATGCATTATTAATACAATTATGAATAAAAATAAATAATTTTTAAAATAAATTTACAATACTTTAAAAAAAGACCAATTGATTAGAGTGATTATAAATCATATATAAAATAAATTTATAATTGAAATTTAATATTGTATTAATGTTTTTTATATAATAATAATAATAGTTAGGATGACATTAAAGTATAAAAAATGTAAAATATAAAGTACTTAAATGTCAAAAAACACACAAAACTTATTTTACCAAAAGATAAAACTATAAAGACCCAAATTATAGTTATCCTTATTTTTAATGTTATAAATAACATATGACTCTTCTCAATGTCGTACCTGAAGGTATTTCATGTTTATCTGACAAACCGAATTTCAGCTTTTAATTTTATTTATTATTTTAAAAAACAAAAAATGAAATGTGCAATTTTAGTATTAAGCACGTGGTTAAAAAAATATTGAATCACATCAACATTCTGAACACAATAATATTAATGATTATTTTTAATTTTAGCTCCAATAAAATTAAATTAGATGAATACTTTAATATGGTTCTACTTCTTTTCTAAATCTTTAAACCTAAAATCAAATATAGACTTTAAAACATATATCCGTATAAAATGCATAAAAATGCATAATAAATAATATATAATTTTTGTTATGTTGAATATGTTATTAAATTGTAATTAAATGTATTTAATTAATTGAAATTTGCATTTTAAATAACTAGTAAATATTTGTGTTAGCTGTAAATTAATCATTTATTATTATTTATATTTCCAGATGGATTATGTTTATTTTATAATTAATTATAATTTTATTTATATAAAAAATGGGGATATTAAGTGTTAAAAGTGTTTAATTTATTGGATTTCCATTTTGAATCGTACTATATTAAACCCTTCCAAAAAAATTAAAATTGAATGTCCATATTAAACTATTCTGAAAAGAAATGTTATGTTATGAAAATTTTAGAATTTTACAAATTTGGTATAGTTCCAAAATTTTTTAATTCCTCAAATTTCTCAACTCGTGTTGAAAAAGGAGAGCATTTACCACCAGGCTATAAATACTTTTTTGTGAATACATTTGTTATAAGATTGGAAACTAAATAAACATTGTGAATTAAATTTTATTTTAATTTTTAATGAGCATTTAGTTTGGTTTAGTTTGAAACAAATGAGCTTTGTTATTAATTTTTAATGCTCACTTCTACAAATGATCATTAAATTATTTTTATTATTAATTGTTTGGGTATTTAGTTAAATCAAAAAAGAAAAACTGATATTTATTTCTCTTTAAAAAAGTTAAATTACATATGTTTAGTAATATTTAAATATGTGTAATTGATAGATATTTTAATTCTTAGCAACTTCAAATTTTTACTAACTCTTTCAAAGTTTTTGTTCACCAACTAAAAACTAATTTAAATTTTTTATTTTATTATTGTTGACTTATTTTTAATGATTAAGATGTTGATTATTTTCAAATCAACCTTAATTTTGATTTTGACAATAAAGTTTTATTACTAATATGTGTGTTTAAATATATATTTTAGTTAGGGTCAAGAATATACTCAATGGATAAGTTATGAAGTTCAAACTATACCTAAAACATGAAGACAATGTTGTCCACAAGTGACATCATGAACATTCCCATAATTTTAAAGGAGTCAATTAAAGGTAATGTTCAAGAAGATAGTCCTCCTTAGGATCTCCATCACAATCGTGAGAAAACCCATCGTGATAATCTCTTCACACTCCTATGGTTTCAAGAGCTTGACAAACAAATTGAAGATGGTTCTCCTCACGATCCCTAATCACAATTGTAAGCATGCTCATGATCCCTCATCTATAGCTCCTAACGACTAGTTTATATAAGTAATGGCTGTATTTTTGCTCTCCATGATCATGACATGCATCCTCACAATCGTGAGCATGTCAAATCCTACAAAATTTTAAAGAAAAATTTAATGGAGAGAAGGATAAGTGAAGCATAAAATTTGAGTCTCCAACAATTAGTTTTGCACCCTCTAATATAAATACATTTTCAAGACTTCATTTAAAGAGTTAGAGAGTTGCTGGAGCAAATTTGTTATGTAATCTTATTTAGTCAAACTTAGGCTCCATTTGTTTGTGTAAAATAATATTTTGGAAAATATTTTCCCTTATTTTTCAATGTTTGGATTACCAAAGAAAATAAGTTAAAAGAAAAGAACTTGTTAGTCAAATGAAAATGACTTCAAAATAAGAGAAAATGATTTCCCATTTTAAGGATGAGAAATTACTTTCCAATACCTTTTTCAATACCTTCTCTGTCATTTATTGCATTCTTTTTTATTTTATAATGTCTTGTCTCTTTATTTATTATTTTTTTAGTGTTGTAACCAAACATTGAAAAAAAAAATATCTTTGGAAAAAAAATATATTTTTTGAAAAATATTTTCTAAATAAAATATTTTTCAAAGACAAAATATTCTCCACAAATAAATGAAGGCTTAGTTTATTTCATATTTCTTTTTATATATTTATTTTCTATAAACAAACTCTTGTTAACTTTATATTTACCCTCTTTATAAGAGTTGGAAGTGCATTAATGATAAGATATTTTCTTCATCTCAGTCAAGGGTAGTGAGGATCTATCATTGAATTTGCGTTGAGCTCTTATGAAAAACACAATGTAGAAGGTTGTGAATTAACCTTTAAAACTATTATGGAAGATTTAAGTGTTAACTTTGAAAACACTTGGAAATAGGTTGAGTGAGAGCCTTAAAACACTTGGTTAAAAATTAGTGTTGAGTATAGAAAACACTCTTGTAAAGGTTTAGTGTTAAGGTTTTAAAAATGCTTGTAACAATCTTGGTGAATAAAATTGGGTGTCGATTGAAAATCCTAACTTAGAGATAAGATTATTGATAATATGAACACCTTAAATCACTTGTACTTTAATTCTCACATTCCTTACTTCTTATTTTCTTTTTGATTGTTAATTATTTTTAAACTTCACTCAAAATCTTAATTAGCTTTATTCACCCCACTCATTCAACATCTTAATTATTATTATTTTTTGGGTAGTAAAATAAGGCAAGAGCTCGAAACAAACAAAGAAACTTAAACTAAGTTACTATTTGAAAAGTAATATAACTAGACTCTATCTGGAGCAGATGAGTAATTTCCATAGGGGCAAATGAATAATGATAAGGATAGTATTACTTGTAGTAGCATTCTTTGCAAGCCAGTCTACGCAGCTATTGGTCTCTCTCTTGCTGTGCACAATAATAATATCCCAATAGCTAATAAATTGTTTAATTGAGGTGATCAACTAGTGATAATTGCCAAAAAAATATAGACTATTATTAATAGCTTTGAAAACCATAAGACTATTACATCCTACTAATAGCTTGTTGATATTAATCTGATGAACTGTCTTTAGGTAGATGAGGATGCTCCAAAGTTCAGCTTCTAAAGTGGAGCAAATGATAAGACCTTACATAAAACCAATCCACCATGTCCCTATATAGTCTTAGAGAATCCTACCAACCCCCACCTTCGTTAAAGGAATTCGATAACTCCCATCTATATTTAGCTTATAAAACCCATTGAAAGGTGGTCTCCAAACTGGGTTTCGACTCTGATGAGAAATCAACAAAGAAAGCAGGCTAGAATAATTATCCTCTGCAATGTAAATATCTTAACAACAATATTTGATGAGACAAGCAGCTGACTCTATAGAAATGTCATGATTTTCAAACATTAATTGGTTACCCTACCGCCATAAGTACCATAGAGTGACTCCAAATACCAACTTCCATTCACAATTGGCGTGCATAGTTTCTCTGCTTATGATGTTATTTGCAAGCCACCTCTCCCATGGGGAATAAAAGAATGCATTCCTCTTATGCATGGGGAGCATAGAGTTCTGAATTACAATAGCAACAAGGTAATCCTTTTGCATATGAGAAACAGATTCAATCTCTTTTCCACATTTCTCATAAGTAGGCAAAGGGATTACCTTTCCTTTCTAGCATAGCAGGCTCGTAGGAAGTAAATCCCGAGCCACTAACCACATGAAAGCTTTTATGCATTGAGGGCCCTTCCACTTCCAAATTTGAGACCATAGTGGATTAGAAATTTGAGCATCTGAATCATAAATGAGATCATAGTTAGAGCTCGAAGAAAATTTTCCTGAATTAAAAAAATTCTAAAAAATACTATCCTTTTCATTCCTATTTGTAGGAGGGCACATAAAAGCCAAACATAAGCAAGTATAGCTCAGAAGCATGTTCTAGATTACAATCCAATTCCATAGCCCATCAGGATTAACGTAATAAGTAATAGGACTGTAGACAATGAGGTTTAGCGCGCGTCCAAAATTTTAGCAACTGTGACACTGTTCGGGCTCAGGGCTTTAGGGAACACACTAACCATTATCACAAAGACATGGTGTGGAGATAAGGAGTCGCCACCTCGGGTAATAACTATGACAAATCATTTTGGTGGTACTTGATTCTTTAAAAGAAAACTAGCACCACAATTAGGAGATTTTAGGAACGGAATACTAATTTCTTTTAGTATTGTGTTCATTTAGATTTATTTTATAAATTACTATCTTATTCTCTAATTATGTGCAATTTTATTTAAACCCTAATTAAACATTCATTTAACCTAAAGGCAATAAGTCATAAAATCACATGTAAAAATGCATATAAAAGGTAGCGTCCCTATGTTTAAACTAGATTTTATTAATTAAAGATAGCTAATTCTACATATTTTATTTACAAATAAAATGGACTAAAAAGGGGCCTACATTTTAATTGAATTAGTGATTCTAAATCTACTTGTTTTAATTAATTAAGAAAATGGGCCTATTGTCTACTAATTTTTGAAGAAGAAATGAGATTATTAAGTGGGTCTAAGTCTAACTTAATTTTAACTCAAACAAAAAGTGGAGCCTAAGTATTATTTATTTTAAAAGAAAAGAAATTAATGGGCTGAGCTAAATCTAAATTAATTTTAATTAACTAGAAATGGGCCTAAGGTCTAATTAATTTTAAAAAAGAAACAAAATACATTAGTGGGCTAAAGTCTAAGATAATTTTATTAATTAAAAATGAGCCCAAATCTAATTTAAACTAAATGGGCCTAAATTTATTTTAAATTAATTAAAACCTAAAAGCCATTTTTAAGCCTATTTATTAAATGAGTTTGATCCTGATGTGGGCTTGGGGCCTAAAGAGAATAAAAATATAAAAACAAGCCCAATCCAATAAACATACTAAAAAAATAAATTAAAATACTAATTTTTCATGATTTTTCTAAAAAACCCTAATTCAATTTCACACAACCCTAGAATTAGTCTACTATCATCATTAATTTTAATGGAAATTTACTAAATTGAGCCTATATTACTAATCAATTTTTAGTGTAGAGAATTAAAATTCTACTAATTTCCCTCTATTGGGGCTATTACAAACTATAGTGTTGGAAATTAAAGCAAATTAATTACAACTCAGTAAAAGCAATAAACAAAATATCACATAAAATAATAAACCCTAAATTCTATAGGGATTTCACAAAATTCAATCCATGGCATCCCATGGATTCTTCGATGTAGCCACTGCCAAAATCTCACATCATCAACCTCACATCCAAAGCATTATAAAACAAACATTAAAAATAAAAAAATAAAAAATTAATCAATAACGAATCAATCAAGAAATAAAACAAAGAAATCAAATCAAAATAAAAAGAAAAAAAGAGTAGAAGATGTTGTGCAAATGTTGTTTAAATGCCCATGATATTGGGATTGCCACCGTTTTAAGATTGACTTTATTGTTTTTTCTTAATTCTCTCGACTTTAAAAGTAAAGAATGTATTTTTTGTTGATTTGGAAGCTACTGTACAAGGTTTGTGTTTTTCAATTCACTCCCTTTTTGCAGTAGCTAATTATGGTTTTTATTCTCTCTAGTTTTTTTGTAGCTCTTTTTCTCATCCCCCTTCACAGACTCTGTCTCTCAGCTTTTAAAGCCTGGCCTAGCAACCCCAACTCTTATGATCATGCAGGGAGGTTGTGTGATATTTAGGAGCGAGATCAGGAGTCTCTTAGGAGTCTGCATTTTATTTTTTGAATTTTCAAAATTAAGATAATGAAATGATGAGTGATACAATTTTGAAAAAATCAAAGACTCACACGTAGGGACACATGGTGTCTTGGACCAATGAAAAAATTAAAAAATGATAAAAAATTAATTTTTAGCGTAAAAAATCAATTTTTAGCAAAAATTGGCACTTTGGAATGCCAATTGACATTCGTAATGTCTATTGTCATTGCTTAATGCTGACTGGCATTTTGTAATGCCAATCAACATTTTGTAATGTAAATTAGCATTATATAATGCCGATCAACATTACACAATGCCAGTAGGCATTAAATGCCAACCGATTGCCCTTTTTTCTAAAATTACAAAAAACATCCTCAAAAGTTTCTAATTTTTGTAATCAAATCCTTATAAAAATAATTTTGCAATTAAGTCCTTTAAATCACGAAACTCAACACCAAAAATCAATTCTTGATTAGATTTTCATCATAAGGGCTTTCGTCACATGCATGCACAATTACATCATGAAATTGGGTACTTACAAAGACGATCTCTATCTGTAGAAGGGATATCACACAAAGCTATAGTACCTAGCAAGGCCAAACATTCCATCTATTGATCTTTCTTAAATTTCATGGTTTTACCATCTTCCACTTGCCAAGATATGGCTTGCATAAAAATATCCTAGATAGAATACATCCTTCTCTAAAGATTCAAACTATGTGTGCGAGCCTTAGGTTGGTGAGGAAAATCAACCCCTTTGTAATACTTAGCTTTAAGATTTCTCACCCAAAGTGCATCCAGATTATTTAAGAGCCTCCACCCAAGCTTCATGAGGAGAATCTTATTCATATCAGTAGCTTTTCTAAGGCATAAACCTCCCTTGTTCTTAGGCTTACAGATATCCTCCCATTTAATTTGGTGTATTTGTTGATCCCCTTCACCGGAGTCCTACAAAAAATCCCTAATCACCTTGTCAATCTCTAATATTGTTCTTTTAGTGTTGTAACCTAAAATTGAAAAATATTATTTTAATAATATTTTTTAGAGAAAATATTTTCTGTAAATAAATGGAGACTTAGTTTCTTTTACATTTCTTTTTATATATTTATTTCCTATAAACAAACTCTTGTTAACTTTGTATTTACCCTCTTTATAAGAGTTATGAGTGTGTTAAAAGTAAGATGTTTTCTTTAAATTAGTTAGGGGTAGTGAGGATCTATTATTAAATTTGTATTGAGCTCTTATGAAAAACATAATATAAAAGGTTGTGAATTAACCTTCAAAACTATTATGGAAGATTTAAGTGTTAACTTTGAAAACACTTGGGAATAGGTTGAGTGTGAGCCTTGAAACACTTGGTGAAAGATTAGTGTTGAGTATAGAAAACACTCCTGTAAAGGTTTAGTGTTAAGGCTTCAAAAATGCTTGTAACAATCTTGGTGAATATGATTGGGTGTGGATTGAAAATCATGACTTATAGATAAATTAGGTGGTGACATGAGTTTATTGATAATCTAAACCCTTTAAACCACTTGTACTTTAATTCTCACATTCCTTACTTTTTTTTTATTGTTAATTCTTCTTAAACTTCACTTAAAATCTTAATTAGCCCTATTCACCCAGCTTCTTCAACATTTTATTTATAATTTTTTGGGTAGTAAAATAGGGCAAAAGCATAAAACAAACATAGAAACTCAAACCAAGTTACTATTTGTTAATTCAGTATAACTAGACACTATTTGGAGCAGATGAGTAATTTCCATAGGGGCAAATGAAGAATGATAAGGACAATATTACTTGTAGCAGCATTTTACAAGCCAGTCTATACATCCATTGGTATCTCTCTCACTATTCATAATAGTAATATCCCAACAGATAATAAAATATTTAATTAAGGTGACCAACTGGCGACTATTGCTAAATAAATCCAAACTATTATTGATAGCTTTGAAAACTATAAAACTATTATATTCTATTAGCTGCTTGTCAACTTTTATTTAATGAACTATCCTTAGGCCGATGACGATACTCCAAGGTTCAGCTTCTAAAGTGGAGCAAATGCTGAGACCTTGTATAAAACCAATCCACCATGTCCTTGTATGGTCTCAAAGAATCCCATTGGCCCCATCATCATCAAGGGAATTTGACAACTCCCATCGACATTTAGGCTATAACAGCCATTGGAAGGTGGTCTCCAAATTAGGTTTTAACTCCGATGAGAAATCAACGAAGAAGGCAAGTTGGAACAATTATCCTCTACAATGTAAATATCTTGATAGTGGCGTTTGATGAGAAAAGCAGTTGACTCCATAAAAATGTCATGATTTTCAAACACTAGTTGGTTATGCCACTGCCATAAGTACCAAAAAGTGATTCCAAATACCAACTTCCATTCACAATCGACATGTATAGTTTCTCTACTTATAACATTATTTAAAAGCCACCTCCCTTAGGGGGAATGAAAGAATTCATTCCTCTTGTGCATGGGGAGCATAAAGTTCTAAATTACAGTAGCAGCAGGGCAATACTTTAGCACATGAGAATCTAATTTAGTTTCTTTTCCATATTTCACACAAATAAGCAAAGGGATTACCTTTATTTTCATGCACAATAGGTTTGTATGAAGTCTAACCTAAGTCGCTTACCATATGAAAGCTTTAATGCATTGATGGCCCTTCTATTTCCCAATATAAAACCAAAGTGGATTAGAAATTTGAGCATCTAAATCACAAATGAGATCATAGGCATAGCTCAAAAGCATGTTCTAGATCACAGTCCAATTCCACATCCCATCAAGATTAATATAATGGGCAACATGACAATCTCTATCTGTAAGAGGGATATCACACAAAGCTATGGTAGGGGCCAAACCTTCCATCCAATGATCTTTTCAAAATTTCACAGTTTGACAATCTTCCACTTTCCAAGATATCGCTTGCATCAAAATATCCTAGATAGAACACATCCCTCTTAAAAGATTTAAACTATAGTTGGGAGCCTTAAGTTGGTAAGGAAAACTAACCCCTTTGTAATACTTAGCTTTAAGAATTCTTACCCAAAGTGCATCTGGATTATTTAAGAGCCTCCACCTGAGCTTCATGAGGAGAATCTTAGTCATATCAATAGCTTTTCTGAGTCCTAAACCACCCTTATTCTTAGGCTTGAAGATATCCTCCCACTTAATTATGTGTATTTGTCGATCCCCTTCACCGGAGCCCCACATAAAATCTCTAATCAGCTTGTCAATCTCTAACATTATTTTTTTAGTGTTATAACCAAACATTGAAAAATATTTTCTTAGAAAATTTTTTAAAATGTTTTCTATAGATTATATTTTTTGCAAACAAATGGAGACTTAATTTCTTTCACATTTATTTTTATATATTTATTTCTTGTGAACAAACTCTTATTAACTTTGTATTTACCCTTTTTGTAAGAGTTAGGAGTGTGTTAAAAATAAGATGTTTTCTTCAACTTAGTTAGGGGCAGTGAGGATCTACCATTAAATTTGTGTTGAGCTCTTATGAAAAACACAATGTAAAAGGTTGTAAATTAACCTTCAAAACTATTATGGAAGATTAAGTGTTAACTTTAAAAACATTTAGGAATAGGTTAAGTGAGAGCCTTAAAACACTTGGTGAAAGATTAATGTTGATTATAGAAAACACTCTTGTAAAGGTTTAGTGTTAAGGGTTTAAAAATGCTTGTAACAATCTTGGTGAATAAAATTTGGGTATGGATTGAAAATCCTAACTTATAGATAAGTTCAGCGGTGACATAAGATTATTGATAATCTGAACTCTTTAAATCACTTTTACTTTAATTCTCACATTCCTTACTTTTTATTTTCCTTTTTCTTGTTAATTCTTCTTAAACTTTACTCAAAATCTTAATTAGCCCTACTCACCCTACTCCTTTAACATCTCAATCATAATTTGTTTTTGGTAGTGAAACAGGGCAAAAGCATGAAACAAACAAAGAAAATCAAACTAAGTTACTATATGCTAAATCAGTATCACTAGACACTATCTAGAGCATATGAGTAATTCCATAGGGGTAAACAAAGAATGATAAGGACAATATTACTTGTAGAATCATTCTTTGCAAGCTAGTTTATGCAGCCATTGGTCTCTCTCTCGCTGTTCACAATAGTAATATCCCAACATGTAATAAATGTTTAATTAAGGTGTCCAATTAGTGACAATTGTCAAACAAATCCATACTATTATTAAAGCTTTAACAACCATAAGACTATCATATTCCACCAGTAGCTTGTCAATATTTAACTGATGAACTATCCTTAGGCCAATGAGGATGCTCCAAAGTTTAGCTTCTAAAGCGGAGAAAATGTTGAGACCTTGTATAAAACCAATCCACCATGTCCCTATATGGTCTTAAAGAATCCCACCAGCCCTCGCCTTTATCAAGGGAATTTGGTAACTCCCATTTATATTTAGGCTATAGTACCAATTGGAAGGTGGTCTCCAAATCAGGTTTCGACTCTAATGAGAAATCAACGAAGAAGGTAAGTTGGAACAATTATCCTCTATAATGTAAATATCCTGATAGTGGTGTTTGATGAGAAAAGTAGTTGACTCCATAGAAATATCATGATTTTCAAACACTAATTGGTTATGCCACTGCCATAGGTACCATAGAGTGACTCTAAATACTAACTTCCATCCATAATCAGCATGCACAATTTCTTTATTTGTGATATTATTTGCAAGCCACCTTTCTTAGAGATAATGGAAGAATGCATTTTCACTTGTGCATCGGGAGCATAGAGATCTAAATTACAATAGCAGCAGGGCAATGCTTTAGCACATGAGAATCTGATTCAGTATACTTTCCACATTTCTCATAAATAGGCAAAGGGATTACCTTTCTTTTCAAACAAAACAGGTTTGTAGGAAGTCTATCCTGAGCTGCTAACCATATGAAACCTTTAATGCATTGATGGACCTTCTACTTCCAAATTTAAGGACTTACC
Source organism: Mallotus nudiflorus (assembly GCA_947683625.1). Taxonomy (NCBI): domain Eukaryota; kingdom Viridiplantae; phylum Streptophyta; class Magnoliopsida; order Malpighiales; family Euphorbiaceae; genus Mallotus; species Mallotus nudiflorus. The sequence continues at coordinate 1,130,430 of CANTUR010000291.1, forward strand.
CGATTTAGAAAAATTTTGGAAATGCTATCCTTTTCATTCCTATTTATAGGAAGGCACATAATAGTTGAACGTAGGCAAGCATAGCTCAGAAGAATGTTCTAGATCACAGTCCAATTCCACATCTTCTCAAGATTAATGTAATGGGAAATAGGATAGTCTCTATATTTAAGAGCAATACCACTCAAAGTTATGGTACCCAACGGGGCCAAACCTTCCATCCAATGATCTTTCCAAAATTTCATAGTTTGACCATCTTTCACTTGCCAAGGTATGCATGGCATCAAAATATCCTATATAGAACACGTCCCTCTTTAAACATTTGAACTATAGTTAGGAGCCTTAGGTTGGTGAGGAAAATCAACCCCTTTGTAATACTTAGCTTTAAGAATTCTCACCTAAAGTGCATTCAGATAATTTAAAAGCCTTTACCTAAGCTTCATGAGGAGAATCTTATCCATATTAGTAGCTTTTTAGAGTCCTAGACCTCCCTTATTCTTAGGCTTGCATATATCCTCCCATTTAATTAGGTATGTTTGTCGATCCCCTTTACCAAAGCCCCATAAAAAATCTCTAATAACCTTGTTAATCTTTAACATTGTTTTTTTAGTGTTGAAACCAAACATTGAAAAATATTTTCCTTGAAAAATATTTTTTTGAAAAATGTTTTCTAGTGAAAATATTTTTCATAAAAAAATGAAGCCTTTGTTTCTTTCACATTTCTTTTGATATATTTATTTCCTGTAAAACAAACTCTTGTTAACTTTGTATTTACCCTCTTTGTAAGAGTTAGGAGTGTGTTAAAAATAAGATCTTTTCTTCAACTTAATCAAGGGTAGTGAGGATCTATTATTAAATTTGTGTTGAGCTTTTACAAAAAACATAATGTAAAAGGTTATGAATTAACCTTCAAAACTATTGTGGAAGATTTAAGTGTTAACTTTGAAAACACTTGGGAATAGATTGATTAAGAACCTTAAAACACTTGGTGAAAGATTAATGTTGAGTATAGAAAACACTCCTATAAAGGTTTAGTGTAAAGGCTTTAAAAATGCTTGTAACAATCTTGGTGAATAAGATTATGTGTGGATTGAAAATCTAAGTTAGGTGGTGACAAAAGGTTATTAATAATAAATTCTTAAATCACTTGTACTTTGATTCTCTTATTCCTTTCTTCTTATTTTCTTTTGATTGTTAATTCTTTTTAAACTTCACTTAAAATCTTAATTAGCCCTATTCACCCCACTCCTTTAACATCTTAATTATAATTATTTTTTGGTAGTAAAATAAGGCAAGAGCCTAAAACAAACAAAGAAAATCAAACTAAGTTACTATCGATAGAAGCAATATAACTAGACTCTTTATAAAGTAGATAAGTAATTTCTATTAGGGCAAATGAAGAATGATAAGGACAATATTACTTATAGCAGGATTCTTTGCAAGCCAGTCTACACAACCATTAGTCTCTCTCTCATTATGCATAATAGAAATATCCTATGAGTTAATAAACTATTTAATTGAGGTGACCAACTTGTGACAATTGCCAAACTAATCTAGATTGTTATTGATAACTTTGACAACCACAAGACTATCAAATTCCACCAATAGATTATCAACATTTATCAGATGAATTATCTTAAGGTCGATGAGAATGCTCTAAAGTTTAGCTTCTAAAGTGGAGCAAATGCTAAAACCTTGTATAAAACCAATCCACCACGTCCTTGTATGGTGTCAAAGAATCCCACCAGCCCCTACCTTCATTAAGGGAATTTGACAACTCCCATCTTATAGCACCCTTTATTTGTGTTATTAGTAAAGAATTTTATTTTATTATTTAGTAATTTTTATGTCTCCAAGGGAATGAATTTTTACTACTTGTTTGACACTATATGCTTGCGGATTTTCACAAACAAGTTTTTGGTGCCATTTCCAAGGACTCAATTCTAATGTTATAATTAATTTGATTTTTATTAGATTAAGGGACCAATTTTTAATTCTTTTGTCTTTTATTTTGTAGAGTTTTTTTAGGTGCATGCATAATACCCGAAAGTCAGGGAAGAAGCCACTCACATACATACCAGAGTTAACTAGGTTTGATAAGGAAAACTGAAAATGCTCACGAGAAGAGTCAAGCATAATGGCAAATAATGATGGGAATCAAGTTGTTGACACATGGGTGTTGTTGGACACATCATTACCTAGATTAAGTGGTACAAGGCAGAGCATAACAAGGCTAACCATTAAAGTTAATAATTCATGATAAAGCATTCTTTGCTGCAAATGCTCCAATCAACCATTAAATTTTATGAGATGTTGAATGATGATCCAAATGACCACATTACTAATTTTCTGGAGATTTATGACACACTCTAGTACAATGGCGTGTCTAGTGATGCACTAAGGTTGAGATTGTTTCCATTTAAATTGAAGGACAAGGCTAAAGCATGGTTAAAATCTCAACCACCCAGTTCTTTCACTAATTGGAATGATTTGGCAAAGGGGTTCCTAGCCAAATATTTTCTACCATCTAAAACAATAAAGGTGGTGAAAGCACTCACTTAATTCTAACAATTAGAGCATGAATCCTTGAGTGAAGCTTAGGAAAGGTTTATAGAGTTACAAAGGAGCTATCCACATCATGGACTACCAAAAGATGTGCTTATAAGGACATTTTATAATGGAGTCACAAGTTCTATAAGAGATTCCATTGATGCTAAGGTTGGTGGATTTTTTATGAGGAAAATAATGGATAAGGCTATATAACTTTTGATTAAATTACAAAGAATCATTCTTCCTCAATCTATAATATCGAGGTATAACTTGGATAGCTTGCTAATGCCATGATATCAAGAGCACAAGGAAACCTTCTAAGCACTACAGAGTCAAATCCTTAGGAATTGAAGGTTATAACTTTAAGGAGAACTTTAAGGAGTGGCAAAGAAGTGAAGACACAAGCTAAAATTTTAAAGGAGGATGAGAATAAGGATGAGGAGCACTTTGACATGGTGGAGGATAGGCGAAGAAGGAGAGCAAAATACAGTAAAAAGAAGTTCCTAAGTCTGCATTCTCTTCTTTTATGCCAAAGCTACCATTCCCCTAAATATTGAAAAAGCATAAAGATTAAGAGTAATTTTCCAAATTTTTGGAAATCTTTAAGAAGCTCCAAATTAATGTGCCATTTTTTAAAGTAATGATGTATATGCCTAAGTATGCTAAGTTCTTGAAGGACCTTATCATAAACAAGTAGTATTGAGATGATCATGAAATAGTACCTTTGACAGAGACATGTAGTTCAATCATTTCACATAAGATTTCACCTAAATTAAAAGATCTAGGGAGTTTTACTATTCCATGCATTGTTGGTACTAGTGAATTTCCTGGAAGCTTATGTGATTTAGGGGTAAGTATTAATCTAATGCCTCTTTCTATTTTTAGGAGCTTAGGATTAGGTGATATAAAGACCACTAATATGTCATTACAACTTATGGGTCACTTTATAAAGAAATCATGGAGTGATAGAGGATGTCCTAATAAAGGTAGACAAGTTTATTTATCCTGTTGATTTTGTTATTTTAGATTTTAAGGAAGATAGATCTTATCCACTAATATTAGTTAAACCTTTCTTAAACATAGGTAGGGCTATAATTAATGTGCATGAAAGAAAGTTAACATTAAGGGTAGGAGATAAAAAGGTTGATTTTGTGATGTCTAAATTAATGAAATACCCTTTAGATGATGAATCATGCACAAAAATTTATGAGATTGATGAATGTGTTCAAGAACTTAACTTTGTTTCATATGTGAGTGGGGGAGATGAGATACCAATTGATGGGTATAAGAGTAAGGAAAAGCATGAGCATGAATTCACCAAACTTGAGTTATTGGTGAGAAGTGAAAACGCCATACCCCCTTCCATTAAAAAGCCACTAAAGTTAGAGCTTAAGCCACTACCTAACCACTTAAGATATACATTCATGGGAGAGGCCAATATTCTACCTATTATTATCTCTAATAAACTAACCATTGAGCAAGAAAAGAAAGTTTGTGAGGTAGTAAAAGGTGGAATTTGAGCTTTAGGTTGGCAAATTTCTAACATAAAGGGAATTAATCTATCTATTGTGATGCATAGGATTTATATAGAAGATGGACATATGCCTATAACTAAGAGAGAAAAAAGACTTAACTTAAACATGAAAGAAGTAGTGAAGAAAGAAATTATAAAGCTTTTAGATGCAGGTATCATTTATCCTATTTTTGATAGTGAGTGGGTGAGTCCAATTCAATGTGTGCCTAAGAAAAGTGAGATGATGGTCATAGAGAATGAAGTGGGTGAGTTGATCTTAAAAAGGATTATTGATAGGTGGCAAGTGTGTATAGATTATAGAGAATTGAATAATGCCATTAGAAAAGATCACTTGCCCTTACCCTTACCCTTTATTGATCAAATGTTAGAAAAGATTGTAGGACATTCTTTTTATTATTTTCTTGATGGGTATTCTAGATATACCCAAATTTTTATTTTTCCAAAGGATCAAAATAAAATAACTTTTACATGTCCCTATGGCACCTTTGCTTACCAGTAAATGCCATTTAGATTATGTAATGTGCATACAACCTTCCAAAGGTGTATGATGGTAATATTCTCTGATTTGCTAGAAGATATTATGGAGGTATTCATGGATAATTTTTTTATTTTTAATGATTCTTTTGTTTTATGTCTAGTTAACGTTGACAGGGTGCTTAAGCATTGTGAAGAGACTAACCTTTAGCTCAATTAGGAGAAATGCCACTTTATGGTGGATGAAGGGATAGTCTTGGGACACAAATCTCTAGTAAAGGAATTAAAGTAGATAGAGCCAAGATAAAGAAAATTAAAGAGTTGCCACCTTCTCTAATAATTAAGGGAGTTTGAGGTTTTTTGGGGCATGCCAGTTTTTACTAGCGTTTCATTAAAGATTTCTCAATTATTACCAAACCTCTAACTAATTTGCTAAATAAAGATGTTTCTTTTGAATTCTATGATGTTTATTTAAGTTCTTTTAATAGGTTAAAGGAAGCATTAATTTTAGCACCCATAATTACACCTTCATATTGTTTTTTACCATTTGAGATCATATGTGATGTGAATGACCATACTATTAGAGCAATTTTGAGTCAGAGAAAAGATAAGAATTTGTATGTCATCTATTATGCTAGTTGGACCTTGGTAGATGCACAACTCAACTACACCACCACAGAAAAGGGTTGGCGGTAGTCTTCACTGTAAACAAGTTTCATGCTTACTTACTTGGCTTTAAGGTGATCATATACATAGACCATTCAACTTTGTGGTACCTCTTAGCTAAGAAAGATGCCAAGCCGAGAATCATTAGATAGGTGTTTCTACTTTAAGAATTTAACTTGGAAATTTGAGATAAGAAAAGGTCAGAGAATGTTGTTGGATACCATTTGTTAAGATTGGAGAAAGAGGATATTCTTAGCAACTAATAAACTAATAGATGATAGCTTTCCCTATGAATTTTTGTTAGCTTTAGAAAGAAATTTTCCACCTTGGTATGCTGATTTTGCTAATTATTTAGCAAGTCGAGTATTACCCAAGTACCTCTCATATTAAGAAAAGAAAAGATTTTTACATCAAGTTAAGCAATATTTATAGGAGGAGCCCTATCTTTACAAAATTTATGGAGATGAACTGATTAGGAAATGCATTCCAGAGGCTGAAATGCATAGTATTCTCTCTCATTGTCATGATTCGAGCTATAAAGGTCATTATGGTGCAACCAAAATAGCATCCAAAGTCCTTGAATGTGGGTTCTTTTTTCCTACCTTATTTAAAGACGCCAATGAGTATATGAACCATTATAATAGATGCTAATGCACATGTAATATCTCTAAGAGACATGAGATGCCTTTATCTCCAATCCAAGAAGTAGAGATTTTTTATGTATGGGGATTAGACTTCATGGGACCTTTTCCTTCATCTTGTGGGAATAGGTTTATTTTAGTGGCTGTAGATTATGTTTCTAAATGGGCGGAAGCATTAGCCTCACCAACAAATGATGTTAAGGTGGTCATTCATTTGTTAAAGAAGTTGTTCAATAGATTTGGTGTTCCAAGGGCTATAATCAATGATGGGGGATCACATTTTTGCAATAAATAGTTCAAAGCTTTGTTAAGGAAATATGGGGTACACCACAAAGTAGCAACCCCATATCACCCCCAAACAAGTGGCCAAGTGGAAGTGACTAATAGAGAAATAAAGAAGATTTTTGAGAAAATAGTTGGCAATTTAAGAATCAATTAGTCTTTAAAATTGGATGATACATTATGGGCATACCGGACTGCTTTCAAGACACCTATAGGCATGTCAACTTACTTATTGGTTTATGGGAAGGCTTGTCACCTTCTTATGGAGTTAGAGCACCAAGCATATTGGGCTACCAAGTTTTTAAATTTTGATATGAAGGCTAATGGTGAAAAGAGGCTTTTGAAATTGAATGAACTTGATGAATTGCACTTTCAAGCTTATGAAAACGCAAAATTCTTCAAGAAGGGGACCAAAAAGTGGCATGATGCTCATATTCAAAAGAAAAATTTTAGTGTTAGTGATTTTGTATTATTATTTAACTCTAGGTTGCATTTGTTTCCAAGGAAACTCAAGTATTGATGGAGTGGCCCCTTCAAGGTGATTCAAGTGTTTAATCATGGAGATTTAGCATTAGCAAATAATAAAGGAGAGACATTCAAAGTTAATGGTTAGAGATGCAAAATCTATCATGGAGGATTAATGCCAATAGAGAGGGAGGCTCTTGAAATTCAATCACTGCTAAAATAAACAGGGGTCAAGCTAACGACCTTAACTTAGAACTACAACTTTTTATTATTTTTTTCATTAATTATATGATTTTTTATTTTTATTTTATTCTTTATTATTTTTTTCTTTCCCTTCATGTTTTGATTTTCATTTTGTGTGCTTTCTATTCTTTGATTAGAAGCTTTTATTTTTAATTACTAATGTATATATATATATATATATTCTTAATCACTTTATTTGCATGCTTACATTCTTATTTTCTTAAATTTTTTTTTTGCTTACATTGTGTAAAAAAAAAATTCTTTTGTTCCTTTACTTAGTTATCATTTTACATGCTTTTTTTGTTAGTGTTAAATGAATAAAATTTTGTGTGCGCAAACCAAACTATGACTCGACCTAAAATTTTTGGAATCTTAACCCGAAAATGCATTTTTGTGGAGATCTATGGTGGGGACGAAGGGTGAGGGCTGATAGGCTTGAGCCCAGACCTTTGTTAAATTTTTTTTTTGAGTTGGGGGGGTTGTGACTGTAGCAAATGTGAAGCAAAATTTTGGTAGCTCTCAATAGCCATCACAACATGTGCTGTGACCATAGTCGAAGCAGTATTGTTTTGGGGCTGTCTTGGTTGCAACTGTAGTGTATACTGCCATTGTAATGAGAGTAGGCCTCTTGCCAAGCACTAGCTGCAACCGTAACCACCTACACAAATAAAAGTTGAAAAAAATAACTTTTATTTTATTTTACACACTTCCTATCTTCTTTTCTTCTAAACCTTCCTCTTTTCTTTTTCCCAACCTCCCTTTCCTCTTAAACCTTCTCTTTTAATCCCTAAATTCCTAAATTTTTATTCCTTTAATTCTTGCTTTCTTCTTTTATTTTTTCTTCAATTACTCATCAATCTTTATTACCCACTACCTAGTCTCACATACCCATCACTTATTTTCATTTTCTCTTCATTATTTCCTTTGTTGTGTGCTTATTATTTTCTTTTCTCTTATTTGTGGTGGATTTCATCATGCCTAAAGGCAAACATATTGGTGAAAAAGGCAAGAGAAAGAGAGTTGTTTTGGAAGATACTCCTCAAGACAAAGAAGACTTAGCTCTAATTTATCAAGCACCTTTTACTCTTTACACACATGAGGAAGGTAAGAAATTTCAATCTTTTTCCAAAAGAAATTTAATTTTGCCAAAGTATTTTGATGATGACATATTGCAAGTCATAGGATTGAAAGATGAGATACATAAATTATGTGATAACTTAAGGTAGACTAAATTCATAGAACTTAAATTTGATGTCTATAATGATTTAGTAGTAGAATTCTATACCACTTTTGAAATGGTGGATAGGGTGACAAAGATTTTTAGTTTTCAATTCTTAGGCTCTAAATATTAATTAGATTATGAAGTGATGTCTTAAGTGTTTCGTTTTCACAAAATGAGTTTAAAAGAAGCGCCACCTGATTTTAACCTGTGGAGTGAAATTTATAAGGATTTCAAGTAGTTAGGGGGCCATCTCACTCCTAATGGGTTCATTACAAGGCATAGTTATCTCATTCTTCATAAATTCATGGCTTATTGCATTTTTGGCAAATTAAAGAGCAATAAAATTACTTATCCTAAGTTACTCATGTAATGGTGTGCGCAAATGAAAACTAAGATTTGCACTTCCCCTTTTATATTTTATACACTATTACATGTTGTTAAAGGCAAAAAATCTCTCCTTACTCTAGGATATATTATCTCTAGGTTAGCTATGCACTTTAAGGTTTTTAACTCCTCTGAGCCCTATATGGTTGCCATTACTCCTAGAAAAATTAACCGGCATGTGCTAACTCATGCTAAGATCATTTGTGAAAGTATGGAGTTTAAGGATCATAATACTCGATGATGTTATATGTTGAGGAATAATATAAATCACCGTGAGGACATTATGGGTTTAGATGCTAGTGAAGATGCTGATGATGATGATGTTGTGAGTGAAGATGGGGATGAGGAGAGGCATGATGTAGGTGGTAGTTTGTTGTTAGTTCTAGTTTCTCTTTCAAATGGTAGTAAGTTTTGACTCAGTTTAATCAACTTGAGCTCGCATGAATGCTCGATTTGATGAGTTTTAAGACCAAATGACTTCCATTGCACATTGCCAATTATCTCAAGAGGTTTGCTTTAAGTATTTCATTAAAGCATCGGGTCACAACATTCCTTATCCACCTACTTCACCACATTGAGGGAGTTCTTCTAACTCATTTATTTTTATATTATTTAATTTTCTTGTGTGTTTATTGTGATATCCACTTATTTGTTCACATTAAGGGTAATGTGATGTTTAAGTATATAAGGGGGTAATTTTGCATTTACATTCAGTGAGGTCTTAATTTTAATATTTTAATTAGAACTTTATTTTGATTTTTAGTCTTAGTTTAATTTTAAATTTTAAGGATTGTTTGCACTTAGGATTTATACACTTAAATTTTTACAATTTATCACTATGATGAGTTGAGCGTAATGTCTGTGATTTTCTTACAGATGTGTTTTAATCTTTTATTAATGCTTAATTTTTAATTTGCAAGCTAGGTTGATAACTTGTGGCTAAGGATATTTGAATCTTTAATAAACTTAATGCTTACTTGCTTTTGAATAATTGAATTAATGTGTTGATATTTAAGAAAAATGTGTGTAAGTGGTGCTTAACTTTAATTTATAGTTGATTCTTGATCTAGCATGTACGAAGGTAGCATATAAAAAAAAATATCTTCTAATAAGGAGCCAATATTTAAATTTAATATTTTTTATGCTCTAAATCTACTCCAATGCTCTAAATAGGGTAAGAGTATCCAAAGGACCCACTTTGCGGTATCCACGCTTAGTAGTCCGAGAATGGCGGGGAATTACTAGGAGTGGGAAAATTGATTAGAGAGAAAAAAAAATTAGCAAGAAAAAATTCACTTGCTTGTAAAAAATTTTCTATCTTTTACATGTTAGGTTTAAGGGTTACTATGAGTTGAAATAATAGTTCCACTCACTTCCATTTTCTTAGGTGTTAACTTATAAATTTTTTGAGATTTTAATGGTAAAGTTTGCTTTTCACTTGGTAATGTTTATGTCTTTGACCTTGAGTTATCAATATTGTTTTGAGTTTTAAATTTTGTATTAACCTAAGATTATGATGTATTGAGAAGTAAAGTCTATCAATGTGCTACATTCATGGTTGTGATAGTTGTTCTCATATATGTTGATTGAGGACAAGAAAAAGCTTAAGTGTGGGGTTTTTTGTTTGTGTTATTAATAAAGCATTTTATTTTGTTATTTAGTAATTTTTATGTCCTAAGTGCTTTTATTTTGTGAGTTTCTTAGTCTTCATTTTAACTTATGTGTTTTTAGATTGGTTGGACTATTAGTGAAAGAATTTGGATGAAAAATTACATTTTGGGTTAAAAGAACTATCTTTGGTCATAGGAAAGTTAAGATCATAGCATTTGAAAGTGGATTAGTGCAAAGTCAATGCTGCCATTGTGGCCCATTCTATGGTCGCAGCTAAGAGAAGTAGCCTAAATTATTGCCGATGGTGTTATAGTAGTAGCCCAAGCTGCGACCATAGCCGAGAAGGGGCTCTAAAGGGTTATGAGGGTTGCTACCATCAAAGCTTTTATGTGGTTACAACCCTCTAATGAATTAATTTTAATGACTTCACATTTGCTTGTTTTGAGGGCAACATGTCTACCCTTCAAAGGGCTTTAAATACACCACTTTAGGGTCAATTTTAAAGGAAGAAAAACACTGGAAAGGCGCAAGAATTAGAGAATAACTTAAGAGTTGAAGAATGAAAGAACAAGAATTCCTAGTTTTATTTTCTTCTCTCTGCTCTATTCTTGTAATTGTTATGGATTATTTTTATGATTATATAGGATATTCTTACATTATGATAGACTAAGTTTCTTTTGGTTAGGAATTGATGACTTGATCATGAATTAGTTTTCCTTTAATTAATGAAGTTTATTAGTTAATTATAAGCTATCTTTATTATGCTTATTTTGTGTTGATGTTTGATCACCATTAGCATAAATTAAAATTAGGATTTTAGGTTGAGAAATGAAAACCTTAGTGGACTATAAACATAGGTTTAAATTGCTTATAGGTAGAGGTATCATAAGTAATTAGATTCCAATTGGAGCGAGCAAATAATTTATGGTTTAATTTAAGGAATTAAGTTTAAAATGAGAATTAGAGCTTGATGTTCTTAATTGAGAATTATGAATTAAAATTGGTTAATACTTAAGAGAGATTAATTGATAATTTAGAAAAGACTCAGGACTTGCAAGATTAAGAGATTCATTAATTAAAAAGAACTAAGGATTATGAAAGAAAATCAATTCCTAACTGTTGTGTTCATTGTTTATTTAATCTTTTGCTCTAGAATTTATTTTTATTTACAAAATTCATTTGTTTGCTATTTTAATTTTCTTCTTATTTCTCATTATTAAAAGCCTTGGACAATAAAAATTAGGTTAATAAGTGGTTAGAATTAGTCTCTAAGGGAACAGATTTTTACTACTTGTCTAACACCGTGCGCTTGCGAATTTTCACAAACAAGTTTTTGAAGTCGGAAGGTGGTCTCCAAATCGGGTTTTAACTCAGATGAGAAATGAAAAAAGAAGGTAGGCTGGAATAATTATCCACTGTAATAAAAAAAATCCTAATAGTGGTGTTTAATGATAAAAGCAGTCGACTCCATAGAAATGTCATAATTTTCAAACACTAGTTAGTTACACCACTGCCATAGGGTGCCATTGAGTGACTCCAAATACCAACTTCCATTCACAATCAACATGCATAGTTTCTCTGCTTATGATGTTATTTGTAAGCCACCTCTCCAGGGGAATGAAAGAGTGCATTCCTCTTGTGATTGGGGAGCATAGAGTTCCAAATTGCAGTAGCAATAGGGCAATCTGTTAGCACAAAAAAACTGATTTAGAATTTCACATTTCCATATTTCTCATAAATAGGCAAAGGGATTACCTTTGTTTCAAGCACAATAGGTTCTTAGGAAGTATATCTCAATCTGCTAACCACATGAAAGCGTTAATGCGTTGAGGGCCCTTATACTTCCAAATTTGAGATCATAGTGGATTATAAATTTAAGCATCCAAATCATAAATGAGATCATAGGTAGAGCTCGTAGAAACTTTTCCTGATTTAGAAAATTCTAGAAAATGCTATCCTTTTCATTCCCATTTATGGGAGGGCATATAGAAGCCAAACACAGGCAAGCATAGCTTAGAAGCATCTGGATCACAGTCCAGTTCCACATTCTATAAGGATTAATGTAAAGGGCAATAAGATGGTCTCTATCTGTATGAGGGATATCACTCAAAGCTATGGTACCTAGTGGGGCCAAACCTTCCATCTAATGATCTTTCTAGAATTTCATGGCTTGACCATCTTCCACTTGCCAAGATATGCCTTGCATTAAAATATCCTAAATAGAACCTATCCGCTCTAAACATTCAAACTATAGTTGCAAGCATTAGGTTGGTGAGGAAAATCAACCACTTTGTATTATTTAGCTTTAAGAATTCTCACCCAAATGTGCATCCAGATTAATTAAGAGCCTCCACTCGAGCTTCATAAGGAGAATCTTATTCATATTAGTACCTTTTTTTAGTCCAAAACCTCCCTTATCGTTAGGCTTATAGATCTCCTCCCACTTAATTAGTTGCAATTGTCCATCCCCTTCATTGGAGCACCACACAAAATGTCTGTTCACTTTGTCAATCTCTGACATTTTTTTTTGTTATAACTAAACATTGAAAAAAAATTTCTTTCAATTTTATTTTAAAAATATTTTTTATAGAAAATATTTTTCGCAAACAAAGAGAGCTTTAGTTTCTTTCACATGTTTATTTACATATTTATTGCCTATAAACAAACTCTTGTTAACTTTATAGTTACCCTCTCCGTAAGAGTTGGGAGTGTGTTAAAAATAAGATGTTTTCTTTAACTTAGTCTACGGTAGTGAGGAGCTATCATTAAATTTGTGTTAAGCTCTTATGAAAAAAAAACAATGTAAAAGGTTATGAATTAACTTTCAAAACTTTTATGGAAGATTTAAGTGTTAACTTTGAAAACACTTGTGAATAGGTTGAGCGAGAGCCTTAAAATAATTGGTGAAAGATTAGTGTTAAGTATAGAAAGCACTCATTTAAAGGTTTAGTGTTAAGGCTTTAAAAATTCTTATAACAAGCTTAGTAAATAAGATTGGCTGTTGATTAAAAATTCTAACTTAAAGATAAGTTAGGTGGCAATAAAAGATTGTTGATAATCTGAACTTCTTAAATCACATGTACTTTAATTCTCACATTCCTGACTTCTTATTTTCTTTTTGATTGTTAATTCTTATTAAAATTCACTTAAAAACTTAATTAGCCCTATTCATCCCACTCCTTCAACATCTTAATTATTATTTTTTTAGGTAGTAAAATAAGGCAAGAGCCCAAACAAACAAAGAAGCTCAAACTAAGTTACTATTTACAGAAGCTGTATAACTATACTTTATTTAGAGTAGTTGAGTAATTCCATAGGGGCAAATTAAGAATGATAAAGTCAATATTACTTTTAGTAGCATTCTTTGCAAGCTAGTCTACACATCCATTAGTCTCTCTCTCGCTAGGCATAATAGTAATATCCCAATAGTTAATAAACTATTTAATGAGGTGACCAACTAGTAACAATTTCCAAAACAATCCAGACTATTATTTGTATCTTTGACAACCATAAGACTATCAGATTCCACCAAGAGCTTATCAACATTTATCTGATGAATTGCCCTTAGGCTGATGAGGATACTTCAAAGTTCAGCTTTTAAAGTGGAGCAAATGTTGAGACCTTCAATAAAACCTATCCACCATGTCCTTATATGGGCTTGAAGAATCCTACCAATCCCCACCTTCATCAAGGGAATTTGATAACTCCCATCTACATGTAGCTTATAACACCTATCGATAGGTCAACTCCAAATTGGGTTTTTACTCCGATGCAAAATCCACAAAGTACGTAGGCTGGAATAATTATCCTTTGTAATGTAAATATCCTAATAGTAGCATTTGATGAGAAAAATGGCCAAATCCATAGAAATGTCATGATTTTCAAACATTAGCTGGTTACATTACTGCTATAGCTACTACAGAGTGACTTCAAATACCAACTTCCATTCACAATCAGCATGTATAGTTTCTTTACTTGTGATGTTATCCTTTTCATTCCCATTTATGGGAGAGCACATAAAAGCTATCCTTTTCATTTATGGGCCCTTCCACTTCCAAATTTGAGATTATAGTGGATTAAAAATTTGAGCATCTGAATCACAAATAAGATCATAAGTAGAGCTCGTAGAAACTTTTCCTAATTTAGAAAAATTCTAGAAAATGCTATCCTTTTTATTCCCATTTATGGGAAAGCACAAAGATACAAAATATGCTGATGAAATCTCCAATGAGATAGAAAATATGTTGATGAAATCTCCAATCCTCTCCAAGTAGTTACTTGATATCTTTTTTAATAAAAAAAATCTTCTAATCTCTTCCTTTTATCATGTATTTATAACCCTCTCATCATCTTAGTTTATGCCCTTTTGAATATATGTAAATGGGAAAAGGTGTGTTAAAGAGGTGTGAAGAACGAGTTGGCACCATCGTACTGAGTTAGGCTTGACTTGGCAGACTTGTTTTTTGTCATGACTCGGCACCACTATGCTGCGTTAGCATGATCTTCTACCTTTAATATATAGTTTGTAATGACTCAATACACTCATGCTAAGTTGGCACTATTATCTATTGTCCTAAGTCATCCCTTGGTAATGAGTCGACACGCTCCTATGGTTGCTTCTTTTTACTTTCCTTACACCATTCTTTATTATAAAATGTCCAAATGCACTTCCATACATGGATTAAACATAAGAAAACCTACAAAACATAAAATTAATATAAGGATAGCATAAAAAAAGAAATAAAAATAATAATACATAATCAAACAAACTCAAATAAAAAGTAAAGAAAAATAAATCATAACTACCTTAAAGAACTATGGTATTTTGCATTATGACAAACTCCCCCACACTTAGACCTTGCTTGCCCTCAAGTAAGAAATAAAGACCTAAGTGGATGAAAAACAAAAATCTTTTATCATCTCCAAAATATATATAGTTATCTTAACAATTCATCTCAATTAAAAAAGAAATTTTAAGAAAACGGTAGTTAGTAACTAAATTTCCAATACTTAACAATGGTAGATAGGACAAATTTCATAGCATAATCAATAAGTTTAACAATATATCTCAAACTACTAAGAATAAAATCAAAGAATATAAGTCAAAGTGCTACCCAAGCTTTATAACCATAGTGCTTATTCATTAAACTTAGGATTTTTAAGAACTAAAGTAGCCATGGGACATAGATTAAGCACACTTATTAGCTAACAATTCTCATGGAATTTTTAGACACACACATTATATTTATATCTATTTTTATGGACTAACTACATTTCTTTCAGAATGAATGTAATTAAGGAGCATACTTAGTTACACATAACTTACTCAAAATGCAATAACTTGTAATATCATACATTCTTTCTGAATGAGTGTAATTAAGGAGCATACTCACTTGCACACAACTTACTTAAAATGCATCACATTAACAAGCATACATATTATTGTATTTTTTTTATAAATTTCCTCATCCATTATTGAAGAGCTAATTACACGTATTATGGCTATAGTTTCCCTAAAGCTATAACAATTCTCAAAAACTAAGCTCACATCCTTAACATCATAGCTTAAAGTATCATTAGAAAGTTGAGTAGATATTCTCTTAGATTTTGAAAATAAGAATAAAACATAAAATTTAAAAAAAATTAAAGCTTATGCTAAATGAAACTTTAAAATTCTACCAATTAAACATAGGAAGATAATTACTAACATAACAATCAAAAAGAAAATTGAACCATAATTAAAATGAACTTAAAGAGAAAACTATTTAAAAAACTAAAGAAGATAAAATTATGAAAAATTAAACATAGATGACATACAAAATAATAAAACACAATGATAAACATAAACCTATACCTAATAAAATAACAATTACTACTGCTCCCTCCCCCACACTTAAAAATGCACATTGTCCCTAATGTGACACCATAATAGTAAGGAAAGGAAAGAAATACTCCCCTAATCATCTAAAGGAGTTGGTGGAGGAGACTTGATGGTGTAACCGGAATGGGTGAAAAATTGATTCAACTAGTATGCCATGTTGCGTTGGCAGCAATCAAGTTGTTGGTTTTGAGTCTTTATTGCATGCAATTGACGTTGCATCTCTTTTTGATTTTCTAAGATTTGTTCCCAAATATGAGATTGTCCATTTGAAGAACCACCAGCTTTACCCTGTATAGGATAAGTTAGTAATAGGATATCACTAAGTGGTGTATAAGCTAGAAAATGCTTAGGCTCAACATCTTCTTCCACTTCTTAAGATTCCTTTACTTGGGGTGGACGTTCCAAACCTCGCCAATAAGATTGAGACCTTACCTGAATCAAGGTCTTGATAAGGATGTTAAGTTTTTACACTTCTTAGGTTGAAATGGTATTTGCAAATTAGTCAAGAATGTCTAGAATTCATTTAACTTAAAGGACTTAGGGGGGTCACACAAACCATCCTTTTTAAAACCAAATACACATTGCATGAATGAATAGTTAACTTGAAGTTTATTCCTTAGCATGCGAAATTCCAGAATTTGAGAATTATTTGAATTCGAGAATTATTTGAATTCATATCCAAAGTGGTATAGAATTTAGTAATTAACTCAACATAAGTATCTCCATTCATAGACATAAATTTTTTCAACCCACAAGTTGTCAACATTTGATTAAAAGAATCATTCATACCCATATCATTAAGAAGAGAATTAGGAATATACTTACAACCTATAATTTCTTAGAACTTAATAGTGGCGAATTAGCACCTTCCTTATGTGAAAGGATAGGAAATTTGACCTTGTAAGTAAGTGAAATATTCTCTTCCTCTTGATGCTCTTCTTCAATATATGGTCTTTTTTAAGAGGAACCCCTTATCTTGCCCATCTCCAAAAGCTTAAATGTGATAGTAACAAGAGTAAAAGGAGTAGTAATGTGTAAAAAAGAAATAATAAAATAAAGAAAAGAAGAGAAGGATTATAGGTATGGTGTAAAAATATAAAGGCAAAAGTGTAGAGAAAATGAAAAGAAAAGAAATTGATAGGAAGAAGGTTATGGAATTTGAGTAGGTTAGGGAGAGGATATAAAAAGGCAAAAATTAAAAGAAGAAAGAAATGGTAAGAAGATAAAGAACAAGAAAGGGATTTAGATGGAGAAAGAAAATCTATGGGAAATTGGAAAAGGCATGCAAGGAGTGTTGTAGTGAATAAAAATAGTAGTCAAATGACATATATACAGGTATTAGGCTAGGGTGTAAGTTGATAATGAAAGGTCATGACCTTTTTTAGAAAGGGACAAGACTTTTCACTATTTATTATTATTATTATTATTTTAGCTTTAGAAAGTAGTTATAGTAAAAATACAAATGAAAATAAAAATTTATGTGATATACAAATAAGTATATATATTATTAGATAGTTATTTATGTTTATATATATATATATATATATATATATATATATATATATATATATATATATATATATATATATATATATATATATATAGTTATTTAGTAAAATTGTGCTTTGTCAAAAAAAGGTACGAGTCGACATAGAAGCCCTTAGTAACAAGTTGGAAACCTTCGGATGACTTGGCACGAATGCTTGCTATAACAACTCATTACCAAGGGATGACTCGGCATGCCTAGTCTCTGTAATGAGTCAACTTTGTGACGACTAGTTACACTACTTCTTTCATATTATAAATATATATACTTAATAAAATAAAGTAAAATACATAAATGAAATTGAGTATAAATGAAATAAACTTAAAGAAAAACAATATGTTTATTTGCTTTACAAAATATAAACATACGAAAATATTAACCTAAATTTAAATAAATTCAATAAAAGAACTATAAGTAAAACTACTAATATTAAAATGTGGTTTAAATAATTCTAAGTAGAATAAAATAACATGAAATATATAGAATAAGATACCAAAATAAAGAAGATGTGCAAATATTACCTTGGTAAATTTAATGGTCTATAACTCGACCTTACCTTATCTAAATTAAGGTGTAGAGAGAGAGATTGACCGCCTTTGATCAATTGCATCACTGATCAAATATGGCTAGGGATGATAGCCATTAACTTTGAAGATTTCCCCCTTATTATTAGATATTTCTATTGCACCATAAGGATGAACTTTAACAACCTTAAAAGGACCCAACCATTTTGACTTTAACTTTCCTGGAAATAATTTCAATATTGAATTATAAAGTAAAACAAGCTTACCTTCATAAAACTGCTTTTTAGATAAATGCTTATCATGCCACAACTTGGTGCAATCTTTATACAATTTTTCATTCTCATAAGCATTCATTCTTAACTCATCCAATTCATTAAGTTAAAGTAGTCTCTTTTTACCAGCCTTCTTCAAATCAAAATTAAGAGCCCTAGTTGCCCAATATACCTTATGCTCTAGTTCAATGGGTAAATGACAAGACTTCCCATATATCAATTGGTAAGGAGTAAGGCCTATTAGGGTTTTAAAGGTTGTCCTATATGCCCAAAATGCATCATCTAATTTCAATGCCCAATCCTTTCTTGAAGATGATACCATTTATTAAGAATCCACTTTATCTCTCTATTACTAACCTCAACCTACCCACTTATTTCTAGGTGATACAAGATGGCAATCTTATGGGTTACCCCATAAATTTTCAAATGGGCCTCTATTACATTATTATAAAAGTGTGAAGCTCCATTACTAATCAATGCTCTAGGAGTGCCAAACCTTAGAAAAATTATTTTCGTAAGCATTTTCTTGACAACCTTTGTATCATTAGTAATGGTTGGTATTGCTTCCACCCACTTTGAAATGTAGTCAACCATAACCAAGATATACTTATAGCTTAAAGAACTAGGAAATGGACTTATAAAATCTACACCCCAAACATAAAAAAGCTCAACTTCAAGGATTTTATTCAAGGGCATATCATGTTTTTGAGAAATGTTACCCATTCTTTAACACATATCACATGTAAGCATAAATTCCCTAGCATCTTTATATAAAATAGGCCACCAAGAACTAGATTGTAGTACCTTAGATGCCATCATTGATGCTCCAACTTATCTACCAACTTCCAATGAATGACAATGTTGTAACACATTTTGAACTTCATCTTGAGGAATGCATCTCTGAATCAAATTGTCTACACATCTTTTGTAAAGCAAAGACTCCTCCTAATAGTAGAATTTACTATCATGTAAGAATTTCTTCCTTTATCGATAATCCATTCTACAAAAAAGAATACCACTTACAAGATAACTAGTAATATCTACAAACCATGGAAGTTTTTTAACGCCAGACTAAGTAATTAATTACCATGAAATGTCTTATTAATTGGCACACCATCATTATATTTCTTTAACCCTTCTTGATCTAGCCTTAAATGATCCATAATAAGGTTTTCACTGCCTTTCTTGTCCCTCACTTCCCAATTAAACTCTTAAAGCATTAAAATCCACATTAGGAGCCTAGGCTTTACATCCTTCTTGCTTATAATATACTTAAGAGCAATATGGTCTGAATACACAATAACCTTCTACCCTATAAGATAAGCTTTAACCTTGTCAAATGCATAAACAATAGCAAGCAACTCCTTTTTCATAGTGGTATAGTTAATTTAAGCATCATCAAGTAGTTTGCAAGCATAGTAAATAACATAAGGCTTTTTTCTTTTCCTTTGACCGAAAACAACCCCCACCACAAAGTTACTTGCATCACACATAATTTCAAGTGGTTTCTCCCAATTAGGTGGTTACAAAATAGGTGTTGAAGTAAGAGCCTTCTTTATTCTTCAAATTCATCAACACATGCTTCATCAAATTCAAAAACAACATCCTTAGCAAGTAGTTTGCATAATGGCTTAGTTATTTTAGAAAAGTCCTTGATGAATTTTCTATAAAAATTTGCATGTACTAGAAAGCTTCTTATATCTTTTACACACTTCGAGGGTGGCAAATTAACAATCACTTCTTTCTTTACCTTATTGACTTATTCAATTTCATGCAACCCTAAAATTAATCTACTGCCATCATTGATTTTAATTGAATTTTACCAAACTAAGCCTAGATTACTAATCAATTTTTAATGTAAAGAATTAAAATTCCACTAATTTCCCTCTATTAGGGCTATTACAAACTACAATACAAAAAATTAAAGCAAATTAACTACAACCCAGTAAAAGCAATGAACAAAATATCGCAAAAAATAATAAACCCTAAATTCTATGTGGATTTCATAAAATTCAGTCCATGGTATCCATGGATTCTTCAATGTGGCCACTACCAAAATCTCACATCACCAACCTCACATCCAGAGCACCACAAAACACCAATAAAAAAAACACAACAAAAAATTTAATTAGTAATGACTCAATCAACAAATAAAACAAAGAAATCAAATCAAAATAAAAAAAGAATAGAAAAAGAGTAGGGGACGCTGTGCAAATGTTTTTTAAACACCCCTCACATTGGGATTGTCACTATTTTGAGATTTGCTCTATTGTTTTTTTCTTGATTTTCTGGACTTTAAAAGCAAAGAACATGTTTTTGTTAATTTCCTAAAGGTTTTAAAAATGAAAAATGAAGAGCTAAGGTGTGTGGCTTTCTGCACAGTATAGAAAATAACTATGATTTTATTTTTTAGACTCAAAAGAATTTTTTTCTCTCTCTTTCCTCTCCTCTCTAATTTTTCTTTATAGACTTTGCCTCTCTAGGGTGTTTCCCGCAACCTCTTCCTCTCTGATTTTTCTTCACAGACTCTGCCTCTCTTGGGTTTTTTTTTCCATAACCTCTTCCTCTCTCCTCCCCCTTCACAAACTTTGCCTCTCGGCTTTTAAAACCTAGCCTAGCAACCTCCAACCCTGCAATCATGTAGGCAAATTGTGCAATATTGGGAGTGAGAGGAGGATTCTCAGGAGTTTGGATTTTTATTTTTGAACTTTCAAAATCAAGATAATAAGATAGTGATAGAGTTTTGAAAAAAATCAAAGACTTGCACATGCAGGGACACATGGTGTCTTGGACCAATGAAAAAATTAAGAAATGATGAAAAAATCAATTTTCAATGTAAAAAATCAATTTTTAGTAAAAATTGGCACTCTAGAATGTTGACTAATGTCCCATAATGCCGATCGACATTGCTTAATACCGACTGGCATTACGTAATGTCGATCGATCACATTTTTTTATTATTTTATTATTTTAATTAAATTATAATTTTTGCAATCAAATCCTTAAAAACCAATTTTTTAATTAAATCCACAAAACGTAGTAATTTAGTCCTTTAAATCGCAAAACTCGACACTAAAGATCAATTCTCAATTAGATTTTCATTATAAGGGCTTTTGTCGCATGCATGCACAATTGCATCCTAAAATTGGGTGCTTACAGTTGCCCTCCTTTGTCATTGTTTGCTTAACAAATTATGACAAAGCAACAATAGCACACAATTTTGAAAGAAATAAGTAGGATACTTCATTGTATCCTAATTGAGATGTTAATGCTTAAATTGCTGAGCAATTTTACACAAGATGCTATATTTAATATGTTTAACTATATTTCCTATGGAACATCTAGTAAAACTTATGCATTTCGCTATATTCCTCGTGGGACATCTAGCGACTCATGATTTGCAAACATGTTATAGTTCTTGTGGAATGTTTAATAATAATACCGTAACTACTGTGTAGTGTTTGGCAAACTGCACTATATTCCTTTTAGGATGTCTAGTGATAGTGGATTTCATTATATTCCTAGTGGGACATCTAGTAACTTGTGATTTGAAAACATGTTATAGTTCCTATGGAACGTCTAGCAATAATGCCATAACTATTATGTAGTGTTTGGCAAACTGCACTATATTCCTTTTAGGACGTTTTAATGAAATGAATGCAATGATTCTCACTATATTCCTTGCAGGACATCTAGCAAGTCTTGATTTGAAAAAAGTGCTATAGTTCCTATAAAACGTCTAGCAATTTGATGATTTTATAATTCTGCTATATTCCTTATGAGATGTCTAGCAAAAATATGCTATAACTCTTGTGGAATAACATAACTACTGTGTAGTGTTTAGTGATAAATGGTTTGAAAATTTTCATGTTATAACTATTATTGAAGCACATAACATGCTAAATTTGAAATTCATGTTACGACTACTGTGCAGCACATAACATGATAATTTCAAAATTTGTGTTTCAGCTACTATATAGCACGAAATGAATTTTGAAATATTTTGATTTAAAATGATGCATGTTAAAATGTAAAAATAAATTCTGTAATTATATTTTGTATTCTGTACTTGACAAAAAATTCAAAATTTAAATACATGAACAATTAATAATAATTCATTAATTGATGACATGAGTTAAATGAATTAACTAGGAATTAAATCCTAATCAAGATGCAATTTATGGATGAAATTGCAAAGAAAAACTTAATTTTGAATGCAGGCATAGTCAAAGGACCAAATAGATATTTTTTTATTTATAAGAAGCTTCCCTCCTTATTTTTTGATGCTATTCTTTCATTTCCCTCTCCAATTCTTCTTTTTTGCTTAAATTTTCTTTTTTTGATTTCTTGCTCATCCGAAGTCCGATTCATGATCCGTCAGATCCTATGGCTGACCCACAACATAGGCTACATACAGGTTTAGAGATTTTAGTTGACCAAGCCATTATGCCTCTCTATTTTCCTTAGAATAACCTTGGACTTTAAGAGGGTTAACTATGCTTCCTTTGACTCACCTTCACCTTCATAGGTGCACAGATGTGGATAATGAGGTAACACTTCCTCATTTCTATTTATTTTTATAAAAATTTATTCATACAGTTAGTAATCAGAATTAATTTTACAATGTAAACTATTGTGTAAATTATTGAAATTAGATTAAAAATCACTTAAAAATGCAAGAAAAAATTAAATTTTGATTTTAGTTGAATGGTCGATTGAAGGTTTGAAAATCTAAGTCAGAAGTCCAAAAATCAATTGGCATTTGTGCAATGCCGATTGGCATTGTACAATGTCAATCAGCATTACACAATGCCGATCGATATTCTACTTTGCCAATCCATAATTTTTTTAATCAATTAATTTATTATTATTATTATTATTATTATTATTATCCTCAAAATTCTCCCAGTGATCAATGAAATTCATGAGCTATTTTTATATAGCTCGTGAATTATTTCACGGGCTGTCAAAGAATGTGGCACAGCTAGTTTGGGCCTCCAAGTTTAGAGGATTTATTACTGGGCTTTTGACAACTTAAGGGAGGTCTGATCATCATTCTTTATTCACACTGATTGCCTTCAAGGGATGTACACTACCCACACATTCCATACTTATGTAGGCAAGTTAATTATTTCTTTTATGAGTTTTTCTGTGATCACCGTGATTGCCTTCAGAAGGACTCCCATTTCCTTTGATATCAGCTACTACAGTCTCCTTGAGCATGCGCAGAGTTAGTATGTGAGAGATTTGATCGATTTTGTTTTGATGTGGAAGAATTGGAAGAATGTTCTTCTTTCATCCTTAGTTGAGGGATTAATATATCTTCCTATCGCCACTCCTCATCAGATTGCCCATAAGGCAAGGTGTTTCCTTCTAATATTGCTTGGCATGACCCTCTTCTATAAGACTGGTCATGAGGTTAGCATTGTCCTTCTTAGCCCTCTTCAAAATTTAGACCAACTTGTCACCCTTGACTGGGGATCTGCTGCGTTAGCTTATCTGTATTATAGACTGGACACTGTCTATAGAGTTGTTATCACCATGTGTAGCTTTTGGTACGCTTTGAATATACATTATCCTTTTTTTTTACTTTTTTCCTCTTTCCAGATCTGGAGTTTAGAGATTGGGCTAATTTATGGCTTTGGTGCTATCAATTCTGATAGGAGGCTCCCTCTGATATAGAGATAGGGCTCTTCCCATCTAGCGAGCATCAGGAACACTCGACAGACTTACCATAATCAACTAAACATTATTGAGTGGCACCTAATACGAAAACAGAACCATTAATATTTCATAATTTAATGCACATTAAACTTGACAACATGATTTTGTAGATTAAATCTAATTGGTTAGAGGGAGTGAATGACATCCAAAAGTACAATTTCATGGTTGTTGTAGTACAACTCGAGGATATGAGGATTATGCTCTCTAGTTATGGCTTTCAGATGTGGAATTTGGGAGAGTGAGTGTATTAGTGGCATTCTAGACCTTCCCAATGTTGTATTCCCTCTAATATTCCTCTCTCAATGTTATATAGTTCTCATTTGACGGGTTCAAAGTTGAGAGAGGAGTTATAGGGATATGATTCCATGATTTTTCTTGAGCGATCTCGCCATTACCGGCAGTTCATCCATGAGAACCTCTTAGAGCAAGTTCATGCTGACCATGTTGAGGTAACTTCTGATTATTTCTCTTATAGAATGCTCAAATCACTTATTTTCTATTCTCACAGTTTGAAGAGATTGGCTCCCCTACTGGCGAGGTGATGGAGGAGGCAGCCAGAACTGCTCAGGGGGTTGACACTGCTCCTAAGCCTGAGATTGTGCCTAACGTATCTAGGCCTAGACCTGGTCATGCATAGCATACTCAACATGTTGGCACCAATTGTGAAGGAACCTTTACTAGTGCTATTTTTGGCAATGTGCCCCTTCCTGACAAATCTATACTCTATGGGGCCCCCATTATTCAAACTTCGATAGAGTAGCAGATGCATTTTGGTGATGTTCAACTCCCTAGCTTTTCTCCAGCACATACTTCTCATGTGAGTTTGTCTGTGTTATCTCTTGTACTACTTGTACACTTGATATTAATGTTAGTATAACCTTATAAAATAAGTCCCTCGGATACAGGTAGAGTATTTGTACAGACTCGCCTCGTCTCAGAGGTTATTTACCATGCAAGTTATAGATAGTTGGTGGGTAAGCATATACACTTATTACGCAAATGTATGCATGGTATGCATATGATATGATGTTTCCTATATATGTAGAGTTATTCTAGGGATCTAGAGTAGGAGAACGAGATGCTTCATTGGTGGCTTACAGACTTAGGCATGAATCCCTCCAGCATTAGTACTTCACCTATCAAACCTCCAAATACTTATCACATGATGAGCCTAGTAAAGGATGGAGCCCATGGCCTGATAGTGGAGCTCAGGATGACTGATTCCAAGCTATCTTCATTTTTTATTTATAGTTATGTCAGATTGCCTTCTTCTACTGATCTATTTTAAATTTCCCTTTCTTGAAATTAAACTTGGATGAATAAATGGTCCTAAGTGAATTTTATTTTATTTTATATTTTTTTATTTATTTATTTTTTGCCTTAACTTTTGCCTAAACTGCCTTTTTAGGTTTTCAACTTAGCAGGCCTGCCCTAACTTTTGCCTAAGCCACCCTTTCAGGTTTTTAACTTAGTGGGCTTCTTTTATGTACTAAAGCAAAATGGTCTCATGGAGCTGATTTTAAGCTTTTATGTTTTGTTTTCCTTTCTAGTACTTATGCATTATAAATAAGATAGAACATGCAATGTTATAGCAAAATTCAATTTCAATAAGATTTATTAATTAGGGCCAAAAGAAGTACATTTACTACGTCACATGACATAACTCCTATTATCAGCTAGTCCTTTCAAATTTTTTAAATGAATATTTTTTGTTCACATTTTATTTCCCTAACTTTTGCCTAACTAGCCCTTTTTGGTTTTCTAATTAGTAGGAACTTTTTCTTTTATTTATTCTCTAATTTTTGCCTGCCAGCCCTTTATAGGTTTTCTAAACAATGGGAATATCCTAATTTTTGCCTAACTAGCCTTTTCAGGTTTTCTAGTCAACAAACTTTATTTTCTTTATACTACTTTTATTTATTTTTATATGTAGTATTTCTTAAGGCAATCCAAATTAACAGGCTCTATGAACTCATTCCCTTCAAGATCAGATATCTTGGCAGCTCCTTTTGGCAGAACTTACTTGACTAAGTATGGTCCTTCCCAATTTAGTCTGAATTTTCCTCTCGGATTGAACACCATTGCTCTAGACTATTTTAACACTATGCCCCTAGCTCTTATTTTCCCTAGCCTTACTTTCTTATTGAATGACCTTGTTATCCTCCTTTGATATATCTAAGTATGAAACAAAGCATTCATCCTCTTCTCATCTAGAGATACTAGATTATCATATCTCTTTTGTGCCCATTCACTCTCAAGTGTTTTGGTCTCCATGACCACTCTTAGAGACTTGATTTCAGTTTTTATAGGCAAAACTGCTTCACAGCCATACACTAAGGAGAATAGAGTTTGGCCTATGACAGTTCTGGCTGTAGTTCTGTATACCCACAAGGCAAAGAGAAGGTACTCAAATCAGTCTTTATAAGTTTTGACCATCTTAGAGAGGATTTTCTTGATATTATTATTCGCTGCTTCCATTGCTCCATTATCTTAAGGCCAATACGGTGAAGACTTATGATGCTCAATCCCATATTTCTGTAATAACTCTGACATCTCTGTTTGAAACTGAACCCCATTGTCCATTACAATGTGATGTGGAACCCCATAACTGCAAATAAGATTCTTCTCAATAAATCAGGCCATATGCTTCACCTTTAGAGTATTCAAAGATTTAGCCTCTACCTATCTAGAGAAGTAATTAATTGCCACAACTATATACTTATGTCCATTTGATGTTGTCAACCTTATTTCTCCTATGATATCAATCCCCACATTGTAAAAGGCCAAAAAGATGATAAACTATTCAACACCATTAAAGGAAGGTGGTTGAGATTCCCATAGATCTGACACTGACGACATTGCCTTACTGTTTTAATGCAATCTCTTTCCATGCTCATCCAGTAGTACCCTTTTCTGATTATCTTCTTTGCTAAGATTATTCCATTCATGTGAGAACCATAAGCTCCCTCATGAATCTCTTTCATCACCTCTTCTACTTCATATTTTTTGAGACATCTGAGTTGTATCCCATTCGGCATTCTCTTATACAATGCCCCATCATGACTTGCAAAATTACATGCAAGAACATGCAAGGCATATCTCTCTTTTGAAGTGGCTTCATCTGGATATTTTCCTTCCTTTATAAACCTTTGAACATCATAAAACCATGGCTTCTCTTCGGGGCCTTCTTTAATTCCCATAATCTGCTCACCCCCATAACATGGAGCTCTTGATTTAATGATCACTTATGGCTTCATAGTCAATCTAGTTACATTGTCCCACATTGAAGAGAGTCTTGCTAGAGCATCCGCCATTTGATTTTTGTCTCTTGATAGATGGATAAAAAGACATTTAGTGAAGTTCTTTATTAAAGTCCTCAAATAGCGGATGTAAGGTTTCAGCTTTTCCTCCTTTACTTCCCATTCTTCATTAGCCTAACTAATAACCAACATTGAATCCCCATATACTAATAACTCTTTTGCTCCAACTACTATTACTGCCTCCACTCCATGAATGCATGCCTCATACTCAGCCATATTATTTGTTACTTTAAAATCTAACTTCTTGGCCATTGATATGGTTTCTCCTTCCAGTATAACAAGAATCACTCCTAATCTAGCTCCTTTGTTGTTTACAATCCCATTAAAATAAAGCTTCCATTCTCGATGCTCTACAATTGTTAGATTTTCATCTGGAAATTCTAGGTTCTATGATTCATCACCCTCTACTGCATTTTATGCTAGGAATTATGCTACTACCCTTCTTTTGATAACCTGCACGGTAATGTACTCTATATCAAACTAAGTTAGGAGTACGAGCCATCAAGACATCCTTCTAGTTAAAGCAAGTGTCTACAGTAAGTATCTTAAGGGATCTATCTTTGAAATAGCCTGAACCCTATAAGATTAAAAGTAATGCCTTAATTTTCTTATAGCCCATATCATTGTCAAACATGTCTTTTCCACCAAATCATACTTTTCTTCATATGGAAAGAACTTTGTGCTAAGGTAATACACTATGTGTTATATCCTATCCAGTCCTTTTTGAGCCCATTACCTTTTCCTCTATAGCCAAATATAGGATCAACAGTTTACCTTGCCTCGATGGTCTCAATATAGGTGGATTGGTAATATATTCTTTTATTTTATTAAAGGCCTTCTGACAATCATCGTTCCACTCTATAGGTTGATCTTTTCTTAACAGCTTGAAGATTGGGTCACAAATATTAGTAAGCTTTGCAATGAACCTGCTAATATATTATAGCCTACCAATAAATCATCTTACTTCTTTCTCTATCTTTGGCACCAGCATTTCTTGGATAGCTTTCACTTTATCTGGGTCTACTTTAATTCCTTTGCTGCTAACTACATGCCCTAGCATTTTTCCTGAAGTAACCCCAAAAATGCATTTCTTTAGGTTAAGCCTCATATTATAGCTCTCAATTCAAGCTGAGAACTTATCTAAAGCTTCAAAGTGTCCCTTTCTTGTCTCTGACTTAACCATCATGTCATCTACATATACTTCTACTTCTTGGTGCATTATGTCATTAAAAAGAGCAGTAGTTACCCTTTGATATGTTGCACCTACATCCTTCAATCCAAAATGCATAACCTTATAACAATATATCCCCCATTCTTTAATGAAAGCTATTTTGGTCTTGTCCATAACTTCCATCATTATCGGATTATATCCTAAAAACCCATCCATAAAAGAATACATTGTGCTCGATGTCGCACTGTCAACTATCACATTAATGTAAGGTAAAGGAAAATCATCTTTTAGGCATGCTTTGTTTAGATCCCTAAAATCCACACACATACGTACTTTACCATCTTTCTTAGGTACTGGTACTATATTTGCAAACCATTGACGGTACTCTACCACTTCTAGAAAATTAGTCTGGATTTGTTTAGTAACTTCCTCTTTTATCTTTTCAGTCCACTCTAGTCTTAGCCTGCGTAATTTCTATTTAATTTCTAGATAAGTTAGGATCTGATGCCCCACAATTTCCCTATCTAAACATGGCATATCTTCATAAGTCCAAGCAAATACTACCTTTTTTTTTGTTAATATTCTCTTAAAATTCTCCCTCTCTTCAAGAGTTACATCATGTGATATAGAAATATTCTTATGGTTATCATTTGTGCCTATGTTTAATAAATCTAATTAAATGGAATTAATGTCTAACATGCACATACGATCCCTATTAAAATGCATAAAACCATTAGGATGGACATTATACAAATAAGCTAAACCAGAATTCATATTATTGACCATGGAAAAAATAAAGTCTTCATCCTCATAAAGGCCAGACATTATTACATCAATTTCTTCATTAAAAACATCACTAAAACTATTACTAATGATAGTATCTAAATCCTGGGGTGGCTCTTCTTCAGGTGGCAGACACAGTAGCTCTTTAACAACAGTATCACCCATCTTTTTAGCTACTTGCTGTTAGTGATATGCACTAGGTCAATCATTTGTGATTATGTATTGACTTTCTTATTTTGTTAATAAAGAGGTATTATATTATCATTTGATTTTATGATAATTACATGAATGGTTAATTCTTACTAAGGCCATCAAGTATGTGACTTGATAGTAAAACCCTTAGATTAAAATAAGAGTTCTATTCTAATTATCCCTTGCTATTTATTCATTATATGAATATTAAAGTATTAAGGCTAGTATGATGTTGATTGATGGTTATGTTTTACTAATCATAAATATGAGATATTAAGTCAACTCATAAGTACATGATGAGAGATCATGTACTGGATTGACCCACTATGAGAATGCTATATAGATTATTGTCATAAGTATTTCTTATCATAGTAATTTTATTTCGGTCCTTTGACCTTGAAATCATCATGGATTTCTACATAGCTATTTTATGTTTTGACACATTCTAACATTGTCTTTAACCGGATGATTAAAAGGATGTTGTTGGATATAAAATTAGTAATGTGAGGAATGTGAGTGATTTAGAAGGAATTTATCCCTCATTAATATGAGAAAGATATCTAAAGGCCCCTTGATGAGATAGACTGAAGGAAAATGCATGGCCATGCTGAAATGAATTAATAAAGAGTTATCATTTTCAGTCTACTTGGAATCAAGTCATAATATTGAACTATATAAGGATGACATTCTATGCCTTATGTTCAATTAAGATATCATGTGATAAAGGGACAATAAAATTCACTGTAATTAGGTTATGTCAGATTATTGACTTCACATGACTTGGGTAGTCATAATGTCTTACTAGAGGCCACTTATGACTTGTAGGCCTAAATTGCCTAAATAGAGATTTAGGCCCACTGCCAATGTTATGTGAACCTACAGGGTCACACACTTAGAACAAGCCCAAAATAGATATGGGTTTAATAAGCCCAAAATAAACTCTGTGGAAATAAATAATTAAAGTGTTTTATTTATTTATTTATTTGTTTATTTATTTAAGATAAATGTTATTTTAAATAAATAAATAAGATATTATTTTTGATTTGTTTTTAAACAAAATCAGAATATAATAAATGGAAAATTACCAAAAGGTCATTGGTAAGTGAAACCCTAATTTGGAGTCTATAAATATGTTATATTCTCTAGGGTTTCACACACTTGTTTTTCCTGCCTCCAAATTCATCTTCTTTCCTCTTAGAAAACAAAGACAGAGTTTTTCCTTTTGTTCTTGATTTGTGAGACAGTCAAGGAGGTTGCTAGCACACACACTCAAATTCATTTTGTGAAGGGTTGTTCGTGTGGATACCTATAGAGGACACATCTTTTTGGAGACATCTTGATCCGAACAACCAAGCCACAAAAAAAAAAGCTCGAGGTAAGGTGTCACCAGTGTGAACCTCCTCTCATCCTTCCAGAGAATCTTGCCTCTTCTACGTTTTGGTAAGACTTTAAAACCCTAGATTTAATCAAGTAGTCAAATTACATGGATCCAGGCTTGGGAACGTGATAAAATTTTAATTTTTCCACTATGTTTGTATCACGAATCCCAACACTTGCTTCATCATTTCCTCTTTGTTATTCTCTACCAGGTTCTCCACAATCTGCTCCTTGAAGATTTTAAACCCAGGAATGTCTTTTCCAACAACATTGACAGATTCCCTAACACCCATATAGTACTTGCCTTCCCCTGGCTTTATAAAATTCTCACTCATCAGCCCGATTCTCCCTAAAGGCTTATTTATCTTGACCTCTCCCTTCTTCCTTCCTCTTTTGCTACCAAGTTTTATCTCAGTGCACCCTACCCCCTTAGTATCACTCTAATTCTTGAACTTTGGTAGCCTAGGGCTTCCCTACTCATTCTTTCACAGTCCTTGTCTAGGTCGATAATTCATGCTCTCCATCATCTTTACAACCCTTGGGTCCATTTCAATTTTGTCAAATATACAAGCAATTTGGAAACTAGGAGGAACACACACTTGCTTTTGTTTCTCCAGTATGGTGGCCACAGCTACATCAATTCCTGCTTCTATGGTCATTATATCTCCTTTTTGAGGGAATTTTATCTTTTGGTGCATAGTTAAGGGTACTCCTCCCAGAGCATGGAACCATGGCCTATCCAGTAATAAGGCATAAGTAACCGAGATATCTAGTATAGTGAACTCAATAGTGGATTCCACAGGTCCTATTTTCACCATACCTTGGAATGTCCCCTCCACATTCCTAGTGTTGTCATCATAGGCTCTAATTATCAGGTTTGAACCTATTAAGTCATTGGCTTTGAAACTGAAATTAGGCAGGATCTTTAGTGGACACATTATAATAGTATAACCATCATCAACCATTACAAAGTTAGTTCACTTCCCCTTCACTTCAGCTGGGATAAATAATGCTTTATTATGATTTCATCCTTCTAAAGGAAAATCATCATTTGAGAATGTTATCAGCTCATTTCTTTTCTATAACCTTTGCTACTATAATCTCAGGTGTAGCTATTGTTTCAATGTTCATGTTTGATAGAGCTTTTACAAGAGATCTTTTATGATTGGAATGCATCAGTAGCTCCCAAATTCTAACAATAGCCTTAGCCTTCTTTAGCTGTTCCAAAATCAGGTCTTTTTTTCTCCTCCTTCTATTTCTACATCCTCCACATCTTCTCTTTCTGTGACTCTCTCAATTTTCTTTTCTACTGCCTTGTAATTCCTCTTACCCTTAATAATATGATTCATATTAGGGTTATTGCTCTATACGTCAAGAACAGTGAGACTTTCCTCATCAAAGTCGTACTAGATATCTACAACCCTAATGATTCGATCCCTTTTTCCACACTTCCACTGTGCACATTTATTTTCCCTCCATGTTAAATTTTTTTAGATGCACACTTAGTAGCTCCTTGACCCTTTGCTCAGGAGTTAAATACCTTTTACTCACCTCTTCAAACTCATCACCCTATCTTATAGGCACAATCTCCTCAAGGGGTATGTCACTAAAAGCTAGTTTTGAATAGAATACTCTATAATCAAATTTACTTGAGGGCTGCCCCATCACATCCTCAACTCCTCTTTATGGCAATTCTAAGTTTTGGACTCTTTTTCTTCTTCTACTAGCTTATTATCAAACTCATCACCCCATCCTGAAGGCACTATTGATTCAATATGGATATTAGTAGAGGGTGGTTTAGAGTAGAACACTTTGTAATTGAATTTTCCTGAGGTTTGTCCTAGTAAATCCTTAACTCCATTAGAGGCATCAAGAGATTCCTTACTGTTTGTAGGGTTTAGATTTTCAAAGGAGTCTAGCACTTCCTCCTCGCTAACTCCCAAGTTAATCATCATGGTGGCTAGTGGTGGGACATTTTGGTAGTTTTAAAAAGGATTATTTCTAGTATTTGGGTTAGGATTGGATTTTTCAGGGTCTGTGATTTTTCTAGAGTCTAACAGGTTTTGGATTTCATGTTTGAAGCAGATACAGGTATTTGTGGAATGACCAGCTACTTGGTGAAACTTACAATAACTAGTAGGGTTATAGCCTAGGACATTTGGGTTAGGTGGTTTAGAAAAGGTTATGGGTTAGAGTAGGCCTTTCTGGATTAATCAATCTAGGACTTTTAAGAGTCATTAATTAAAGTTGGAGAATCTCCTAGGCAGCTGAACTATATGCACCTCCACAGCTCGGCTAGTGCTTCCATATTGTGTGCCCCTAGTTGAGTAATTTTAAGATCTAGTGCCTCTAAAGCTTTTCTTCTTTTCATTCTCAATCTCTTTAGCTTATAAACCGTCATCATACAGGTATATGAAATTTTTGGGACTCATCATCTGCAATCTCTCGACTAGATTAGGTGATAAATTGAGGATTATCTCCCTAACCTGATCTTTCTTAGCTAGCTTATTCTTCATCAGTCCTACTTTATTCATGAACCTAGTAAGAAAATCAAAGAAGGATTCATTTTATTTCTACTTTATTAGTTCTAAATCTCTGATGGACACTTCTAATCTAGTGTTATAATTATATTGTTTTAAAAAGGTAGTACATAATTCTTCCAGTCAGCCCTGATAGACTTTTCCAACCCATGATACCAATTTACAGCTATTCCCTCTAAAAACAGTACAAATAGCCTAATGATCACTACTAATAGGGCCATAGTAGTGCTCACAGTTGTTGTGTACTGATTAAGATGAATCCTAGATCTTTAGTTCCATCAAATTTCTGCAGTTGAGGCATTTTGAACTTCTCAGGTAGCGTGTTACCCTCCATTAGCAGCATATCATCAAATTCAAATGAATATCCCATGCCTTATCCTCTAATCAGCTCCTCCATCTTGGACATTTTCTAGGCCAGTGCTTGCATTTGCTTGGACTCTAGTCTTGTATCAGTTTAAGTGATTCTCTCTTTTCCTTCTCTACCATGTAGCTCTCAACATCCTCAAGCTTCACATCAATAGTAGGTGGGTTTCTAGAAACAAGTTACCCCCCAGCATTATTGGCAGCAGGTGGAGCATCTACAGTAAGTGGGATAACTGCAGTAGTAGGTGGTTGCTCAATTATAAGTGGTGGTCTGACAGTAGTGGCAGATTGCATCAATCTAGATAAAACCTATCTCAATTCATCTTGCATCATAGCTCTCATATCATCCATTAAAGCTCCCTTGATGTCTTTAAAGGTCTAGTTCCCTCCTAGTTGTTGTTCCATTTCTATATACTCATTTGGAGTTGGTTCAGCTTCCAAGTAAAGTGGATTAATATGACTGAAGGATCTCTTTTTCTATGGCTTTAGGACTTAAATATGCTCTTTTTAGTCTACCACCTTTCCATCCTTAAATACGAGAAGACCCAAATGAATCTATGATAGCTACAAAATAAAGTGTTAGTGTGATGGATAAAATGCATGTCTGTATGATGCACGTGCTATACAACAAGTAGCAAATAGCAAATATCAATCGAGTGTACAATATTCATCCTTCAAACCTTATTCCTTCCACACACATGTTCAATGGTAAGTCTCTTTTCCTAGAATTCTTTTGTCTTGGCCTTAATATCAACAGGGGATATCAAGAACCAACACGCATGTCACTCTTTTAAAACAATAAAAGCATTAAAACAGTATTTCTAGGTACAAAGGTCTAGCCCAATCTTTCTTAGCCTAGATGGGCTCTTTAAAGTATGGGCTTGGGCTTTTATAGATAGAAATATCTCATAGCAACATACACAAGCAATTTAGGTAAATCCTATGGGAAGTAACTAAGCCATTATATGTAGTTAAGGTCCGTGAAAAGTCAAGGTTCCCTTAGCAAGATGCCCTCCTTCAAGACTTGAGTTATGGGCCAAGGTCAGAGGGGCCCAACATCCTTTGCAAACTCAAGAAAAGACTATCCCCTTTTAGGACTTAGGTTACAAACTCTGGTTAGATGAGCCCAATAATCTCTCTTGAACTGAGTTAAGCTAAGAATGATGGTTAGCCAATTTATAATTCCATGAAGCTAGTGGAATCATAGAATCATAAACTAACACCATCGGTTAATATGGACATGCAGAATAAATACAAGAATAAAATAATAATTAATAAAATAATTCTAAAGAACACAAGTAGAATCAGTATCTCTTATCCCTAGTGGAGTTGCCACTGTAGACGGCAGGGTTTAGTACGCGCCTAAGATTTTGGCAATCACGACACTTTTTGGGCTCAGGGCCCTAGGGAATACACTACTATATCACAAATATATAGCATGGCCATGAGGAGTCGCCACCCAGGGTAATAACTAGGACAAATAGAAATTGTGGTACTCAATTCTCTAAAAAAAAGCTACCACCACAACCAGGAGATTTTGGGAATGGAATACTAACTTCTCTTAGTCTCGTGTTCATTTAGAATTACTTTATGAATTACTATCTTATTCTCTAATTACATGCAATTTTATTTAAATCATAATTAAACATCCATTTAACCCAAAGGCAACAAGTCATAAAATTACATGTAAAAATACATAAAAAAAAGGCAACGTCCCTATGTCTAAACTAGATTAATTTTATTAATTAAAGTTAGCTAATTCTACATATTTTATTTATAAAGTAAAATGGACTAAAGATGGGCCTACATTTTAATTGAATTAGTGAGCCTAAATCTACTTATTTTAATTAACTAAGGAAATGGGCCTATTGTTTATAAATTTTAAAGAAGAAATTAGATTATTAAGTGGGCCTAAGTCTAACTTAATTTTAACCCAAATAAAAATGGAGCAGTCTATTTATTTTAAAAGAAATGAAATTAATGGGCTGAGCTAAATCTAAATTAATTTTAATTAACTAGAAATGGGCCTAAGGTCTAATTAATAAAGAAATAAAAATATATTAGTGGGATGGATTAAAGTTTAAGTTAATTTTATTAATTAAAAGTGGGCCTAAATCTAATTAACCTCAATGGACCTAAATTAATTTAAAATTAATTAAAACCTAAAAATCATTTTAAAGTCTATTTATTAAATGGGTTGATCCTACCGTAGGCTTGGGGCCCACAAGGTATGAGAACCAAAAACAAAACCCAATTCAACAAATATAGCAAAAATAAATCAAAACAACAGTTTTTATGTGATTTTTCTAAGAAACCCTAATTCAATTTCATGCAACCCTAAAATTAATCTAATGTAATTAAAATTAATCTACTGTCATCATTGATTTTAATTGAATTTTACCAAATTGAGCCTAGATTACTAATCAATTTTTAGTGCAAAGAATTAAAATTCCAATAATTTCCCTCTATTGGGGCTACTACAAACTACAGTGTAAGAAATTAAAGCAAATTAATTACAAACTAGTAAAAGCAATTAACAAAATATTGCAGAAAATAATAAACCCTAAATTCTTTCACAAAATTCAATCCATGACATCCATGGATTCTTCAATGTAGCCACTGCCAAAATCTCACATCACCAACCTCACATCCAAAGCACCATTAAACATCAATAAAAACACAACAAAAAATTTAATCAGTAATGACTCAATCAATAAATAAAATAAAGAAATCAAATCAAAATAAAAAAAATAAAGAATAGAAAAAGAGTAGGGGATGTTGTGAAAATGTTGTTTGAATGCCCCTCAAATTGGCATTGTCACCATTTTGAGATTGACTCTATTGTTTTTTTCTTGCTTTTCATGACTTTAAAAGCAAAGAACATATTTTTATTGATTTCCCTAAAGTTTTGAAAATGAAAAATGAAGAGCTAAGGTGTGTGACTTTCTGCACAATAAAGAAAATAACTAGGATTTTATTTTTTAGACTCAAAATAATTTTTTTCTCTCTTTCCTCTTCTTTTTGATTTTTCTTCACAGACTCTACCTCTTCAAGGTTTTTTTATAGCCTCTTCCTCTCTGATTTTTCTTTATAAACTCTGCCTCTCTAAGGTTTTTTTTTTACAGCCTCTTCCTCTCTCCTCCCCCCTCACAAACTTTGCCTTTCGGCTTTTAAAGCCTGACCTAGCAACCTCCAACCCTTGGGATCACACAAGGAAGTTGTGTGATAATGGGAATGAGAGGAGTTTCAAAAGTTTGGATTTTTATTTTTGAACTTTTAAAATCAAGATAATAAGATGGTGATAGAGTTTTGAAAAAAATCAAAGACTCGTACACACAGGGACACGTGGTGTCCTACACTAATAAAAAATAAGAAATGACAAAAAAATCAATTTTCAGCATAAAAAAATCAATTTTTAGCGAAAATCAACACTCTAGAATGCCAATCGATGTGGCATTGCTTAATGCCGACTGGCATTACGTAATGCCGGTCGGTATTATGTAATGTCGGTCAACATTAAATGCCAACCAATCATATTTTTTATTATTTTCTATTTTTAATTAAATTATAAAAGAGGTCCTCAGAAGTTTCTAATTTTTGCAATCAAATCCTTAAAAACCAATTTTGTAATTAAATCCATAAAATGTAGCAATTTAGTCATTTAAATCATGAAACTTAACACCATATATCAATTCTCGATTAGATTTTCATTATAAATGCTTTTGCCGCATGCATGCATAATTGTATCCCGAAACTGGTTGCTTACATATATACATTAAATTCATCCATAAAAACCTTTACACAATCATCAAGTAAATCACTAAATATTAAAAACATGCATATTTGAAAAGTTGCAAGTGCATTGCATAAACCAAAAGGCATGCGCCTAAAAGCAAATGTACGATATGGACATGTAAAAGTAGTCTTAACTTAGTCCTCATGATGCATAGGAATTTGATAAAAGCCACTAAGTCCTAGATAACAAAAATAAGAAAAGTTAGCTAGTCTCTTAAGAACTTGGTCAATAAAAGGCAATGGGAAATGATCTTTCCTAATTGTTTTATTTAACTTTCTATGGTCAATACACATATGTTATCCCATGATAGTTCTAATGGGTATTAAGTCATTAGACTCATTCTTAACATTGGTTAAGAGTCCCGTCTTTGAAATAACTTGAATGGGGCTCATCCATTTACTATCACTAATAGAATATATGATTCCATTATCAAGTTACTTAGTTACTTCCTTACCACCTCCTTAAGAGTTAGATTTAGTCTCCTTTGACCTTCAATGGAAGGCTTAACATTATTCTCTAAAAGGATTCTATGCATACATACATTAAGGCCAATACCCTTCAAATCATTTATTGAATAACCAATAGCACTTTTATGATTAAGCAATACATCACATAAAGCATCAACATTATTAATAGGAAAAAAAGAATTAACTATAAAAGGAAATTTAAAGTTAGAGTCAAGAAATTCATATCTTAGATTCAATGGTAAAGGCTAGAGCTCCAACTTCAGTTCTTCATTTGGTGAAGTAGCCTTTCAATCTTCATCCTTCCTTAAAGGTTCAAGCCTTGAACTTCTATAAGGAGGAAGGTATGGAGTTATCTCTAAAAGTCTCAAAGCTTCTTACACCATGTATGGCTTAATAGGGTCCTTCCTTAAACATTCATGTATAACTTCTTCAATGCATTCATCAATAACATTAATAGAGTCAATTTTGCTTACCACTTCAACTGGTATGGACTTTATCATTTTAAACACATTAAATTCCATATGCTCATTATCCATTTCCAGTGTAATCTTTCCTCTCTTCATGTCAATAATTGCTCCTACTGTCATAAAAAATAGTTTCCTAAACACAATTAGGATTTCAAGATCTTCCTTCATATCCAATACAACAAAATCGGTTGGTATTACAAACTTTCCCACTTTTGTTGGCATATTTTCAAGAATGTCAAGTGGATATTTAATAGATTTTTTTGCCATGGAAAGACACATATTGGTAGGCTTAAGCTCTTCTAAATCTAACCTTTTATAAATAGAGTAAGGCATAAGGCTAATACTAGCACCAATATTTTATAAAACCTTATCAAAATGAGTACCTCCAATTACATAAAGAACAGTGAAGCAACTGGGATCCTTTAGCTTTAGTGGAGACTTGGAAAACATTTCCTTAAATTCTTTAATAAGAGAAACTAACCCTATTCTTGTGGCTAATAATATCCTTTAAAAATTTACCCTAAGCTAGTTTGTCTCTAGTGGCATCCACAAATGGTATGGTAATGGTAATTTCCTTGAGGTAATTAAGGAATTTGCTAAACTAATTATCCAAGCTACGCCTTATGAACCTTTAAGGAAAAGGAAGTGTTTTAAAATCCACTTTAGGTTCATCATCCTTGGATGGTATGGCATCTCCTTTTTTTCCCTTCTTTACACTTTCAATATCATTTTTTTTACTAACTTCCATATCTTCAATTTCTACCCCATCATCATCATCAATCACTCTCTTATTTTTACTAGCAACCTTTGCAACCTTCTTACCACTCCTTAAAGTAATTGCTTGGCAAGTCTCCTTTGGTACAAACTCTGGTTGGCTAGGAAGCTTTCCCAAAGTTTTAGTGTTGGAGGTAGAGGCTTGTTGGGCAATTTAATTTTCAAGGATTTAGTTATGAGTAGCAAGTTATTCAAATTTAGAGCTAAGTTGCTTGAATTACTCTTCACTTTGTTTGTTAATGGACATTTATTAGTTGACAAATTATTCCATAAGAGCTTCTAAGCTAGGTTTGGGTTAGTAGGATTAAATGTTTGTTGTTTAATGGGAAATCCAGGTGGGATTTAGGGCTTGGTGTTTGTTGTTTGGGTTAAATGGAGGATTTAATTAAGAGAATGGATTTGACTATGAGACAACAGGGTGGTTTCTTTATTGGGGGTTATAAGTATTAGAGTTGAGCCTCATTCTTTGATTAAAAGGTCCTTCCACATAGCTCACATCCTCATTAGTATTCACATTACATTGAGAATATAAATGAGATCCTCCACACAACTTATAAACAACATTATCACTTTTCACATAATTAATTTAAGGTTTACTTACCAACTTGGTGAGAGCATATACCTTTGTAGTTAATAGGTTGATGGTGTCAAACTCCAAAACTCCTCTTGCTTTTGCCATTGTTGGTTCATCACCCATGTATCTTTGAGATGCAAAAGTAAAGTAACAGCTTCTTTAGCCATTTTATCCATCCATTTTCCATTAGATGTTGCATTAACAATGTTTCCATTCTTATTTGTCAAGCCATTATAGAAAATTTAAGGGAGCATCCAATCCAGTAAGCCATGATAAGGACATTGCCTTTGAAGTTCCTTAAACCTCTCCCAAGCTGAATATATTGTCCCACTTCCATTTTGCTTTAAAATTGTAATCTCATTGTAAAACTAAGCTGCCTTTTATGGTGGAAAGTATTTGTGAAGGAATGCTTGCTTTAATTGGTCCGATGTTGTGATTAATTCACTTGACAAACTAGCAAGCCAATGTTGTATTGCATCATCAGTCACACCATTGATTCTAAGGGTTGCACTCATATTAAGGAAAGTCAATATGTGAGCATAAGGGTCCTCTCCATGTAAACCTCCAAATTGTTTATTCTAGACCATTTGAATAATGCTCAACTTAATTTCAAAGTTATTATTAGCAATGTTTAGGGCCACAATTCCACCAAAACTACCTGAGATGTCGTGCATAGTAAAATCACCTAACGTTCTTCTTTCCGGTTCAGCCATATTATTCAATTCCCTTTGATTCACTCTTCTATACCTTTGTTCCCTACGTAAAGCACATGAAGTTAATTTAATTTTAGGATCAAAGTTAAGAGTATTATCACTAGCACTTCTAATAAGCATCGTGTAGAGAAAAAATCAAAATCAAATAATAAATTATAAAATAACTTATAACAAATCACAATTAAGTAAATAATAAATTATAAAAAAATAAAAATTAAAACCTAAAATAACTTTTATCTACGACAAGTTAACAAAAATCACTAAATAAATTCTCCGACAATGGTGCCAAAATTTGATGCGAGTTAAATTAATACCCTAAACTCTAAGACTAAATATAGAGTAAGTAGGGTATCGAATACTAAGGAATTTGGAGCAATTTTATATTAACCGAGTAGATAGTTAGATGGATAAGAAGAATATTATAATAAAAGATATTGAATGGTTCTAACTAAATCTAAAGTTACTAAATAATTATTAATTACACTATCTAATCTAAATTATCTAATAAGAAATTCAATTAGTGTTCATTAGAACTACAATTCAAAATTAATCAAAGAACTATAATAATTAATAAGCACATGCAATAACTGGAGGATATGACCTAAAATCCTTAAGACCAACTCTCGTTGTCAAATAAGGGTATTTCCATTTAGAATCCACAAGCACTCTTATGTTATTGTAGAGATAAACAAAAATCATGAAGTTCTATGTCAATTTTTTAACCCCTCAAAATAGATTTCTTATCTCCAGGTACTTTCCTATCCTTTAAGTGAATTCAATTATATTTCCACCAAACATTCTAACTATCATTATGAACCCTTAATTAATACATTATACATAGTGATCAAGCATATGTAATAATATTAAGCACTCAATTTAAATCAAATCATTCATGTATTATAAAGAAAATAAAGATGTAGTTCATAAGGTTAAT
Organism: Mallotus nudiflorus; assembly: GCA_947683625.1. Classification (NCBI taxonomy): domain Eukaryota; kingdom Viridiplantae; phylum Streptophyta; class Magnoliopsida; order Malpighiales; family Euphorbiaceae; genus Mallotus; species Mallotus nudiflorus. The sequence continues at coordinate 1,171,917 of CANTUR010000291.1, forward strand.
TCATCCTTGCAATTTTAATAAATAAGAAATTAGTCAAGAAACATATATGAAAAGAGAAAAGGAGATAGAAAATATGTTGATGAAATCTCAAATCCTCTCCAAGTAGTTACTTGATATCTTTTCTAATAAAAAACTCTCTTAATCTCTTCCTTTTATCATGTAGTTATATGCCTCTCATCATCCTAGTTTATGCCCCTTTTGAATAAATGTAAATGGGAAAAGGTGTGAAGAACGAATCAGCACCACCGTGCCAAGTTAGGCTTAACTCGATACACTTCTTTTCTATCACGACTCGGCCCTACTATGTTGAGTTTGCATGGTCTTCTACCTTTAATAAATAATTTATGACAACTCGGCACACTTATGTCGAGTCAGCACTATTGTCTATTGTCTAGAGTCATCTCCTTAGTGACGAGTTGGCACACTCCTCTTGTTGCTTCATTTTACTTTCCTTATACCATTCTTCATTATAAAGTGTCAAAATGCACTTCCATGCATGGATTAAACATAAGAAAACCTACAAAACATAAAATTAATATAAGGATAACATAAACAAAAGAAATAAAAATAACAATATATAATCAAACAAACTTAAATAAAAACTAAAGAAAAATATATCATAACTACCCTAAAGAAGTATGCTATTTTGCATTATAATACTTATGCATCTCATATGAATTTTATACTCTTTCAAATGGATGTTAAAAGTGCATTCTTGAATGGGTTCATTCAAAAAGAAGTGTATGTTGAATAACCTCCAGGTTTTCTAAATTTCCAAATCATGTTTTTAAATTAACCAAAGGATTGCATTGATTGAAATAATCTCCTAGAGCTTGGTATAAAAGGTTGAGTACCTTTCTACAAGAAAAAGGATTCTCTAAAGGAAAGGTAGATACAACTCTCTTCTTTAAGAAATCCATCAATGACTTGCTTATAGTGCAAATCTATATAGATGGTAATATATTTAGTGCTACTAACCATTGCTTATGTGAAGAGTTTTTCCAAGTTAATGCAAGGGGAATTTGAGATGAGTATGATAGGTGAGTTCAAGTTCTTCCTTGGACTTCAAATTAAGCAATGCAAGGATGAAATTTTCATTATCCAAGCAAAGTATACAAGGGACATCCTAAAAAAGTTTTGTATAAAGGGAACCAAAGCTAGCAAGACACCTATGAGCACCACTACCAAACTTACCAAGGATGAGAATGAGAAATTGGTTGATGAAAAATTGATATAAAGGTATGATCATATGACTTTTTTATTTAACCACAAGTATACTAGATATAATGTTTACTACATGCTTATGTGCTAAGTTTTAATCTTGTCCAGTAGAGTCTCATCTAAATGTCATTAAAAGAATTTTTAATTACTTAATTAGAACCTTACATGTAGGACTTTAGTATCCTAGGAATCCTTTATTTCATTTACTTAGCTATTCGGATGCCAACTTTGCTAGAAACTTACTAGATAGAAAGAGCACTTTCAAAACTTGTTAATTTTTAGGAAATTGCTTAGTTTTATGGTTTAGCAAAAAGCAAGTCTCAATTGCCTTATCCACCACCGAAGCCAAACATATGCTGGCAAGTTGTTGTTACTCTTAAGTACTATGGAAAAAGTAATAACTAATGGACTATGGCTATCGCACCTCATCTCGGGTAGCTTCGAGATGGACATTTAAAACCAACCACTTAGTAAACCATTTAACTAAGTCCAATTATACTATAATTATAATTACATTTATAAAGAAATTGAAAATAATCTCTTAGAAATGTTTAATATTATTCATATAATGCATCTAGAAAATAAGAAATTCACAATTTAATGTGTTTATGTATAAAAACTAAAATATCATAAAGTTAAGTAATAGAGGAAAACATACTTTACAAACTAGTTTGATATTCATGTTTGTATACTAAAAATATAGTAGTGAACATCATTAAAGTAATATAAAACACATTTCCTAACAATTATTTTACATATAGCCTAGCCACCATTATTTGATTATAGAACATATTCTTTTACAATACTTTTACAAACAAGGTTAAAAATAAAAGTATAAGGCTTCTCTAATAAGGATGTTAGCCAACCTTATTTTGGAACTTCTATAAACACTCACTTAGCTCAGTCCACCCACTATCAAGCCTTATTCTCAATGAGTAGATATTATAAGTAGAACAACTTAGTTAAGTTAAACACAATAAACTTCTCAATCAAAATACTAGAGTAATTAGAATCAAATTACAATTCGTTTGAAATATTAAAGCCAAAATTTCTTTCAAACTTATACAAAATTTAAATGAGTAAAACACATGCTTTTTAAACATCATTACAACCTTTCATATGTATTAACCAACCCTAAAACAAACATCACCCCTTAGCCATAATGTACAGGCCATGATAAACTCACTCCCTAGGTGCTCTTGAAGGCTAACCCTTCTATTATATTAGTACTGAACGACCTTTCTCTCTTCATCATCCTACAATCAAATGTCCTATTATTTATTACATAATAACGACTAACATAATCTTAAAAGTGCATATAACACCTTAACACATTTACATAACTCATATAGGGTGGTAATACACAAAATAAATACCATTTCCATCAAATAACTAGTCAAAGCATTTCTAACATGTTTGTTGTTCTATAAGTATTAAAAATGAAACCATCTCTTATTATAATCCAGAGGAATGAAACCAGGCTGATTAGAAATTCAACTAAATTAACAAGTATCTAAAATAATCTCAAATCAGATTGCAAAACAAAAGTATAAAGTAATAACACATTTAGCTTATTAAATTGAAATCAGTATCATTTTAAAGCTTGAATACTTCAAGTAATTCAAGTAGTGTCAAAGCTAAATTAAAAAAATTTTTACACATTAATTTAAATGCCTAAAGCATCATTAAAAGATCATTTTCCTGCTATTATGAAAAGAGTTTAAGGGCTTGAACATCTACTTACTAAAATAGCCTACAAAACACACTTAAGTAGTTCATTGAATTGCTTAACTTGTGCCAACACCTTCCTTCCCTTTTCTAGCACCTAAAACATACAATTTTATTTATAAATAATCAATATGATAAATCATATACACTACCCTAATCATTTATCCCCCAAATGATGTGCAATAAATGAAATTGAACTCAACTCTACAAATCAGGTTAATTAATTCTAAAAGGATGTTTTCAAGCCTAACTTAGAAAAATTATTAGAACCTATAAAGAAGGATCTTTAAGCCTAAATTTTAAAAAAACTTTCAAATTCTCACTCTTCCCTTCATTTTACTCCTAATCCCTTTCATTCTCATAATTTCACTCATTTTAAGTGTCATCAAAATTCAAAACTTTCTGCTCTTTGACTGAGTACAAGTCATGGCTTGATTCGATACTCTATCCTAACTAAACACAGTACTTGATGTACAATTGAGGGTATATGTGTTACAATTCTCTCCCCCTAAAAGAATTTCCTTTTTAAAATTTGATGGATTCTAACCACACATAAGCTATTGTGGGGATCACCAAAGTTAGTTATTATCATCTCATATCTTCTAGATCACTTCAACTATGAAAATCATCTTATTTCACAATACTTTATAATACCTAACTATAATGTCCTTATACACATTTAGACATGCTATATGATTGATTACAATCATCCCTAGACCTTGAACACTACCCAGTAGACCAACTCTCCCTTGTCGACCCTATAATGATTCCTTATTGTTGGCATCCTATAAACATAAGAAAAATAAATCCAAAATTTCACCAAACTACAATAGAAGTATATTTTAAAGGATTATTTAAACCAAGCTCTTATCATATTCCAAAGGAATGAAACCAAGCTTATTTATTGTTCAATAAACACTCAAAATGAAACCATCTCTTATCATAATCCAAAGGAATGAAACCAATTTGATTAAAAATTCCATTAAACCAATAAGTATCTAAAGTAATCTCAAATATGATTGCAAAACAAAAGTATAAAGTAACAACACATTTAGCTTGTGAACTTGAAATCATTATTGTTTCAAAGCTTGAATACTTCAAGTAATTCAAGTATTATTAAAGCTAAATTAAAAAAATTATTACACATGAATTTAGATTTATAAAGCATCATTAAAAGCTCATTTTCTTATTGTTATAAAAAGAGTTCAAGGGCTTGAACATCTACTCACCAAAATAACTTACAAAACACACTCAACTGATTCATCAAATTGCTTAACTTGCACCAACACTTTCCTTCCCTTTTTTAGCACCTGAAACAGGCAATTTTATTTGTAAATCATCAATATAATAATCCTATACACTACCGTAATCATTTAGCCCCCAAATGATGTGTAATATATACAATTGAACTCAACTCTACAAATCAGGTTCATTTAATTCTAAAAGGTTGTTTTTAAGCCTAACTTAGAAATTTGCTAGAACCTATAGAAGATATCTAAACATAACTAGGTCAATTACCTAGGCAGATTGAACATTAAAAAGTATAGGTTCATTAGACCATCATATGGGCTAAATCAGCTTTAACTCAAAACTATAAAGTTATAGGGGACTCTTCAATGTTTTCTCTAAATTAAACCAATATTAATTTAAAGTTTCCTAACTCAAGTTGTAACCAAATTATAGAGAGTAAAAAACTAGGCAAATCAAACTCGAGATAACAACTTGCAAACCTTAAGTTAAATTAAAATAAAACTCTTAAAATAATTACCAAATCAATCACCATAGATTTTAGAATGAAGATTATAGCCTGAAAAGTGTTTCACCTTATCAAATTTCACTTGCAAATCTTGCCTAAACTTGGAGATTCAAGCAGCCCTTCTAGTTCTCTCTTTTTCTATTCTCTTCTTCTCTTTTCTTTAACATCAATGGCTGCCTAAATAACTGACCATGAATTTGGAGAAGTTTCTAGTCTTTTAGGATAGATTAAAAGGTCAAATGTCTATTTTGACCCTTAATGAAATAATTAAACTCTCTATAAACCCTTAAGTTTCCAATTGTTCAATCTAGAATGATTATTTATTTCAATTAAGTTTGTACCATCCTAAACTTTTAAATTTTCACTCTTCACTTCATTTTTACTACTAATCCCTTTTATTCTCATAATTTCACTCATTTTGAGTGTCATTAAAATTCAAAAATTCCCACTACTTGACTGAGTACAAGTCATGGCTTGGTTCGATACTCTAACCTAACTAAACATAACACTTGACATACAATTGAGGGTATGAGTGTTATAATGGCATTGATATTGATTAAATTCTAATGAAATTAGCAATACAAGTGCTATAAACCTTAGCAGGAACCCATTCAACAATCAAGAACTAAGTATATAGACATTAGGCATCATTTCTTGCGTGATCATATGCTAAATGTTGCTAGATTGACTTGATTCCCTAATGTCTTTTTATGCTTATGTTTTTTAAAAATGATTTTGAGTTAAATGTTTGTGACTACTATATGTTTTCAACTCAATAGTTGCATTCTTTTTCCACTCATAAGCACTCTCATATGTCAAAGTTATTGTGATAGTAAATAAATTTTTTTAGTATGAAAATGATTATTTGGTTATTTTTTATATTCACAATCATTATTGGATCACTCATTTTTTGCACTGATTATTTCCTTTCTCGATTTGTCTTTTAGTTCATGATTAAGTTATGCATAAATTACCCATATGTCTCTTTGAGATCATTGTGTGTGTGTGTGTATATACATATATATATATATATATATATATATATATATATATATATATATATATGAAAATTGCTTTGAAATCATTTATTTTGCCTATATGAACTATTTTTTGCTCATGGGTGCATATTTCATTTTTTTAATGTAATTTTCTTACACATTTTTTAACTTAAGTATTCTTTTGTAATTAATTATTGAAATTAATTAAATTAATTAATTACTTAAAATAAAAATTAGCAAAAACTAATAATTAATTTGTCCATTTGCATGCTCAATTTTATTCAAATATGTCCCTACTATTAATTAAAAATTATTTGCCCTTAAATGATTTATTATCTTTATCAATTAAGTCCTTAAGGACTAAATTGAAATGTCTTTTATACTTGATTGTGAAGGGTTGGTAATTTCATCACGAGCCATTGTAAAGCTACAATGTCTCGTTAGTCACACCTTTTTAAAGGTCACAACCCCTCATGAGCGCCGCTAACAGTTGTGAGCGACGCTAACAGTTGTGAGCGACTCATGAGGAGCAACCTGACAAACAAAAAATTAGTTTTTCTTTGAAAATCTAACTCCCATTCACCTCTTCTTATTTCTAAGTGGCTACTTGCATTTATTCACTAATTTTAACTCAATCAAAGACTATTTTATATGCATCCTTCCCTATATGTAACCCCCTTTTGTCACCTCTTCTAATCAAAACTTAAAATTTTCATTCTTAACTATCCTTCTAGGCTATTTTCTCTTTTTTCTTGCCTCTTCCATTCATAATTCATAATTATCACCTTCTCCATATTTCCCTTGGTTATTTTTCCCTTTTTTTTAAGTCTTCTATTTCCTTACACTCAAATCTCCATTATAATCGCTTCATGGCTCCTAAGAAATCCACCCTACAAAATGTTCCTTCTTCTTCATCAAAGTGTGCCACTAAAGATTAACCAAAGAAGATTCCTCCAATTTTATACTCTTCAAGTTAAGTTAGGAGTAGGATAGCTATATTTGGCAAAAGGTTTATGATATCCCCCAAGGTACATCTCACAATCTACTCTTGAGAAATTGGGTTAATTTAAGGAAGTGAAGCAAATTCTTGAAAGGGTTGGGATGTTCAACTTTGCTTTTCAACCCTATCCTATATATCCTCCCCTTCTAATATAATTTCTTTCAACCTTTTTCTCACCGCATAATAATTTGACAATATCTTTAAGTTCAAACAAGGGGGTCTTCCTTTACTAAATATGGTTTGGTCACCTTATGGCTTTTAGTTTAGTCATACTAAGCCTAATGTTGGCTTTTTCATTATGGGTCACTCAAAATCATCTTCCCTCTCATCCAAAGCCTTGTGGTACATTCATTGATTTATCATTTATTCATTTGATGCTACAGGGCATAGTAATAAGGCAATTTCTTCTGATGATCTCTTTTTGCTTCATTATCTTATAGATAATATGGGTGTTGAATTGGGTAGATGCCTTCAATGGAGATTATGATTGGCAAGTGATAGTGTTAGTGGGAGTCTTTGCTTAGGTGGAATTGTCACCTAAAATTTCCACACACTTTAAGATTAATCTTTCCAATCTAGACATTATCCCTCCCTCTCTTTTAATGAAAACTTCTTAAAGAACTCTAGATAATTCAAGAAGAGTTTGGAATTTTGGCTTTAGAAAGATGAGGAAAAAGACTTGCTCAAGACTTTAAAGATATAGAGAGGATTAACACATTCAATCTTTATCAAAAGGGTGGCAATGAAAATGAAAGTTAACCTCCTCTTCCTCCTTAAAAAAAAATGTGTAAGAGGTGTTGAAGGATCCTCTAGGAGTGCATAAGGCCACAAAGATTAACTAGCTTAGGTTGGCCACTTCTTTGATCAAATGTCCTTAGTTAAAGCAAATTTTAATAATTGTTTTAGCAATATGGACACCCGCCTTGATAGATTTGATCAAAGAATGGACCATTTAGAGTTTGATGTTCATCATCTTTATACCTATTACAACATGTAATGTCAATGGGTTCCTCCTCCACTTCCTTCCTCTTAAGACCCCCATAATGGCAATGATGCTTAATCCTTTATTTATCTTTCCTTATTAGTTTTCCTTTATTTTTTTTATTATTCTAGGTTCTTTAGGTTTGGACTACTGTAGGTAGCAGGGTTCAGTGCATGCCCAAGTGTTTGGCAACCATGACACTGTGCGGACTCAAAGCCCATTAGGCAATACAATATGGGCTATAAGCCTATATTCAAGATAGGAGTTGTCACCTGGATAAGATCCAAGACACACTTTATAGTAATTGGGTCCCACATAGGGCTCCTAGCAACCGTCATCAGAGATTGGACTAAAAAACTAGGTATGGGCCTTTAAATGTCCACCTAATCTTGCGATTGGTCTCCGTTTATGTTTTATATTTTATTACATTTAATTATTAAATTATTTCTTTATTAACATGCAAATGCAACTTCCACCAAGAAAAATTCCAATTTTATTGTTAGGCCCAAGTTTGCTCATTAGTCTAATTTCATGCAATTTAGCATAATTCTCAACATTTATCATAGGAAAAAAACATTCATCCGTAATGACAAAATAAAGAAATTCTCATGCAAAGAAAGGGAGGAGGAGAAAAGAGTTACATTCCTTTAGTCACATAAGTAAAATAAAATAAATTAAAAGCAAAAATAAATTAAATTAAAAAAACATACAAAAATAGAGGGAGGAGAAAGGAATTATAACCCTTAATATACAATAAATAAACAGTGAAATAAATAATCAAAAGAAATAAAAGCTAAAATTAGGATAATGGTTTTGTAATAAAAATCACCCTAATTATTCCTAAAAAAATTAAATTTTAATTAGCTCCTTACACATATTAACAAAGCCTACAAAAAGAAAACCACAAAGTTAACTTCATGAAAATAAAATAAAACACAAATAAAGATGATTATGAAAATAAACATTTAATTAAACAAAATATTGACAAAACAACATAAGGAAAACTAGAATGCAAAAATATAAAATTATACAAAACACAAATTTCACAAAAAAATATGAAAATCAAAATTAACATAAACATAAATATAACAATTAAAGAAACAAGTCAAAATATTAAGGCACAAACAATTTAAATCTTTTAAAAGGAATCAGAATTAAATCCACACCAAAATAAAAAGGTAAATTCACACAAAATTCTAATAAATTAGGAAAAACTTATCAATGACTATTAATTTAAGTAAAATACATAAAATTAAGAAAATGATAAAATGTTATGACAACGCCTCTTCGTTCTGGTGTTGCCTTTGGCCAATAAAGTGATATTAAATCGCCTTAGTCCAAGGGAAAAAAATAATAATTAATTTGTCTATTTTCATGCACAATTTTATTGAAATATGTCCCTACTATTAATTAAAAATTATTTGCCCTTAAATGATTTGCTATCTTTGTCAATTAAGTCCTTAAGGACTAAATTGAAACATTTTTTGGACATGATTGCAAAAGGTTGGGGGCCAATTTCATCACCAGCCATTATAAAGGTTGTAACCTCTCATAAGTCGCATCTTTTCAAAGGTCAAAGCCCCTTACAAGCACCTCTAATGTCCATGAGTGGACCGTGAGGAGCAGCTTAACAGACAAAAAATGAGTTTTTCTTTAAAACTCTAACTCCCATTCACCTCTTCCTATTTCTAAATGGTTACTTACATTTATTCTCCAATTTTGACTTAATTAAAGATTATTTTATGTGTATCCTTCCCTATATATAACTTCCTTTTTTCCCTATTCTAATCATAACTTAAAATTTTCATTCTTAACTATCCTTCTTAACTATTTTTCTCTCTTTTCTTGCCTCTTCCATTAACAATTCATAATTCTCACCTTCTCCATATTTCCCTTAGCTATTTTTCCCTTTTCTCTTAACTCTTTTATTTCCTTACACTCAAATCTCCATCATAATCTCTTCATGGCTCCTAAGAAATCCACCTTATAAAATGTTCCTTCTTTTTCATTAAGGTGTGCCACCAAGGATCAACCAAAGAAGATTCCTCTAATTTTATACTCCTCAAATTAAGTTAGGAGTAGGATGCTTAATTTGGGAAAAGGTCCATAATTCCCCCAAGGTATATGTCACAATCTACTCTTGAGAAATTGGGTTACTTTAAGGAAGTGAAGTAAATTCTTGAAAGGGTTAGGATGTTCAACTTTGCCTTTCCACCTTATCCTACATATCCTCCCCTTGTACTAGAATTTTTATCAACATTTTGCCTTAGATTTTAATTCATTAATGAATGAAACCCTTTCAATAGAATGAGGTTTTGTTTAGGGGGTAGAGAAAGTTTTCTCACCACATAATAATTTTACAACATTTTTAGGTGTAAACAAGGGGGTCTTCCATCACCAAATATTGTTTGCTCACTCCATAGCATTTAGATTAGTCATATTATGTCTAATGTTGGTGTTTTGTTGTAGGTCACTTAAAATCATATTCCCTCTCGTCCAAAGCCTTATGGTACATTCATAGGTTTATCAATTATTCATTTGATGCTAGGGGGATTAGTAATGAGGCAATTTATTTTGATGATCTCTTCTTGCTTCATTATCTTATGGATAATATGGGTGTTGAATTGGGTAAATGGCTTCAATGGAGATTGTGATTGGCAAGTGATAATGTTAGTGGGAGTCTTTACATAGGTGGAATTGTCATCTAAAATTGCCACACACTTTAAGATCAATCTTTCCAATCATGATATTATCCCTCCCTCTCTTTTTAATGAAAACTTCTTAAAGAACTCTTGATAATTCAAGAAGAGTTAGGAAGTTTGGCTTTGGAAAGATGAGGAAAAAGACATTGATAAGGAACTTGCTCAAGACCTTAAAGACACAGAGAGGATTGACACATTTAGTCTTAATCAAGAGGGTGGCAATGAAGATGAAAGTTAACCTCCTCATCCTCCAAAAAAAAAGGTGCAAAAGGTATTAAAGGATCCTCTGGGAGTGCACAAGGGCATAAAGATGTACCAGCTTAGGTTGGCCATTTCTTTTATCATATGTGCTTGGCTAAAGTAAATTTTAATAATCGTTTTAACAATATGGACACCCGCCTTAATAGATTTGATTAATGAATGGACCATTTAGAGTTTGATGTTCATCATCTATATACCTATTACAACATGTAATGTCAATAAGTTCCTCCTCCACTTCCTTCCTCTCAAGACCCTCAAGACCCCATGATGGCAATGATGCTTAAGCCTTTATTTATCTTTCCTTATTAGTTTTCCTTAGTTTTTTTTATTATTCTAGGTTCTTTAGGTTTGAACTACCATAGGCAGTGGGGTTCAGTGCACGCCTAAGTGTTTAGCAACCACGACATTGTGTGGACTTAAGGCTCACTAGGAAATACAATATGGACTATAAGCCTATATCCGAGATGGGAGTTGCCACCTAAATAAGACCTAAGACACACTTGAATAGAAATTGGATCCCACGGAGGGTCCCCAATAGCCGTCATCAAATATTGGACTCGAAAACTAAGTATAGGCCTTTAAATGACCACTTAACCTTACGATTGGCCTCTGTTTGTGTTTTGTGTTTTATTACCTTTAATTATTAAATTATTTCTTTATTAACATGCAAATGTAACTTCCACTAAGCAAAATTCCAAGTTTATTACTAGGCTCAATTTTGCTCATTAGTCTAATTTCATGCAATTTAGCATAATTCTCAACATTTATTATAAACCAAAAAAACATTCATCCATAATGACAAAATAAAGAAATTTGCATGCAAAGAAAGGGAGGAGGAGAAAAGAGTTACATTCCTTTAGTCACACAAGTAAAATAAAATAAATTAAAAGCAAAAATAAAATATATTAAAAAATACAAAAAAAAGGAGGGACAAGAAAGGAATTACAACCCTTAACATACAATAAATAAACTACAAAAGAAATAATCAAAAGAAATAAAAGCTAAAATTAGGATAATGGTTTCGTGATAAAAATCACCCTAATTATTCCTAAAAAAATTAAAGTTTAATTAGCTCCTCACAAATATTAATAAAGCCTACAAAAAGAAAACCACAAAGTTAGCTTCATGAAAATAAAATAAAACACAAATAAAGATGATTATGAAAACAAACGTTTAATTAAACAAAGTATTGACATAACAACATAAGGAAAATAAGAATGCAGAAATATAAAATTACACAAAAACACAAATTTCACAACAAAAAAAATATGAAAATCAAAATTAACATAAACATAAATATAACAATTAAAGAAACAAGTTAAAATATTAAGGCATAAATAGTTTAAATCTTTTAAAAGAAATCAAAATTAAAACCACACCAAAATAAAAATAAAAATTCACATAAAATACTCATAAATTAGGAAAAAAGGATCAACGACTATCAATTTAAGTAAACTATAGAAAAATAAAAAAAAATGATAAAATGTTGTGACAACGCCTCTTCATTGAGGCATTGCCTTTAGCCAATAAGGCAATATTGAATCACCTTAGTCCAAAGGGGTAATGCCCCATTGAAGAGACGCTGCCTGAATTACAAACATAGAAACATATTTAACTAATTATTTCTTCTCAATTAAATAAAAATAGGTTTAAGTAGGTATAAATTTATAGTTATATTTAAAGATTTATAGAATCATGCTTAGAGTTTAAAGAAATAAATAAACATTAAACTAAAATATACAAAAAGAATAACAAAATATTTATTCAAATTATGAAATCAAGTCATCAAAATTAGGTTTTCTTATTGTTTTAGACAAATTTGTATTCAAAATATTTGGCCCTTAAAGGTTAAATTTGATTATTGCATTTGTCAGAATGCAAGAATAACTTTATCTTTTAAGAGTGAACCTTAGAATTCCTCCTTTCCCTTCATTTTTCTTGATTTCCTACTACCTCCTCCTTTTCAGAATGCCTTATGCCTTTTCCTTAATGAGTTCTTTTTTTAGCCTTTTCTAGTCAAGAGCCAAAAAAAAAAAAATCCCTTTATCTTTCCTCCCTTATCTTTTTATCCCTCTAGCTCTTTATTTTTCTTTCCTCCTTTCTCTTGTATCCCTTTTCTTTTTATTCCTTCAGATCTTCATTTTTCTATCAAAAATGCTTACATTTACTCCTAAAGGATGTTGGGATGTATAAGAGATGTTTTAGGAGCAATTAATGCTCCATAAAAAAAAATAGGACAAAGCTACTAAGGCGGCACCTTTATAAAGAGGATTCTCCTCTTCACACTATTGCTTTAGAGGTGGTGATCATCAACTAAGGGCTAAGAAAGCTTCTTATTGGCTTGATGGGCCCTAGAGGTTTCTAAGGGCTTTCGAAGCTTCTTGGGCTTTAATATTGTGCATATGATCCACTTTTTTGGGCTGTTGATCCATTCTTAAGAGGATTTTTATTCGTTCTTTGCATTTAGTGCTTGTTTTGTTTTCATCATCGGGCTTCTATTGCGAGCTGATCAAACCAAATGCTAACTTCCCCCTCCATCTAGTCAAGTACTTAGTGAAGGACTCATTAAACTTTTATATGGTATTATGTAAATCCCTAAAAAATACTTATGTTTGAACATTGAGACCATGCCGCATATATAACTCCTTTTAGTCATTCTACATATATGACTCCAAAGCATAATATTAGCGGATTAAAGCACCCTCTAATGACATAGGAAACTGTTTGAAAATCTTATACTTGGTCAAGCCAATTGCCTTCATGTAAGTCATGTGTTGTTTGTGGATCTTCAGTTTCAGTATACTTCTTCATGTTGAGGAACTTGAATTTCCAAGGTAGGGGATCATCATCCTCATCTAAGTTGAGGTCAATATAGTATATCAGGGCATCAATTCCCTTCTCTTTTATTAGGTCTGGACTAGAGTCATAGCCTTGGTTATGTTCTCAGCCTAATTAGTTTTCTCCATAATCTTAGAAATGTATATATCCTATCGGCCCACTGAATCTACCAATAAAGTCTTAAGATCATCCTTTATCTGATTTTTTGTAGAAGACTCAATGTCAAGCTCAATTATTTATTATTGTTAAACCAGTTATTTATGTTGGGTAGCTCCCATCATTTCCCAAATAATTACCTGAGTTTGATCAGTTGATTCGGCTTTCAATTGTTCCTTGAAGGCTTTAGAATCAAAACTTGCCATTGGTGTTGTTTTTTAGTTTTTAACTAAGTGGCCAATGCTAGATCATTCCAAATAAAAGACTAAGATGGATCTATATTGTTTTCACCATGGGTTAGAAATATGCATGACGTGTATGCATGAAATGCATATTCATTTTATAATTTTAAACTATTTAAAGTAAAAATAGAAATAAGTAAAAATAAATAACCACAAAACATATCTCATTGATAAATGATTGCCTCCACCCTTATTCCTCCCACACACATATTCAATAGTGAGTTTGTTGTCTTAGAATTTATGGCTTGGGTTTTGATTATCAGCAAGAGATAACAAAATTGACATATATAAGAAAACTCTTAAAATGGTACAAATAAGTAGTAACACCTTTAAATAAAACCAAAGTCCACTATAATGGGCCACAGTGGGCATGAGAGGCCCAATTTAACATAATTCATTTGAAATGGGCCTAGGTTTCATACCAATAACTACTATATGGCATCAAAACAAATACGTTTAGGAATAAGCCCTAAAGGAAATTACTAAGTCATTACTTGGGCTAGGTCTTAGGTAATAAGCTTTAGTTCCTATAGATATATACCTCCATTATGTCTCCCCACTCAATGGTCCATGTGATGTGGATAAATATGTGTTATAAGTGACAACAGCCAAATACTCTACCACCAAGTTTAAATGAAACACAAGCAGCAAAGTAATAATTATCATTAGGTTATTAGGGACTATATGCACAATATGTGAAAAAAGTGTTGTGAATGCAAAAGAAATAATTAAATAATTAAAATGATAAAACATAAAACACTAGAATTAGTTTCTTTATCCCTAGTGGGGTCACCACTATAGGCGATAGGATTCAGCGCACGCCCAAATGTTTAGTAACCACAACACTGTATGGACTCAAGGCCCATTAGAAAATATAATATGGGCTATATGCCTATATTAAAGATGGGAGTTGCCTCCTGGATAAGACCCAAGACACACTTTTATAGCAACTTGATCCCATTGAGGGCCCTCAGCAACCATCATCAGAGATTAGCTTGGAAACTGGGTATGGGCCTTTGAATGCCCACCCAACCTTATTGTTGGTCTCCTTTTTTATTTTGTGTTTGATTACTTTTAATTATTAAATTATTTCTTTATTAACATGCAAATGCAACTTCCACTAAGCAAAATTCCAATTTTATTATTAAGCCCAAGTTTGCACATTAGTCTAATTTCATGTAATTTCGCATAATTCTCAATATTTATAAAAAAAAATAAATATTCATCCATAATGACAAAATAAGGAAATTTGCATGCAAAGAAAGGGGAGAGGAGAAAATAGTTACATTCCTTTAGTCACACAAGTAAAATAAAATAAAATAAAAGCAAAATAAATTAAATTAAAAAAAATACAAAGAAAGGGAGGGAGGAAAAAAGAATTACAACCCTTAACATAAAATAAATAAACTGTGAAATAAATAATGAAAAGAAATAAAAATTAAAATTAGGATAATGGTTTGGTGATAAAAATCACCCTAATTATTCCTAAAAAAAATTAAAGTTTAATTAGCTCCTCACAAATATTTATAAAGCCTACAAAAAGAAAACCACAAAGTTAACTTCATGAAAATAAAATAAAATACAAATAAAGATGATTATGAAAATAAATATTTAATTAAACAAAATATTGACATAACAATATAAGGAAAATAAGAATGCAAAAATATAAAATTACACAAAAACACAAATTTCACAAAAAACATATGAAAATCAAAATTAACATAAACATAATATAACAATTAAAGAAACAAGTCAAAATATTAAGGCGCACACACTTTAAATCTTTTAAGAAAAATTAGAATTAAATCCACTCCAAAATAAAAAGATAAATTCGCACAAAATACTTATAAATTAGGAAAAAAAATAGGATCAATAATTATAAATTTAAGTAAAATACAAAAAATAAAAAAAAAATGATAAGATGCTATGGTGACGCCTACGATGTTAAATTGCCTTAGTCCAAAGGAGGCAATGCCCCTTTGAAGATACACCACCTAAATTATAGGCACATAATCAAATTTAACTAATTTTTTCTTCTCAATCAAATAAAACAAGTTTAAGTAGGTATAGATTTACAATTATATTCAAAGATTTATAAAATCATGCTTAGAGTTCAGAGAAATAAATAAACATTAAACTAAAATAAACAAAAAGAATAATAAAAGATTTATTTAAATTATGAAATTAAATCATCAAAATCAAGTGTTTTTACTATTTGAGACAAATTTATTTTCAAAATGTTTGGCCCTCAGAGGTCGAATTTAATTGTTGCACTTGTCAAAATGCAAGAACAACTTTATCCTTTGAGAATGAACCTTAGAATTCCTCCTTTCCCTTCCTTTTTCTTGATTTCCTATTACCTCCTCCTTTCAGAATGCCTTCTGCCTTTTCCCCAATCAGCTCTTTTTTTTAGCCTTTTCTAGTTAAGAACAAAAAAAAAATCCCTTTCTCTTTTCTCCTTTTTCTTTTTATCCCTCAATCATTTTTCATATTCAAGAGCTTCCAAATCATCATTTTTCTATTAAAAAAATGCTTACATTTACTCCTGAAGGACATTGGGATGTGCAAGAGGCATTTCAGGAGCAAATAATGCTCCATAAAAAAAATAGGATAAGGCTATTAAGGCGATGCCTCTTCACACTGCTACTGTAGAGGTGACGCCTCTTCAGTGAGGCGTTGCCTCATCAACCTTTGGTTAAGATAGCTTCTTATAGGCATGATGGACCCTAAAGGTTTCCATTGGCTTCTAAAGCTTTTTGGGCCCAATATTATGCCTATGATCCATTTTTTTAAGCTGTTAGTCCATTCTCAATAGGAGTTTTAGATGTTCTTTGCATTCAGAGCTTATTTCATTTTCGTCATTAGGCTTCTATTGTGAGCTCATAAAAAATCGAGTGTCCACAACTACATATTTATTTTTTTTATCTTTTTCATTTAGTCTTTTCCTTTTTCCCTTTTTTTGCTCTTTAATAAAGGGGGAAAGATGTGGTAGTGTGTGTGTGCTTATGAGATCCTTGTAATGATGAACTATTATATTATGTGATGTTACTTCTTTCAATTTATTGTATGATTTTTTTTTCTTTTAATGCTACATGTTATTGTGTGTTTATTGCAATTTAAGACTTTTTGTCTATCTTTATATTAATTACAATTTAAGTTACAATGTAATATATATTACAATAACATGAGCATAAGTCGTGTAACATATGCACCTTAATATGCAAAATACCTTTTAAAGTCACACACATATTAAACAAGAGTTAATACATTACATATTTTGCTCTATTTCCTTAATTTAACTTATAAGAGGGAGCTTTCACTAGAACACACACCTATTTATTATTTAATCAAATTGCTTGTTAAAGTCAAAAAGGGGGAGAATGTTGACTATTTACATAATCAATATATTAATTTTGGTTTTGATAAAAAAATTAAAGTATTAATGAATTATATTAAGTGTGTAGAATTTTCAAGATTAAGATAATTCTCCAAAGTTAAAGAATCATAAAACACTTATAAAGAGCTTTTACATGGTAATTTATGAAGGACAATAAGTTATACAAGTCTCTAAGTTATTTAGGTGCAAAGGAGATTAATAAAAGTCAAAAATTTTATAAGAAGACTGCCCCTTATGAGCAACCCTCCAGACCGTGAGGGTCCTCCCAAGATAAGCTTGAAAAAGGCAACAAATTAAGGAAGAAAGCCTACGTTGCTCATGACCGCCACTCACGAGTGGGTCATGATCGTAAAGAGCAATCAAACTGCCCTCCAACGACTATAATCTTCAATCCTCATGAGCTGAAGCCTTCCCTCATGACTGTGAGAGGCACTTTGACTATAAAAAGCTAAAATTCATTAAATGAAGGAGAGAGGAGTTTGAGGAAGTAATTAATGGTCTCCAACAGTCATTTTCCATCCTTAATCAATATATATCAACTTTGGAACTTCATTTAGAGGGTTAGACAAGTTCGTTGAACATTTTATCTTCTTAGAAAACTCTTGAGCAATATTTTATTCTTAAAATGTTAATTGAAATTGAGAGATTAATTGTGTGCTAGGCTAGCTCTCTTTTTCATCTTATTTCTTGGGTTGAAAAAATGAAGTGAGGAGTTATTACTAGTGAATTAGGTTCAAGTGTAAGCCTTAAATCACTTGTGATTGATTGATTAGTTAGAGCTAAACCTAGAAAAGCTCATTGAGTTGTAAAGGTTAGAGCTGATCCTTAAAACTCTTGTAAGCTCAATCTTGATTAACATAATTGGTGTGAGTGTTGAAAATCCTAACGTATGCATATGTTAAGTGGAGACATAGATTCATTTATGAATCGAACTCCTTAAATTCTTGAGTTCTTAAGTTCCTCTTTTACCTTGCTGTCAAAATCCTCTTCTAGCTCTTAATCAATTCGTAATTTTTTTTTCAATTTTCAATTTGCCATATTCACCCCCCTTTAGGGCCCTTTTTAGTTTTTAATACTATTAGGAGTTCTCGACAACTTGTGCTGAGCATGGCAAATTATGAAAAAGGGATTTTTTTAGAAATAACAAAAAATGGAATAAAATTTCAAAAATACAGTTTACATTTTTTCTTTCAAAAATATGATATTTGATAATAATTATTTTAAAAATATTGTGGTTGTTCTAAACATCCAAATAAAATAACCATGAAAACAATCGAACAACAACCAAATAAAAATAACTATAAAGACACTTGAAACAACCAAATAAAAATAACAATGAAGACTAAAACAACTGAAGCAACCAAATAATTGAAACAACCAAAAACAACAATAAAATAAAATCACAACAACATACTCACCAAATCAACAAGAACACATGAATTGACAAAAATCTATCAATATCCATAACACCAAAAACACATATCCAAAGAGAAAATGAGAAAAAAAATCTATAAGTACTCATAACACCAGAAAAATAAAATTAAAAACACAATAAGAAGAAACATAAATCCAAAACTACAAATCATTCATCAAATTGAAAAGAAAAATCTATCAATACCCATAGCACTAGAAACATCAATTCAAAAATAAAATTAGAAAAAATAATAATAAAAAGAAGAAACATCAATGAGAACGAGATATGATTGAATGAAGTGTGGGTGTGTGTCTTCCTTCCTTTGGATGAGAGTGAAGTATGACTTAATACAAATTCAAAAATAAAATTAGAAAAAGAAGAAGAAGAAGAAAAACGTAAAACTGAAAAAATTGTGTTATTAAAATACAAAAAGGTACAATTAGAAAAAACTAACTTCGTATTGATGAATATTTAGGTAAAAATTGGTAGAGCATGTAAAAAAATTACATTATTTATTTTGATGTTCCTATTTGCCAATTATTATTATTATTATTATTATTATTATTATTATTATTAGGGAGAAGGTTCTTTTTTTCCCCTAATGTTTATAGTGGGGAGTAGATATGCCCTTGAAGAAATTTTTGACTCATTTAAACATAGAAATTTAAAAAAAATGAACTATTTGTGCCCCTAACTCTAACAGACATCCTAACTGCCGTTTCAAATAGCTAATGTCGCAAATTAATAGGTCCTATTCAATCAACTTTTGTACAAAAGTGAAAATATTCAAATAGAAGCTTTAGCAGCAAGTATTGTGGCCAATTTGGGGAATACAAAAGAGATCATGAACAATGACACCAAGTATTTCTAACAATAGAGATAATTAGTGGGTAAGAGGGGACAAGAGATTAGTGGGTAAGAGTGGACTACAGTGGAATTTTTTTTTTTTTAAATATTGGATATTCCTATCAAAAATCAAAATCAATGTGTAGGTATACTTTCAAAGCAAAAGAGAAAAGGGGAAAGAAGAAAATGTCATAAACTTTTGGTACACTGGATATAAGAAACAGACAAATAATGTACCACATTTTGAGAGGCAACGAGATATCCTCCATGGGATACCCTTTTATTGCGATCCATTTCATGAGCAGTCCAATTTGGGTGTTGATCAGTGGAGGCAGTGACTTGTGTGATGATATTATCAGTTTGTTGGCCATGGTGGCAAATAATACTCTAGCAATTTGTGCTCTCTTGTTGTATGTGGTAAATTGGACAAATAAAGAAAATAGTAAATTAGGGTGAGCTGGCCAAATTTATCCTAGAGAAAAAATAATTTTAAAGGAAAGAAGACATTGAGAGGGAAAATGTTGAGATAGAATGGTGGAGGTGTCTTTGATTTTTATTTATAAACTTAATTTTGTCTTTCTTTTGGTTCTTTCTTAAAGGTAGGAAAGATAAAAAGAAGAAAGAATTTTTTTTTTTTTTTTTTTTCACGTTTATACAAAAGTTAATTGAATGAGATCTATTATATTGCCACGTCAGATAGTTGAAACTGAGTTAGAATGTCCGTTAAAGTTGGAGCTTAAATAGTTGATTTTTTAAATTTCTGTATATAAATGAGCCAAAAATTTCCTCGAGGGCAAATCTGCTCCCCCACTATAAACATTAGGGGCAAAAATAAACCTTCGCCCATATTATTATTTGAGTAGCCGCGGCCCTCTCTTCTGCAAGGCTGCAACTCACTGGCCACTCCTCTTCCTTTCGCCTCTTCCAGTAATCTTCACTTCATCTTTTCTTCCTTTTTATAATAATAATTATTATTAATATTTTAAGTTTGACTAATCTTCTCGGCCACCACCAGCGCTATCTCCCCCGTGTTGGCTTCTTTCTTCTGTTTTTTTTCCCTCTCTTAACTACCTCGCTGGCTTCTTTCTATTCCTCTCAGCTGCCGCTACACCGCTGCATCGCGGCTGTCCCTATTACCGACATACTTGTGTAAGTTTCCTATCTTTTTTTTTTTTTTTTAAATGATAGATTTTAGGTTTTCTAGTTAATTGTGGAGAATTTTTTTCTTTATTTTTCTCCTTTTTACCCGTTTGATTGAAATTATTTATTACAATTCTCAGTTGATTTGTTATTTGTAGATTTTACATAATTCAGTTGCTGTATAAATAAAATGAGCTTGGAATGGATTGATGATATGAGCTACAACTGAAATGTTGTGTTTACTATTATGTTTGATTAATTGTTCGCTGCAGTTTCAGTTCATATGTTGTGCTTGGAATAGACAAGCTTTTATAAGGAGTTTGAGCCCTTTTTTCAATCTTTTTTTTTTTTAATTAAAGGAGCTCTAGCTTAGCTTGAATGTCTAATCAAACAGCTAATGATCAGCCGAGGTTGAGTTTATCAAAAATTAAATGAGCAGAGCTTGAGCCTGAGATTGAAAAAAAATTTCAAGCTCGAGCTCGTTCTAGATTTTGAATGAGGCAAGCCGAGTTTAAAACTTGGTCTTAGTGCTTGTAGAAGTGTGCCCCATTTGGTTTGGAGATTTTTAGTGCACCAGCTCTCAGCTCTGGTAAACGCAATTTTTTTTTTAGCATCAGTTAGTTGCACTATTATCTTATTCTTTTACAGTTTGTTAGGGTTAAGCTTGAAACTGGTTGGGGATTCTTGAGTTTTTTAATTGAAAATTTTAAATGAAATCAATCGCAGGTTGAAATTGAAATTTTCAAGTATTAGAAATTTTTAGAGGCTTGTTAATGGTTTCTTAGCTGGTAGACATAGTAGTGGCTTCAGCATTAATTATGTTAAAATGGTGCAGCTGTGACCAAAATGAGCAGCTCAAGAGAGGATTCTCCGGATTGGCTCCGCTGTTTCCAGGTTCTGACAATATTAATATATGCAGATCCTCTTCCTCCTCTTTGTTCATTCATTATCAGTTTTTTTTTTTTTTTGGGTGGTATAGGCTAATTTTTTTGTTGAACGCAGGCTCCAACTCATACAGCACTTGCATTGTCCTTGGATTCTGATTCTTTAGAAGATAAAAAAATTGGTTCTGAATCTCCAGAGAGTGAAGCAAAATCTCTATCTAATCAAATTTCCAGAGCAAAGGCTCCAAAAAGAGTACCCATAGCAGATGAGATACTGACAAATAAGAAGAGTAAGAAAAAGAATAAGGTGAAGGAAAGACAAGGTGAAATGAGTGTTTTTGGTTAAGATTTTAATGCTACTAAACTGATATTGAACTAGTTTAAATGCCATATTCTATCATGCCCTTTGTGATGATTCTGTGACAGTTGTGTTCTGTTTCTTCTGATTTTTGACACAGGAAATGAAGCTAATGGGCTAGCTTCTGAGGAAGCAATATCCAACAAGAATATAGAACCTCATGTATGATTTTGCTTTAGCATTCCTTTATATTTGTTGAAGCTTGCAAAAGATAGTACTTAGTAATCTATAAAAAATTGTGCCTTCATTTAATGTCAGGACTATTTTCAATGTGATTAGTTCCTGAGTTGGTTCAAGAAAACTAATCAACATGTCTAGTTTTAGAATTGTGAAAGTATATGAATAGACTTTTGGCAATTCTACTGGTAGACTTTAAAGAGTGAATTAAAGGGAGGTCGGTCATATTTCACATCCTTGGAGGGTCCATTGTTGGGGATTCTAATGAGTGAGGCCATATATAGTCTGAGGCCATATATAGTCAGAGTCATTGCTTATCTATTGAGGTCATCTTATGTGTTGATTTCAACGTTTGGGGGTGCTGTTCATAGTATAGTTATCTAAACTTTATTTATACAACAATTATTGAATGCTTTCTTGCCTAGGAAGCATGGTTACTAGTTATGAACCTTCATTCTCAGAGAAGCTGGGCACAGCTTTCCCTTGGAATAATTTGTGAGAGACAAAGGCATTGTCTTCTTGTGTTCTCTTGATCATATTCTAGACTTTATATTATCTGATAAGCAGATATTTATTTTTTCTCTATTGGGTGTGTTATGCACCATATGGAGGAGGAAAGTGCCAATGGTTAACTCAATGCAGGCCCTAATTTTAACTTGTGCTGAAACTTTCCTAATGTGTACAAGGATGGTAAATGAAGTTGCATGAAAGAAGGGAGCCTAAAGCTATTTCAAAGTAAAAAAAAGAAAAAGCAGGGCTTGCTGCCTTGGCTAAGTTGTTTAGGTTATATGGAGGCAGTGGAATTATAAGACATCTGAAGAAAAGGCCAATGCAGTCTTTCTTCACTAAATTGAAAGACATCCTATTTAAGTATCCATGGTTTTGGATAGACAATAGATACATAATTAAAATTTGTTGAATGATAGATGAAGCATTTTGCAAGTAATACTTTGTGTTCTGTGTTTCTTTGCTTAGTGGAATTTTTTGAATTGCCTTCTTAAAATTTTATGCAACTAGACATTGCTTGAATAAAGTTTATACCTTACTATGATGTGGCTGGTGCTGATCAAATAATCACTTTTGCGGTTAAACAGGCAGCAAATCATTCAATTTTGGCACTATCGTCAGATTCTGAGTCCTATCCTGATGATAGCTCTCGGAGGGAGACAAAAAGGAATCATCCTAAAGAGAGGAGAGAGGACAAGGATGCAATTCTTGTGGGTAGTAATATTGGGTCTCCTTCAAAGAAGGACTTGAAGGTAAAATCTCCAAAGAAACTGCTAAAGCTTGAGGGTCATACACTTAAGAAAGAGGGGAATACTAGTAATGATGTGCCAAAAACAGGTATGAAGTTACTGGAGTGAGACACTTCCCTTTATTTCATCCCTGGGTAGAATTTTAAAAATTCAACTATCACTGATTGTCTACCTTTTTAAATTGCATATGAAGATGACTGTTTCCTGAGTCCCCACTCAAAATTAAGAGGAGAAGAAATGGACTTACTTAACTTGAAGTTATAAAATATGATTTTAATGTGCCACAGGAGTACATGTTAATGTTGAAGTTGCAGATGAAGAAGTTTCTGAGAGGGATACTGGTGCTCATGTGAGAAATATCAATAAAGCATATGTTGTTTGTTTGTTTCCTAGTCCACAATTCACTAAACCCTAACAAGTATAAAAAAATTGTAGGTTTCAACATCAAACATACCTTTGGTACTCTCTGAGAAAGTCAATCGTTCAAAGGTAGGCTTTTGCTATGAATTGGGCATGTTATACATCTATAGCTGTCTATGATAAGTTTCATTTGAATTTCCAAGATGTTCTCTCAGGTTAATAACAAGGAAGATTTAATTTCCCAATTATTAGGTCATATTCTCTTAATTTTTGAACATTGAGCAACTAATATAGTCTTGTAGTAAATTTAAGTAGTATTGCTTGCCTTACTGATCCATCCTTAGCTACTAGTTTGTAGTTGAATCCCTCGAATATTGTTTGTTGGAATGTGCACCTTTGCTCAAGCACGGATTATAAATTGTGGTTGTGATAATGTGTAATGGAATGACGCTTCTATGCTCTTTAGGTACCACAATTGCGGTCCCTTAGTATGAGAACTCATAATATCATAATTATATACTTATTTAGTTTTATGCGTTTTTTGCTGCTATTCCCTTTACTTTGGAACTATGACCATCCATTAAAAAAGGAGCTGTTGCTCTACATCTCATGCTCTTTGCATTAGTTTGTTACATCTGCTTTGAGAATTAAAAAAAAAAAAAATTCAGAATTATGTTAATGCATCACTGCATATGAAATTCTAACTCAACATTCAATTAGAGGTTTAGTTTCATAAGAATCCTTGTATTCCCAATGAGTTGCTGTACTAGCTGCATCTGCAATTTAAATTGTGGGAAAAATATTAGCTCTTTTGTCATTCATTTCCATCAATATCCTTAAATAAGTGAGATCACACGTGTTTTTAGCCAGTCAACACTATTCCCATATGTGTATTTAAAACTAAAAAAATGATGTGGAAAAATTAGAAAAACATCATGTGTGTGTGTGTGTGCAATTTTTTTAAAAAAGTTAACCCAGTGATTACTCTTTTATTACCATGAGAGATTGAACAAATCTAGGAGGCACTTCTATTTTAATTGAATAAATCTTTTTAAAGTGGACATCTTTCTCTCTCTCTTTGTTTTTTTTTTTTTTTGGGTTAACATGTTTTTGTTTTAATTAAATAGATAAGCACTCTCTTTTTTTCCCAAAAAAATCTACAAATATATATATATATTTTAAACAGCACAAGTCTCTTTGGTTCAGGTTATTTTTTTCTTTTCTCATTTGATTCTTTGATTACCATCTCTTTTGCATGATTATTGCTATGTTACTTTTTGTTGATAAAATATTTTAACATGTGTGATAACATGGGCACGCGTCTACTAACATATAATTGCTCGTTATTTCAAATACTCATTAATTACTAACCAATTCATGATGGTTTTGTTTCGAGCACAAATCCGTGCCATGTTTTTTTGAGCAAGACATCCCATATGAATTTTTAAGTGAAATCTATAGTCTAAATTAAGTATATGAATACAACATGAATTATTTTGATTTATGATTTAGCTTTTATGCTATAATTCAAGCTTAAAAATAGCAATTGATTTGATGTCGATATTCCGCATTGAAAATTTTTAGATGTGAAGTTTTTTTTTTTTTTTTTTTTTTTTTTTTTTTTTTTTTTTTTAAATACGAAATTGATATCTAATGCTTAAAAAATCAAATATTTTCATGTTTACGCAATTTTATCCAAATCTTTTAATATTTGAAATTTCTAACCGAATTTCATTTTTTGGTTGCAATGCTAACCAATATGATACAGTAGATTTTGATCCATATGTTGTATCTAACATTGTGGCCATGTTTGATGAACATAATACTACATTATTCTTTCAGTATTACTACTATTAAATTTTGTATTTTAAATGTTATTAATTACTCAATTAAAATTTTAAGTTGAAAATGGATGTTCAAAATTCTCATATTACAACATTGTCAACCTTTAAAATTGAAATTAAGGGCACAAATAAGAATGAGAGTACAATTTTAACTCACATGGTGCTTCATTAGTTAAGGGTAAATGTTTGAAATCAATTGCATTAGGTTGGTTTGAATTGCTACTAAAGAGCAAAATTAGGTTAGAATGGCCAAAACTAAAAATTCTAGATAAAATTACAAATTGGGGAAGAGTTTGAATTTTTTTGATCATTTAGAATGTGTTTGGCATAAATCAATTCCATAAATTTTATGAAATTCATTTGACATTTCAAGTTTAATGTTTGGTTTTTTAATTGAAAAATTTATGAAATTCATTTGCAATTCCAACTTTTAAATTTATGGAATTGCTCATAAGTATACCAAATCCTAACAAAACAATTAGAATTTTCAAGTGAACTCATTTCATAAGACTTTAAGGCCCATTTTTATCATTTTTAGTTTCAAAAATATTCATATCATGCAATATTAGCTCAAAAGGGCATTTTTGACCAAATAACATATTCTTTTTAATTTCAAATTTGCACCAAAAACAATATAACAAAATATGAAATTTACTTGTAAATAAATTTCATAAAATATTCATTTTAACCAAACACACTATATTGATACAAATCATTTACAAAAGAATTCTATTTGGAATTGAATCAAACACTATGTAGGCTGGAAATTAATTTATAACTTGCAATTGATGGATAATGAGAATATGAGTGATATCTGTAGTTGTTTCTTATTTCTTGGTCCATGTTCTGGATTTTTGTTAATTCATTGCTTTGTTTGGATGAAATCATTTTAAACAAGGAATTTAAACATGATTGTTTTAAATTGTTTGAAGAAGAGCCCATCTTGTAACTCTTTAATTCATGATATAATTCAGAACTTATAATGCTAATATGTACATGTGAGCATGTGCACTTGCAGTATGCGACTATGGACACTAATGCATGATCAATTAAAAGCTCTAAGGTCTCTGCAGGCACTTGTAGAGTGTGAAGGTGAATCCATAGATTTGAGTGGTGACATGGGGGCTGTTGGACGAGTAGTGATTCCAGATAGCTCATCTGGTAATCAAGAGATGTACTTGGATTTGAAAGGTATATTTTGTTTGGTCTGTTGTGTGCCATCTTTGATTGAGCCAGAAGATTGCCGACCACATTTATTTATAGTTTTACCCGTTGATTTTCAAAAGTAGAATATCCTCGTCTTTTTTCACCTTCTGAAATTATTGTGCATTGAAATTGGAACGTCCCAAAAATTAGGCATATACATTTCTGCTTTCAACTTTCTTTTTTTTTTCTACTTTTCTCTGATTCGATTTTATTTTTGGCTTCGCTAATAGTTCTACCATAATGACCTTGTGCACTAGAGCTAATTTTTAATCATGTACCCATAAAAGAGCCTGCATCTGATTGGTTTAACTTTGGTTGTTTCAGGAACAATATACCGAACAAAAATAGTTCCTTCCAGGACATTTTGCGTTGTATGTCATTATCTGCACCTGAAAATTTTCAGATTATGGATAAAATTGCAGCAAATATTATCTATCCTGTTATTTCTTCTATCATTGTGGATATTTTTCCTTTTCATCGTATTACTGTTAACTTTTTGTGGATCCTTTTTTTTTTTTTTTTCCAGGTTAGCTTTGGTCAATCAGAAGCAAAGGTTTGTTGACAATTTTATCTCTCCTGTTGATGTTGTGATTAGGGGCATATGTTGCTCAGCAGTTAAAAAAACTTTGTCTCCTTGTAGACCTTTTTTCAAAATTGTGAAAAGTAGTACGGGATAATCTGATCATGTATTACAAATTTGGTTTTCTTTTTGGCTAGATAGAGGCCATCATGAATGACTTCATCCAGCTGAAAGCACAGTCCAATGTCTATGAAGCTGAAACTATGGTTGAAGGTCAGGACGCCTTAAATATCTATATATGTGGACAATATTTCAAACAAAAAGTTTCTCTTCTGATTCCAGTTTGTTCATTGTAATGAGTAGGAACGCTTGAGGGGTTTTCTTTTGACTCAGAAGATGAGGCTGAGAAGATTCCAAGACCTATTTCTCATCAAACTGATAAGGAAGGCAATGAAGAACAAACCAATAATGGAAGAGCTAAAGGCAAAGCTAAAAAATCATCTGTATGTCTTCAAATGTTTCCTTCTGATAATTGCATCTTCAGTGGATCTACAGATGTCTGTTTTTGCCTATGTTTAATTGTTGAAGGGAAGAAATAGAGAACATAGGAAAGCCAAAGATCTAATATTTTCTCTGATTGTTATGTCATTGTTCAAGTACACTTTCATTTATGGAAATCTGGATGCAGGGAGTGGCGCAAAAAGGTAAAAATGGAGGAGGGAAGCCCCAGGCAGCAAAGAGAGCAAGAAGGAAAGCTCAAGTGCCAAAGAAAGCCAAAACTAAGAAATGAGACTAACATACCTTTTGCTCTTTTTTGTTTTTTGTTTGTTGGTTTTTTTTTCCCTTTACTACTATTCCCTTTTCACCTATTATTTTGCAAATATACTAAATTATGATCTGCAAATGACCTTGCATTAACACCACGATTACTGTAGAATAGAAGAAATGGCACTTGCATTGAAATCTTTTTCTTTGGAAATTCATTGTATATTTTCTTTTGTTCCTTTGTAGCTATTCGCTGCCTGAATAGTGAAAATAGAAAAGTCTCTTCAATTTGGAATGACTAATGTAATAGAACAATGAACCAACCCAATTAGCAATAATAATAAAGTGAAATACATTAGCAACTAAAAGTTAAGCTTAGCATCCTGAGTTCTCATTTCTCAAGCATCTGTACTGTAAGGTTTGTCAGCTTTAAACCCGTTAGAATCCGATCTCATAGGGATCTGACCTGCATGGCTTCAAGTCAACTAGTTTGTTAGGATCACCATTTATTTATGTCTGCCTGGTTAGATTGAGGATGAGGAAAAGAATCCACATTGGAAAGGGTATGAGGATGTTCGAGGAAGAAGCAATCTTTACAGCCTCCCGATTGTTAGGCTTGTGCATTACTCGAGCAGAAAATGTATTGTCAGGTATCTCAATTCTGTATCATTGGAAAAAAAAAAAAAAGGCATTTATAAATTTGAAATGTTTAGTCTCATAAAAAGAAAGATATGAAGGACAAGTTTGACGAAGAAAAACTATAGCATACCGCTTAGCATTAGGACAGAAAAGGATGGCATAATCATAGGCCTTGCATGTGAAAGTGCTTGTGCCATCGTCAAAGGCATAGCTGTAAGCCCTTGGGCAAGCTCGCTTGAAAATAGTTGAATAAAAGGAAGGGCGGCAAGCAGTTGGATTGGCAAACTCTCCGCTGCAGCAATATTGTTCCAATCCAAATGCTTCACACGCACTCTTACATGCAACTACTCCTCCTTCATCACCATCTCCACCTACCACTTGGAGCTCTTTTGGGCAGCCTGCTTAAATTTAGTAGTCATACAAGCCTCGGATGAGATGAATAAACCTAGGGTATTATTTTTGCTTGGCTAACTGTAAATCATGAGAAATTAATCTTGGTATCTTACCCATATTGATATCTGAAGCGCAGCCAGTTGCATTACAAGCGGCATGCACTGCACGAGGTGCAGCAACAAGTGGCAAATTGTAGCCATCTACAATGCTTACATCGTAGAAATCCTTGTTATTGCCTGAACCAAGGGTTATCTCAAAGAGGGATGCAGGTGGAGTGGCTCCAACGCCACTGCATTCCAGCCTTCCACCACAGTCTCCAGTTTGGCAACTGCCAACTCCATACTCATCAAATGTGCAACCTGTTCTCGCCCATATCCGCCCTGACCATCCTGGAACAGTTGGAATCTGTATACTCTGGCCAGGGTCTAACTGGATTCCAGTTGTTGCGAGTTGTGGGGTACCAGAACCAGCTAGGGTACCAGGCCATATGGTATGGGGGCAGTTGTTTGTTATGGTGAAAGTACATGAGTAGGAACAGGAGACTAAAAAAGAAATAACAATTAAACGGAGACCTGAGGATGATATCCGATTGGACATTGTAACGATTCAGATTTTCCTAAACTTTTGTGGATGCCTTGGCGTGAGGCAGACAGACAGGAATGACATTTTCTTTGCAAGGGCTAGTCCCTAGATAATAATGTAGGCTGGAGAATCTCCGAGGCAGAATTTTGTTACACGGTTCCTAAACCGAATGGCTACGTTGCTTTGCTGAATATTTTAGCCGCAAATTCACCGTTTGGGTTTTGGTATGTCGTTTATCGCCGCATAAAAAAAAAAAAATAGTGTCTTTATATTTAAGGAAAATATATTACATGGCAGAAGATATAAATTGTGACTTTACTTTATCCTCAAGAATGAAATCATCCAAAGATCAGCCTAAGGAATTAAACAAACCAATTCAGATTATTGAAGTAATTTACACGAAAAGCTTTATCTATGATTTTCCTCTGCCAAAGAAACACAAATAATAGCTTTGAAATAACACATATTTCCATGCAGCATCCAAAAGAGCAGTTTCCTTCGGAAATGAGTAATTATCTAATCCCATGGTGAAGAAACTGGTGGTAGTGCGGCCATGGGAGAAATTTAGCCAAATTCAACGCACTGCTTTTGTTGGATTCCTACCATTAGAAGTTGGGATCAGATCACCACAATAAAAATGAAGCCAGTCATTTGAATTTTACAGAAATAGCAACCGAAACATGGTTGCAATCCCCCAGCTCATTCTAGACAATTCTAAACTTGATATATTGGCCCCACAAAAAAGAGTTACAGTCAAGATGATAAGCAACAATGAACACAAAGGCCATTTCAATACAATAATGAAATCCTTAAGGAGAGAATACAACTGATACAGATGCCAAATGGCTAGTACCAACAAACTATGTCATTTACATGTGAGTGATCGTTTACAAATTATGTTATTCACAATTGGATGTTACAAATGATCACTTCGTTGCAGTGTCATCAATGTAGATCAAAAGCATAAATAGAAGGGAGGAATGCAAGAGGCGCTAGCAACAACACAAGATCAGCCCCAGGCAAAAGTTTATATCAGTGGGATGTGAATCATTACCAATTAAGAGTAGATCTCGAGCCAGTAAGAGAAGTCCAACAAACCAAGATGAGACCATAATAGGGTTGTATGTGGAAATAGGCAGCAGCTTACAGACCAGTTCTTCTGTAAAGATTAGAACATCATTACTCGAGATGAGACCATGATAGGGCTGTCTGTGGACTGTATTAGCTCATACTCAGGCAGACAGCAGGCTGCTAGGAAGGCAACTCCCAAAAAAGCCGGTCTCTTGACTTGCAAGATAGACAAGATAAGCTTTTTGAGATTGCCTCGGCAATTCACCCACAATCTTGTCAATTTATCTGCCACATCCAAAGACAAAGGCAAACATAGTTTTAAAAAAAAATGCTTGTCTTCATAGATCATTCAGTTAAAACAGGTGCAGAGGGCTCGATTAGATCTTACCACCACCCTTAGCTCCTGCCAAAGATGATTCAGAAATCCAGAAATGGGATCTTTATACACCTCTGACATGATGCATTGATAGACAACAAGTAACAAACCATCTTTAATACACCAACTGAAAGCTGCATCATTCCCCACTGCAAGTAAAACAGAATTACTAACGTGAGAAGGAATTAACAAACCCTATTTCATAAATTAAAACATAAATATTATCAGTTCATTGCACAATAAACATCTAAATTCTCCTCAAATGCACACTTCAACCCTGCAAAAACAACACTATTTCAGGAAAATAAACACAAGAAACAACAAAAAGAGAAAACAACTCAAACAAAGGAAATGAATAGCTATGTTGTTCTTCAACCTGTGAAACAAACCAGGCAAAACAAAACAAAATAACAAAACTCAGTTTCTACCAGATAACAATTGAAAAAGTTCCCTCCCAATTTGAACTTCAAGAACCTGTACCAAATAGCCAACAATGCCCTAACAAGCTATTGAAAACACTATCAATATAACGAAAATATCACAACAGGATCACACATGTGGGAATAAAATTTAAGAGCATGTCTACAAAGCAAAAACCGAAGTGAACTAGAAAGGAATCTAGCTAAGGAAAAGAAGCATGAGACTAAATGCAAATACCATACTACACCATATTTAAGTCTTACACACAACCAGAAAACACCCTGTTGTCATTACACGTTCAGAAAAGATCAGTAAGACTAGAAAGAAACTAAGTTAAATTCAAGTTACATAAGTGATCGGAGCCTGTTCGAGATTCCTACAAAGTCCAGCTACGCTAATGTAAGAACTAGATAACATTAAACATGACAAGAAATATATAAATCCTACAGAATGGAGGACTCATCAGGTCCACCACTCACATCAAGCATCACTTGTCCAATTTGTTCCATGGAAACAAAAAAAAAAAAAACGATTGGAACGGAACAATATGAGTAAAAGGAGATCAAGTCATTTCAGTTATAGAATAGATAAATCTAGCTCATATCCATGCCATCCCCAACTTGGCTGCAGATTGGACTGACAGCAGAAAAGGATCTCTCAAAAGGAGAAGGATGAAACTGTGCATCTCGCCTGCGCTTAAAGGAACAGTTGTCACTGGACAAATTGTCGGCCTCAATCTTCCTGCGGACTCCTCTTACAGCCTGCTCCTCAGCGGGGGAAAGGGGAAACATCTGACCGCTGGCTCGGCAAAGGGAAGTGTGGTTATCATACAAAATTCGCTGGTTACAGTTCTTGTCACAAATGTGAGTGAGACCAGTTAGCTTGCAACGGTACATGTTTCCACACACATGCTCATTTTGACATTTCCAATCACATTTATGGACAGAAACTGGCCCATCTCGGCCTAGAATAGTGGACAGAAAAATAACATTGGCAGGAGCTGACACCACGGATTTTCCATAAACCTCCATTAGTTGCAGTTAATTCAAGCTTCTTTGATTCCAGAGGTTCTGCAAAGCCCAACAGAACACGGTCAAACACTGTGCGAGCGGAGCACATCTGCTGCCAAAGAAATTTTCCTTCCCTTTTTTCTTTTTAACTTCTTTCTTCGATTTTTTTTTTCATTCTGTGCCATATTATTGCTTGAATTCATAATTATCCACAACTATCAATTCTTTCATCCACTGTTATGTGAAAATTCTAAGCAGATATATTAAGGTAATTACACACATATCGCATGGCAAATTAATAACTATTGTAAACAAGATTTAGTCTCAAAAAAACTGAGAAAAGCAACAACTATTTATAACGTGGGAACAGATCTGAGCCACAAAAGATAAAACACAAAAAATAAAAAAAAATAAAAAAAAACGCTAAAATTAGAACTCACTTGATCTGCAAAGAGAGCTAAAACAGTTAGCAAAATGCAGCTCAGAAGCCAAATCCAGTTGACCGTTGACCTGCAACAAAAACAACAAGAAATAAAACAACCTAATTCTAACCCTCTCCTTCTCTCGCTGTCGCTAGCAAGAAAGAAATTGGCAAATTTAAAAAAAAAAAAATAGAAAAGGCGAGAGGTAAGAGAGGTGAAGGTTTGGTATTTATAGAGAAAAGAAGAAGGGGGAAGATATTGGATAGTGCAGTGGGGTGGTTGCCGTTACACACGTACTAAAAAAAAATAAACAGATAAATAAATTCAAATTATATAAATACTATATTGCCCTTCCCACACTTCTACAAAAGGACAAAATTCTCAGTTCTGACCGTTTTGAAGGTGTGGATCAAATTGACATTTTTATTTGCTATAAATGTGGATATTATGTGCAAAAAAGAACTATCACGTGCCGAACGGTTCCCTCTGTCACCTCACCTCCCACGTGGCTTAAAATATAACTATTCCGTTTAGTTTAACTATTCAAACGGAGGTGGTGTCTCGATTATCACGTGCGCCTAAAAAACCTTACTGGACCCCCAAATATAAGCCCAACTCAGTTCTCCTCCTCAAAACCCACTAACAACTTGTTTCAGAAACCAAATGAGAATGAAAACCAACAAAATTGTTGTAGTACTGCAAGTTGTATTCATTGGAATTGCTCTCCAAGGTGAGATCTTATGCAAGAACTTCTGGAGGCTTTCGACCGAAAGTTGCTCAAACACATTGCGAGCTTCCTTTCTGACATCGCAACACAACGGAACATATAGCAGTCGTTTGGGCAAACCCTTTGCTTGTTTTGACGGTTAATTTTATTGTTATTTTTGCTTTTTTGGGTTCTTTTACAAATCTTATGAGCTTATTTTATAGTGAATTTTTAGTTGTTTTTATAATTATTTTGAAAAATAAAATCATAAAAATAATTATAAAATCAACTAAAAAACAACTATTACAAAACCATTTCATAAAATATAAAATTGAAGTATCAAAAAATAACTACCAAAAAAACCATTAAAACAAAAAAAAAAGTTGTACAAACGAAAAGATTAAGAAAAAAAAGTAAATAAAAATAAAAATAAAAAAGTAAATAAAAAGAAAAAAAGAACCACAAACAATCAAAAAAATCTAAAAATAACCACTTAAACAACTAGAAAAATAATAAAAAAAATTAAAAAAAAAAAACAGCTACCTCAAAACATAGTACAAAAAAAAACTAAAAAAATAATCATTACAGAACAACTTCATAAAAGTATAAGACTGAAGCAATAAAAAAAATAAAAACAACCACAAAAACACCTTATAAAAATATAAGGCTGAAAAAAAAAATAGAAACAAACCAAAACAATCAAAAAACAATCACAAAAATATTGTACAAAAGAAAATATTAAGAAAAAAATAAAAATAAAATAAAATAACACAAAAAAATTGTAAAGAAACAGAGGAGAAGAAGAAAGGAGCGTTGAGCTTTTGAAAGAATAATGTAAAATTGAAAAAATAAAGAAAAACAATAAGCATGAAATAAACAAACAAATAGCCGAAGTTTTGAAAAGAAAAAACAAATGACTGTAGCTTTCTCCAAGGTCTCTCCAAATTAGTTGCTCAAGCTAAGAAAGAAATAATTGTAAATAATTCTATTTATATTGATCCGAACCCTACGCATATTTCTGAGAACACTTCTAGTCTTAGGATTATGACAATTATTTAAGATTGAGAGATAGGTTCTTTCTTTTATTTATGAATGTAGGGATCAGATTCTGGCTTTAATAACCTCTAAATTACAAACTTTAGGTGTGGTCAGTTTGACAATGCAAAATTAACCTTTGAAGTTATAGCAGACAATGAAAGATAAAGCATGCTTTATTTATTCATATCCCATCTTAACCCTTGTGCAATGAGGCATCTTGCTCAAAATTTTGATTCTTAGGGATTTAAATTTTGATATTTTTGTTACAAAAATATTAATGTTTGAATACTACGATATAGTTGGTGATAATAAAAATAAAATATCATATCAATTTGAATCATATTGGTTAGTCAAATATTAAATGATGTCTTTTCACAGTTTTAATAAAAATAAAGATTAACTAATGATCAAATTTTAACTAATTTATAGAAAATGATCACATATGTTTTTATCAATTTAGAATACTTTTTGTATATTTAACGTTTCTGAAATAATAGTTTTATTCTAATCATTATTTAAAATTGACTTCTAACACAACTTATATTTGGTAATAAATTTTGTTAATTTTTTATATTTTATAAATTTAACAATTGAATATTGTTGGTTTACTTTTAGTTTATTTTTCATTTATGCAACAATTTCTTACACTTTTATTCAACTTCATGAAGAATACTAAATAACCTCATTAAATTTTTCCAATTGTTTATATATTCAAAATAATGTATTATAAATGAAAGACATGTATTAAGTATCTCTTTTTTTTTTTAATGTACTTCATATTTCAATTTCTTTCAATTGTAAATTTTTTGGTTTTTTTTTTCTGTAAAGCCCAAAAATTATATATATGTTTTTTCATTTTAGAATACCTTTAGTATATTTCACGTTTCCAGTATATCTTTAAACAAATATGAATCGAGTTCATTAGAAATCCAAAATTATGTATATGTTTTATTCATTTTAGAATACTTTCAGTATATTTCATATTTCCAATACACATTAAACAAATCTAGTTCGAACTCATCGGAAACCCATAAATTTTGCATATGTTTTTTTTCAATTTAAAATAATTTCATTATATTTCACATTTCTAGTACATCTTATATTTAAAGGAATGAAATAATTACTTGTTTTTATTCATTACAATACAAAGTGCAGTGACAAATTCACATTCGAAAACTTTCAAGACACTAAAAATAAACTTTCAGAAACCAAAAATAAACTAAAAAGCAACAAAAATAAAACATTAAACTTGAAATATGAATACCAAAAATACACTTGAAATATAAGTACCAGAAATTCTGTATATCTTTTTGACAATTTAGAATATATTACGTTTCTGATACATTATATTCAATATAGTATATTTTACGTTTTTAGTACAATATCTTCATTCTAGTATATGTTATGTTTCTGATACAATATTTTCATTATAATATATTTTATGTTTTTAATACAATATTATAAAAAATTGACCTGTAACAAAACTTGTATTTACAATAATAAAACAACTACTAGTTTTCATTTATTATAATGGAAAATAGAGTAAAATTTCATTATAATTCAATATAATATATGTATATATTTTTTTTATTTAACATGAAACATATAACTTATATAGCAATACACGCTGATACCTTTTTTTCTTTTTTTCTTTTTTCTTGAACATGAAAACAAAAAAAAATTATATTCACATGGAATATAATATTACCAAGTACTATATATATATATGCATCTTCTTAAATGGACCTATTGTAAATTTATTTTTTATATATTTTTTGTGACAATTTTATACCAAAAAAAAACCACTTAAATTCATGTAATAGTATGTTTGATAACATTTCTTTCATTTCCTCATCTATCAAACAACATCATAAAAAACCAAAATCACAAAAGAATAAATAAATAAATAAAAGACTTCCAGAATTGTAATCTATTAATAATACCCAATAAAAAATTAGTTTAATGATACTACTGGTACTTTAATTATTTCATTTATAGCATTATAATTTTGTATTATTTTGTTATATTGGAATTAAAAAAATGAACATTTAGAAATAATGGTAAATTTATTAAAAAATAAATAGAATAAATAATAAAAAAGAGGGAAAGAAATAATAATAATTAAAAAGAGACTATACTTCAGCATAAAATGTCAAAAAGATATAATGACTAATGCTCCATTAATAAAAAAAAAAAGAAGAAAATAAAAGGAAAAAAGGAGAAAATAATTTTTTTTTTAAACAAGAGAAAAATGAAAAAAAAAAAGGAGAAAAAATAAAAAAAGGGAAAGGAGGAAAAATAAAAATAAAAAAGGAGGAAAAATAAAATAAAAGGAAAAAAGGGGCACACATGTAATTAAAAGAGACAAGTTTGTAATTAAAATGGGCAACTTTTGTAAATAATAAAAAGTAGGGGCATTTTAGTTGAAAACTTTAAAAAAAGTGCGCTTTTTTTTTTTTGTAAAATTTTCCATATTTTTTCTTTTTTCTTTTTCTTTAATTTTTTCCCCTCAAGTTTGATGTGTTTGATGGTGCTAGTATGTTCTTATTCCCTTCAATTTCTCCTCTTCAGTTCTAGTTTGATTTTGAATGGACTTGACACTTGGATTGTTTCCTTGGTTAAAATGATTTTTTTCTTCAAACGAAAATATTTCATTATAACAACTAAGAAAGTTCAATAGGAATATTAGACATCCAATCCCTAAGGAGCTTATACAACATTATTGTTTTAGCAATCTAATTTGCAACCTAATCTTTTCTCTTTTCACCCAATTATAGTCAATAGACTTAGACTAGTTAAACTTAAAAAAAAATTGACTCCACCAATGCCTGGATATCCCACTCACTTTCCTATTGTTTAGATTATGCTTTAAACACCAACAGAGGATCCATTTGAAAAACACATTTTTTACGTCGTTGTTGCATTCATTGAGTTTTTATTATATGATTTGGAGATTCCTAAATGTTTGAATATTAAAGATATAAGAATTTGTTATGCTGTTAGTTTGTTTTCTTAGGGGAAGTGGAAGGAATCAAGTGCTGTTGAGAGTGAATTTGATTGTTGTAGAAAGTTGAAATTGAAGGACAAAGAGAAAGTGAAAATTGTTTGAGTATTGGTTTGATTAGTTTTAAGGGAAAAGTACAAAAAAATACCATGTGGTTTCACATTTTTATATTCAAGGGTCTGTGGTTTTTTTTCCATCTAAGTGACATGTGATTAAAACCATTAGCAACGAAGTGATATTTTTCATTAACTCGATTAAATCAGTAGATGTGGCAGCAGATATGGCCACTTTAATCCAACTATTTCCCTCTCTCTCTCCACATAAGCAATAAAGTGAAAAAAAAACCAAAAATCGTAATTTTAAAACCCCTAAAAGAACCCTCTTTTTCTTCTCTCATCTCGTTGAAGAAAACCAATTTTTCATTTCCAGTATCCTTAACACCAAGTTGTTTAGCTACATAAACAGTTATGCTTTACAAGGGTGGGCGGAGGGAATGATTGCGAAAGAATCTCCTAGGTATAAAAATGCCATTGGGATAAGGGCTGGGGTGGTTAGAGGACTTAGTTGGAGTGTTCTTAATGCTGTTACGTGAAGGAGTTAAAGGTCACATTGGAGTTTGGTTGTGGTGACTATGGTAGTTATTATGGCATCATTGTCGTTGGTTGGATTAGTTTTCCCGTAACATTGTCCCATCTTTAGCAATGTTGATCCTCTTCTATATCTGATCAGAACAGTTAAACAAAATGAGAATCATCATTGTTGGAAGAGAAAAACAAAATGAGCAACAAAGAAAGAAAGAAGCAAGTGAAGAAAATGATAAAAGAAGAGAATGAAAGTCAGAAACAAAGAAAGGTATGGCTTAGCTAAGATAAACAAAGAAAGAAAGAGATAAGAGGAAGAAAGAC
This sequence comes from Mallotus nudiflorus, assembly GCA_947683625.1. Classification (NCBI taxonomy): domain Eukaryota; kingdom Viridiplantae; phylum Streptophyta; class Magnoliopsida; order Malpighiales; family Euphorbiaceae; genus Mallotus; species Mallotus nudiflorus. The sequence goes on from CANTUR010000291.1 coordinate 1,210,534, forward strand.
AAGATACTAAGCTTAGCTATATTTGAGATTAAAAAGAGAGGTGTGGCTTGTAGTGCTCATATTCAGTTATGTAGTCAGCAAATGTATGTTCTTTAATTTGTAAATTTATTTCTTTTTCCTGTAATTTAATGCAGCTGTAATATATCGTTTGAATGAGCATAAAGCTTTTGTAAGCATGTTGTTTGAGGAATCAATTACCTCTACTGGGCAATGTTAAATATTGCATGAATATGTTAAATATTGCATGGAATGCATTGTTCCTACTGTTGTTTTTCTCTATAAATATAGGAGTTTTGATACGAACCCACTAGATGACCTGCTCTAGGAACCCGTTCAACATGAACCCAAACCCATGCTCTCAAGGAAAGTTCAAATCAAGTTCCAATTCAGACATAGAGAACCTTCACCTCATGTTTAGTTAGTCCAAACAACCAAAGCTATATAAAAACTTTAACCTTTTGAACAATAACAAACAAGCAAAAAAGGTTATTAAAAAGATTCCATAATCTACTATCTAAAATATAGATTGATAAGTCACAAAGGTTGTCATATGGTTAACCACCAAGTAACCAAAGAGAATCCTCTCTAAATTTTATTAATCATCCATGATTGCACACCCTCTAGGTTACATAAAATAAGGCCTTTATATAGGCTTAAAGAAACCCTAAATAAAACCTAATTAATATCCTAACTAAACAAGAAAAGAAAATCCTTCTTAAATAAGAAAATATAATTCTATTTAAATAAGAAAATATAATCCTAGTTAAATTCGGATTTACTTATGCAGCACATGGTATAACACTTTTCAATCATGGCCGAATTAACTTAAGCCCAAAACATAAAAGTTGTAGCTCTTGTTGTTATCTTTCAGCAACATCTTGAATATCTTCATTTAGATCTATATTGAGTGAGATACGACCCATTTACTAATGTATATTTAGTCTGCCCAATTTTATTCACGATATGATAATATTCCATAATTTTAGCTTAGGTATAAGACTGAATTAACTCTAGATATCTTCACCAAAGTTGTATATCTCTTTCTTATCTTTCAAAATCCTCTTGAATCATCTCAATCCTAGTTTTTTAGAGTGATTTATGGCTAAAATACTAAAGTATGCTATACAAAATATGAATTTATGTGAATTGCTCTTTTCTTGAATGAACATTGCCTTGTTAGCATGAACAAATCTTGAAATCTTCCTCCTTGGAGCTAGGATCACATCAAGTTTCTCATTGATCTTTTTAGAATTGAAGTGAAAAATGCTCTTCTCCATTCAGTCACCATTTTTTATTTGGGTCAAATGTAAAAAGCCTAATCTGATGGAGCTGCTGATATGGTTATGTACCAGTAGTTTTTTGCTCTCATGCAAATAAACATCCAAGTATAAGGTCTTATTTTATAAACATATTCCTCAATAAACATGAAATTAAGCTTAATTCATGTTGCCATTATCAAACCAAAAAATTTGATTTTTTTCTAACAGGCTCATTATCAGATTTTTTTTTAACTGCTTGAAGCAAAAGCACAGAATCATCAAACCAGTACATGCTACAGGGTTACAAAATCATGTCCAATATCTCAAATATTATAATGACAAAAAAAAGATGTTAGTCGATCAAAGGCCCCTATAAAATGGAATACATCAACAAAAATTATAAAAAGAAACATAAATGAGAACCAAGATCATATGGTAGAAGACTCTGCATCTCTAACCATGCAATGGGTTTCCTGCAATGTCAATAACAAAGTGGTATCTAACATCATTTCATGCAAGTCGATAAAAGGCTTCATTGATTTTTTCTAATTTGACAACCTCGATGTCGTAAGTGATGTTGTGCTTGCCACAGACATCCATCATTTCTTATGTTTCTTTCATACCTCCTGTCATGCTACCCTTCATTGATCTCTTGCTTGCAATAGATTAAAAAGTATACAATCTCATCATTTTATTAACATCCAATCTTTGATTTTTTGTTAACACGCTAGCAAGAAATGCATTTCCTATCAAAATCATGGCACTCTAAGAGATGATATCTTTCTTAGGAATTTCATCAAACAACTTTCTTGCATATCAATGTCAACATCTATATACATACTTGAATAACAATCACTAACGATGAAATGTTGAGTTAAAATGTAGCAACCCCAGTATTATCGAACTGCCATAACCCTTGCATCAAGGCACCATAATCAAGATATCCATGAATAAAAACATTCCAAGAATTAGAGTCTCTGCTTCTCATGGAATTAAAAATGCTCACAGCAGTTGATGATGAGATCAATGCTTATCTTCTAATGAAGAACATAGAGGAAGATCTATTGAAGAGTCAGCTTTTATACATGGAGAATCAATGCCATGAATCATCGAGGAAAATATAATCAATAAAGAAACCTCCGGCAAATAATAATTTTCTAAGAAATTTTTGTTGCATGACATTTGATAAAACTCGTGGAAGAACTGTGGCTTTTAATCTTTGAGATAAATTTTCTTTCTCATAAAAAACTCAAGGAAGAACTGTGGCTTTCAACATTTAACAATTTGTTATTTATTGTTGGTACTGGTGATGAAGAGATCAAGAGATGTAGAGGTTAAAATGTTTCAACACCTAGGAGATTCTTCTACCAGCTGTTTCCTCTGCCCTCCTCTGTAAAACATATAGCTGCTTCAATAGCTAAACGGCTTGGGGCTGAGGATACTCAAAATGGAAAATTGGTTTTCTTCAACGAGATAAGAGAAGAAAAAGAGGATTCTTTTGGGGGGTTTTAAAATTATTAATTTTTGGTTTTTTTTAACTTTATTACTTATGTGAAGAGAGAGAGGGAGACAGCTGGATTAAGTGGCCACATTTGCTTATTTAATGGAGTTAACGGAAAATGTCACTTAGTTGCTAATGGTTTTAATCACATGTCACTTAAGTTCAAAAAAAAAAATCACAGGTCTTTGAATCTAAAAAGGTGAGACCACATGGTATTTTTTCGTACTTTCTCTTTGTTTTAATTGTTGTTTAGAATATGTAATTATTTAGAATGTCGTAAGAAGAATATTATTTGGTGATGTAATGTGTTGGATATTTGTTTATACGAATGATTTTATTAAAGTTTAACATTTTTTAAACTTGGATTTCAATTTTGTAATCATATTTGTTGTGTTTTATTAATGTTCTGAAGTGTGTAGGAAACATATAATATACCAAAAATATATTGATAGTGTATTGCAATATATTATATATTGTTCTTATATATGTATTTTTCATTCATTTTTTTTATGAATATGTATTTTCCTATTTGAATATATTGAGTAATAATTTTTATGTAATAGAAACACTTTATAGAAGTAATTTATATATTAATGATTTTTTTTACAATGTATATAAACTATATAATATAAATGAAAAATAAACTAATAATATACAAAATTTTATGTAGCTAAATTGTTTTATACAATATTTTTAAAAGGAAAGTAGAGTTGGCAGTTGTTGTAATACATTATTTTTTCATTAATAAAGGAATAACATTGGATACATAATAATTGAAAAACTATATAAAAAATTTTTTGTTTTCTTGATGAATTTGAATAAGAATGTAAGAAATTATTTCATAAAAATAAAGTAAACTGAAAGTAAACTCAAAATAAACCACTATTGTCATTCTTTCTTTAGTGGTTTTTTGTAAGTCTTTTTATTATGTCCGTATATACCACATCTTCCACACCTATTTTCATTTTTAGTTTCCTATAAAGGTTTACATCTTTTTTTTAGGTCTTCTAGGTTGAATTTTTCCTTGTGGAGGTAGGATAAATATGTTCTTCACTTCATTCGATATATTCCAAGTTGCTTGACTTAGAAGTGGTTACACTATTGCTTCATGTATGGTTAGCATTTTTGTCTATAGTGTAGTATAGTAAGGAATAGGTGTAAGGCTCTTGGTTTAGCTCTCTCATAACTGCTAATGCATGCTCACATGAAAGTTGGTCAAGTTGGAATTTGTTGAACGTGTATATTCTCTCTTTGAGGTCAACTATATATGGTTTTTATCATGAAATACATTGAAAAAAAATCATTATTTGATCATCTGACCTTATAATGAATTTTGATTAACATAAAATGAGAATTTATATTTAAGCTTTTAAGGTAAAAAATTAGTATTTGTTGCATATTACATGTATCATACATGAAACAAAAACCAAAAGTGTTAACCTTATACATGATCAACCTCTTTATTTTGACTTTAACAAATAATTTGATTCTAATAACTAAGTTTACTAAGTGTTGTATACTAAATTCCTTATTAAAAGATGCTTAAATTGATCCTTAAAGTCCTTTAAGACTTAAATAAAAGACAAGAAACAAATAGGAGGCATTCTATATTAAATTTAAGTTAATTCAAGCATGGAAACATCCCTCACGAGTAGCGCTCACGATTTGGAGACCAACTTATGAGTTAAAGGATCAAAGAAGGCTATAAAGAGAAGAAGAGACTGGGTTCCTCATAATCTCCCCTTACACATGATCCATATTGTGATCAAGGAGTCCAGTTCATGAAGCCAAAAAACCCTTCAAGGCTTTAATATTTTGGACTGCTTATGAGCTAAGATCACAATCATGACTAGCTCATGACCAACACAAATCATCAAAGTCCTGAGGAGGCCTTGAGGTTCAAGGAAGCTGGAATGCTTATAATCCCTAGTCTCGATTATGAGCAATTCGTGACCCATTCCCCTTCAGACTCCAATGTCTATCTTTGACATCCAATGACTATATTTTCATGGGTTATGATCGTGAGCATGCCCTCACAATTATAAGCATGATGCATCTTGTAAAAAGATGAATTGCATTAATTAAAAGTGTATGAAGGATGAGGATGAATTGAATTCTCTCTAACAACTCTTTTGTGATCTCCAAGTATAAATACAAATCCTAGTGCCTTATTCAAAAGTTACACACCTTGGTTATTGAGAATTTACTCTTAGCATTCTATACTCCTAATTATTTTGTATTCGATTACTCTTTTTGAGTATAGGTTATGTGATAGAATTAGGCTTCTTCTTTTTCTATTTTCCAGGGTTAGAAAAAAGGAAGTGATAACCTATTCTAGTGTGCATGGTTTAAATGTTCACATATTAAAACACTTGGGAATTTGATTAAGCATGATCTTAAACTCTTTTTTATAAGGTTTGAGTTGAGTTCCAAAACTCCAGTTGGTAAATCAATCTAAAGGAATATATTGTTATGATTGAAAAATTCTAGCATGAGAGAGTTAGGTGGAGATATAGGTTCGCTGATAAATTAATAAGTTTATGCTTTATGCTTATTTTTAGTTAATATTTCATTAGTTTTACTTATGATAGTGCGATTATTTAGTAATTATTATTAAAATATGTTAAGTTAGGATTTTAAGTGTTAATGTTGCATTTCATGTAAATTAGGCTATTTTTCATAGTAATTTACTTAGGTTTGCATAATTCATATAGAGTTAAGGTTAGTTAAAGTTTTGATTTAGCATTAGGTTAAGTTTTATATAAATTTCATATGCATTTGATGTGTTTTTTCATGTGTTTTAAGGTTTAAAGGCTTAATGGTTGAATGGAATGTGATATAAAATGATTTAAAGCTTAATTTAGCAATGAAAAATGCTTAGAAGGGTGTAACGATAGTTACCACATTTTGCACAAATGTTATGAAGTGCCTAAGTTAAATAATATTTAGAAGAAAGGGTGTAACAACCGTTACCTTTTCATGCATGGCCATTATGCTTCTCTTGCTTGGTTTCAAAATGGAGCATGTTTGAGTATTTTGGGTATAATGTTTCGTACAAAACTTAGATTGAGGTGATTCGAAGTGCTATGGAAAGCTAAAAGAAAATGCTACAACTTTGAAGAGGATCTAAATAGTTAATTCTTTCATTTTAAAAGGGATAAATTTTTGTGCAAGTCATTCTATATTTATAGTAAGAGGAAGACTATCCTATTTTGATTAGGATTCAGCTTTTGAAGACCTAAATTGATTCTAATTCAAGAAAGGATGAATTATGACTATATATAAAGGACCATTAAATGTGAAAAAATAACATTCATTCATTGTCTCATAAAAATTCATAATATTCTTAGTTCATAATTGAAAGAATTCAAGAAGAGAAGTTTCAAACATTCAAAGGAGTTATACGTATTGAAGAATTGAAACCATAATTTCTCTTCTACTTTATTTTTATTTTCTCATTATATTTGTTGAGATTTCTTATATTTGCATTCTTGTTTTTATAAACATGTTAGGTTAGGTTTTTATTATGTATTAGAAAGGATCTTAGTAGTTTTGGGGATGTATTGACAAATTTCTTTTACGTAATCAAAGTCTAATTTCTTGCATATGGATTTAAAACTTATGCTTTATGGCATTCAATGTATGGTTAGGGTTAAGTTATGTTGAGATCAAAAGGTGATGCATGCTTTGTGTTTAAAGTTTAACTTGAATATTCACATAAGTTGTTTTGAGACCGAGAGGACATTAATGACCCAGGATATAGTTTAAAGTCTATTAAGTTCAATTGATTTGAGAGACCTTTTAGAAACTTAATATTGCATGAATTACCTTGTGCTAGAAATTTAGTTAAAGATTTGTTAGTTTGGCTTAAAGAGGCAAGAGTCCATGATGAGTTTAGACCATCAATTAAATTAATTAAATTATGTTTAATTGCTTGAGAGAGAATTATAAGATTATTAGTGGTAACCATCCTATGCAGAAATTTAGATTAGGTAGAGTAAGTTTGTTAGTTAATACAATAAAATTCAAAATGAAAAGTGAATTTCTAATACATGCTCTCATCATTAATTATTTATTTGAATTAATTTTCATTGGTTTAATTTAGTTTTATTTCTTAGTTTTAAACAATTTTAATTTAATTTTTTTAACTCTAAATTTTTATTTATTTTTTTAGAAAAATAATTAACTAAGTGAATTATTATTCAACACTATTCTTAGTGAGAATGATACTGTTACTTCATTTACTATATTACTTGAGTGATCCGTATACTTATGGTTAGCAATAATTAAGTTTTGGGCACTGTTGCTAGGGAATAGTTTATTGATATTAGTAGTATCTTAGAATTCCTAATTTAAACTTTATTTTTTCTTTATTTCAGTTCTAACTTCTGTTATTTTAGGTAGTTTATGTGACGGACTCGTAGTGCAATACCAAGACACGAGAATTTCTTTGAAATTAATTTAAAGATTAAACATACTTTTAATAGATGAAGGCGTGAGCTATAAGCTAGAGAAATCATGGAACAAGAAAATAATGGTGGTAATGGTGGTAACATTATTGATCCACAAAAAATTAAAGGTGAGAATAATGCTAAAGAACTAGCCTTGAGAAGAAACCCACACTACCAATAAAAAGGAGGACAAAGGAGGAGCATGAGGGAGTGCTTATTAAGGAATAACATTCATCATGATCAATCACCCATTGTGCAACCCACCATGGCTATAAACAACTTTGAGATCAAACCCTCTATAATTCAAATATCTAAAGTTCTTAATTTAATGGTACACCTTATAAAGATCCCATGGCATATATGGTCAATTTCATAGAATATTATGGAATGTCAAAGATGAATGGTGTTTCGAAAGATGTTATAAGATTATTGTTGTTTCCATTCTTACTCATGGATAGATCTAAAAAGTGGTTCTTAGGATTACCATCTAAATCAATCACTACATGGGATGAGATGTACACAACCTTTTTTGATAAGTATTTCCCTTAAACAAAGCCATTGCAAATCAGGGCTGAAATTAAATCTTTCTACCAAAGAGATAATGAGAACCTTTATAAAAGTTGAGAAAGGTTTAAGTATCTATAAAGGAGATGGCCTTCATACTTTATTCCACCATAAGATTTAGTGCAATCTTTTTATAAAGGTCTTAATCCTATGTTGAGGAGAAAAATAATTTTGCATATGGAGGTTCAATGTGGAATAAAACACTTGAGGCGTTATTGGATTTATTTGAAGAGGTGGTAATGACGGAACAAATATGGAGTAATGAGAAAGCAATGTCACTAAGAAAGAATAGGCTGTTGTAGTTAGATAATGTGACTTCACTTCATACTAAGTTAGATGTGTTACAAAAAGAGATGAAGAGTATAAAGAATATGGAAGAGGCAAATTTTATGTAGAGCAGGGGTAATGTTTATAGCAATACCTACAACCCTTCATGGAAAAGCCATCCTAATTTCTCATGGAGAAACTAAAGTGAGCAAGGAGTGAATATATCACAAATTCTACTAGGTTTTGGTAATCCAAATTTTCAAGCTTTGCAAAATAGAAATTCATCATTAGGGAGAAAATTAGATAAGTTAGTAGAGATAATGGATAAAAGGATGACTTTACAAGATGATAATATTCACAAATTGGAAGTTAGGATGGATCAACTACACAAGGAATCACAATTGATGTTAAAAAATCACTCTTTATCTATTAATAATGTTAAAGTTCAAATGGGCCAAATTGCTAATGCATTGTTAACATGTGAACATGAGAATTTGCCCAACAATATAGAGACCAACCCTAGAGAGTATGTTAGGGCTATATTTTTTAGGAGTTGAAAAGAGTTAAAGGAGTTTAGCAAATCTAAAGTCCATGAGGAAAAGGAGAAAGAAGATGTGCCAAATAAAGATACATCAAAGGATGAGGAAGAGGAGAAGGTGATTATAAAATCATATATTCCACTATTACCTTTTCCTTAACAGATAAGGAATGAAGAGATAGAAAATAAGAGGAACAAGTTCTTTAACTTGCTTAGGAAGGTACACATTAATATTCCATTCATAGAGATGCTTTCCTATATGCCTAAGAATGCCAAATTCTTTAAAGACCTAATCTTAAATAAAAGAAGGTTAAAGGAGTTAGAGATAATATCTTTGAATGAGGAATGTAGTGCAATCCTTTTGAAAAAGCTTAAGCATAAACTTTGTGCATCCTTTATTCTATTGAGGACATGTCCATTACTAAAAAAATTTATTATTTGGGAGCACTAATTAATTTGATGTCCTTATCTACCTTTAAGAGGTTAGGATTAGAGGAAGTGTGTCCTATAAACATGAGTTTACAATTAGCGAACAAGTCCATTATTAAACCTATAGGTATTGCGGTGGAAGTAGATGTAGAAGTGGTTAATTTTGTATTCCTAATAGATTTTGTTATCTTAGACTTAGAAAAAGATGTAAATCACCCACTCATACTACGGATGCCATTCCTCTATATTTCCAAAGCTATCATTGATGTGCATAATGGGACCATCACATTGCAAATTGGAGAGAAAAGTTAAACCTTTGATGCTAATCAAGATTGAAGTCATGGATAATGATAAGCTTGAAGATAAAGGGTTACATTAAGGCAAGAGTGAAACACACAATAGACAACGGGGTTTAGCACACGTCCAAGATTTTAGTAACCGTGACACTATTTGAGCTCGAGGCTCTAAAGAACACACTACCATATCCTAAAACATGGTGTGGAGATGACGAGTTGCCACCTAGGGTAATAACTGGGACAATTTAAAGGTGGTGGTAACTCAATTCTCTAAAAGAGAGTTAGCACCACAACTAGGAGATTTTGGATATGGAATACCAACTTCTTTTAGTTTTATGTTCATTTAAAATTACTTTATTAATTACTAATTTATTCTCTAATTACATGCAATTTCATATAAACCATAATATGTCATTCATCTAACTCTAAGGCAACTGATCATGAAAAGTACATATAAAAATTGCATTCATAAAGCACAGCATCCTTAAATTGCATTCATAAAGCGCAACATCCTTAATAAATCTACATGTTTTATTTATAAGTGAAATAAAGCTAAAGGTGGACCTGAATTTTAAGTTAATTAATAAGCCTAAATTTACTTGTTTTAAATCTAAAAAGTGGGCTTAAGTCTGTTAATTTTAAGAAATAAAATAGAAATAAATTAGTGGGCTTAATTCTACTTAATTTTAAATTAAGTGATGTGATCCTAAAACTATTTATTTTAAAAAGAAAATGCTTTACTGGGATGGGCTAAGTCTAAATTAATTTTAATTAAACTAAAAAATGGGCCTAAGTCTAAATTAATCTAATGAGTCTAAATTAATTTTAAAGTTAATTAACCTAAAATCCAATTTTAAAGGCCTATTAATTAAATGAGTTAATCCTAAATGAGGGCTTAGGACCTTAAACGCATAAAAATAAACAAGCCCAAAAACATAAAAAACACATAAAACAATCAAATAAAATATCAAACCAGTAATTAAAATTATATTTTCTAAAAAAACCTAATTTGATTTCATGCAACCTAAAAATTAAACTACAACCACCATTGATTTTATTAAGGTTTACCAAATAAACCCTAATTACTAATTAATTTTAAAGTTCAAAAAAATAAAAATATTGCTATTATTCCCACTATTGGGGCTATTACAATTCCTACGTGCATAAATTAAAACTAGTTAATTACATACCCAAATATACCAAATAAATAATAAAAAGAACGTAAAACACAGAATATTAAAAAAAACCTAAAATCTAATAAAAAATCACTACATAATTAAATCCATGGTATCCCATGGATCTTTATAGATCTTCTTCATGTATTCACCCCACAATTTTTTTGTTATGCCCATCATAATCAAAATCACAAAAAAAAAAAATCAAAATAGAATAAGAAATTAATAGATGATTCAAGTAATTAAAAAAAACAAAGAAAAGAAGAATATAGAAGAAAGAGGAAAATAATTTATTAATGCTGTGCAGTTTGAGTGCTCCTTAGAGTAGGAATTACCATTAAAAATTGATCTAGATTGATTTTTTTTTATCTCAAACGTAATGTGTTTTTTTTTTAAAAAAAAAACCAACATAGGTTCAAATCTTTTTTTTTTGCCTTCCCTTTTTCTATTTCTCTCTCTGAAAACCCTTTTTGAAAGCTCCTCATTTTTTATTCAAGGACTCCTTTTTCTTATTAGATTGAAAAAAACTAGATAAAACACGTTGATCAACATTTATCTAATTTATTGGCGTAAAAAATATTTATCTATTGGCTTAAAAAATATTTATCTAATATACACGCAAAAAACATTTACATTTATCTGATTTATTTATTATTTTTATTATTTTATTATTTTCTAAACTAATTACAAATTATACAAATGGATTTTTCAAAAATATATAAAAAAACACCATTGATCATAATTATGGAAATCCAATTGGATTTCTGTATTTTCGATCGCAATTTCAAAATTTTGATCAGTTTTCTATAAAACTGATCTCTTTTTTTTAACATTTAATTACAAAAAGGTCCATGAAAGAAATTTAATTTTGTAATTAAACCCCAAAATGAAACGTTGCAATTTAGTCCTTAAAATTCACAATTTTAGTCCTAAAAATCCAAAATCAATATCTAGAGATTAATTTTGATCAAATTTTCATTGTAAGAGCTCTCACCATATATATGCATCAATGCATCCTGAAATTGGTTGTGTGAGCAACCTTGGTGATCTGGGTTGTTTTGTTTGGGATGTGTAACAGGTCTTTCCATTTCCGAGGGACATGGTAACTTTACCGAATAGGGACAAGTGATTGGTCTCAAGGGGACGAGACGCTTTTGATTTTATGGAGTCGCCACCCAATATTTAGAAAATCAAGAAAAGAAAGGGACAACATCAGGTCACTCAGCAAGTATTGTCCCTAATAGAGATTTTCGGGTTTGGGGGATTGCATTAACTTTTTGACTATTTCTCATTATACCATATTCGATGTATAGCTACTGTAACACCCTAGTTTCGGTAATGACGGTTTATATAGCATTCACACAGTACATTAGATAGTATAAGATAATAAAGCTGAAAATTTTATTACATCGCTTCTTGACAAAATACATAAAAAAGGAAAGATTGTAGAAAGATAAATCTATTATGATTAACATACAAGGATAACATGACTATTTACATAGATTGCTCGATGAATGATAGGATGATCATGCTTGCAGTGATTATTTATGCTATGATGATGTATGATGATATTATAAAGGATGTATGAGGTCATTACTGGATCGAGAGCATGATGACTCTATTCCAAGACATGAACTTTTCACGTTATTAATATTTACAGTATGTTCATGATTTCAAAAATAAAGGATGCATAATGATGTGAAATGAGCATAATAAAGCATATATTATTCATCTAGCATGCAAGATTGCTAGTCTCATCACACAAGCACAATAATATTCCCAAATGTTGGTGATAGTAAAATAGAATGCAATGCGATAAAATAAACATGCTAAAATAATTATGTGGTCCTCATACTCGACTAAGCTTGTGTGAGCTTTAAAGCTTTAGCTTCAAGAGATTTTCAAGCTTTCCTCATTGAGAGGTTCAAAATGACAATAGAATGATGCTAGAATGTATACCTTTAAAGTGTGCTCTAACAAAGATAAGGCTTGGTTTGGTGGAAACGGGATCTAACAACTTAAGGGAAAGGCTATGGGAGAGCAAAAACTATCTAAAAAGGGGTTTCCAGCGCCTTCAATCAGACTGATTTTTGAGTGTGTGTGTGTTTCTACTTGCTCCCCCCTCCAAAATAGGGTGTGAAAGAGTCTATTTATAGGGAAAATTGGGTAGAATAGGGTGGTAGGGGCATGGTTATATGCGTAAAATGATATTTTTGCACACTGCCATACATGTATGAGTGCATTTTCACAAGCACTTTGACATTTTATCTGCTCTTCCTTATTTTTATGCACTATTTCGGGGTTGGTTCTTAGGGTATTTTGGCCTTTCGAATGCATTTGTAAAGTTTATATTGCCAAATTCAGCATCAATTGTAGTAATGACACCTAGGGGTGTTTATGCGCACTTCTAAGCAATATGCACTGACACTCGGGTTGTGTTGGACCATTTTGGGACCACTTCTGAAGGTTTTGGAGCCTTAGGGACGTGTTTTCGAAGTCTGTTTTGTCAAAATTGATTTCTATTTTTTCACAAAGCTGGGTCTTAGTCTAACGAAATGCAGATTGGCCCAATGAGCTGAGTATTTTGAGAGGATTTTTTTTCAAAATAAAACCTCTCATTATTTTGATAATTCATATTTTGCAAGGTTAGAGCATAACTTAATGGCTTAGTGATCAATTTTGCATAATAGTGGGGTTGGTTAGGTTTTTTAAGGTTGCACACTTCAGAGGTGTTATAAATGAGCAAACTTTAGTCATCTCAAGGATTCATTTGATCATTAGACCTTTTTAGGCACAGTTAAATTTGAGATATAAGAGTTGCCCCCTACTTCACGTGTGTTGCATAGCACCTAGCACTAGTGTCAATACACACGAAGCAAAATGCAAAGATAAAAAAATGTTTTAGTAGGGATAAAGGTACTTATATGTGGGTTATCTTTAGATGTCTTATCAAAATTTAACTGTTGTTATTCTATGACTTAATTGTCACACAAGGTGCTATTTAGGACATATGCAAGCTTGTGATTCATGCAAAGTGCATTTGGGATTTATGCAGCTATAACCTTCTTAGGTGTCATGCAAATGAGGATGCTACTAAGCAAAGAGAGATGCGACTATAGCCTTTCTAGGTGTCATGCAAATGAAGATGCTACTAAGCAAAATAAGATGTGACTATAACCTTTTTAGGTGTAATGCAAATGAGCATATGACTATAACCTTCTTAGGTGTCACGCAAATGAAGATGCTACTAAACAAAATGCGGATATGACTATAACCTTCTTAAGTGTCACACAAATGAACATATGACTATAACCTTTGTAGGTGTCATACAAATGAACATACAATTATAACCTCACACGAAATGATCATGCGATTATAACCTTCTTAGATGTCATGAGAAATGATCATACGATTATAACCTTCTTAGGTGTCACGTGAATGAATATGCAACTATAGCCTTTTTAGGTGTCACACAAATGAACATATGATTATAACCTTCTTAGGTGTCACGCAAATGAACATGCGATTATAACCTTTTTAGGTGTCATACGAAATGAACATACGACTATAACCTTTTTAGGTGTCACGTAAAATGAAGATGAGAATGTTCCTAAGCAATGTGAGGATGCTTCTAAGCAATGAGTAGATGCTTGTAAGCAATGTGAATGTTCCTAAGCAATGTGAATGCTTCTACACAATGTGAGAGTGCTTGTAAGCGGTGTGAGAGTGCTCTTAATCAATGTGGGCACTTCTAAGTGATGTGAGGATGCTTCTAGGCAATAAGAAGATGTTTCCAAGCAATATGAATGCTCTTAAGCAACACGAATGAGGTAGTAGTAATAATGCAGTAGTGATGTAATGATGATGCAATAATGATGTAGTGATTTGTCATATTGAGGATGTTATTTTGATGATTTGGAGTGAGATATCCTTACAGTGAATTTTCCTTGTTCTTTTTCTTTGATAAGATGCTGAGTTTCTTAAAGAAAGTGGTGCATGTGCAATGTCTTTAGATAGATGGAGTCCTCATCATTATACTTTTTCATAAGTTTAGTGCATGTCTTATGCTTAAATGGAAGTTTAGGATTGTAGAAATGAGTGTGCAAAGTCTCAAAGTGTGCGTAAAACCATAAAAGAGTGTGTGGAAAGGGAAAGTGTTCATGACTGCACGTGGGAGGCATGTGGTCATGCACTTCCCCCCCTTTGAGCTTATTTAAATGGCTATTTTGGAGGTCTTGGGAGGCTTTGTCCAAACTTTTTTTAGTGTTTTCTGACTTTTCGTGACCCTTTTTGTGTTTCGGGTGCTATTTGCTATGTTTTTGCTTATGTATTTCCACTTTCTTCTATGTAAAATGGAATTCCCCAAAATTCTTGAGGGTCTAGAAGAAATTTTTATTGATGTTGATCTTAATCTTGAGGGTGACTTTGTAGAGGCCGCTAGAGTTGGGATGTCCACTATAAGGACTAGCACATATGGTGCTCAGAGTTCTCAGCCATCCAAGCTTTCTTGGGGAGATCCAATCCTTATTGTTTATAGCTTGGAGACTCATTCTTAGGTACATCATCATCGCGAGGTAGGTCCCTCTTTGCCCTTATTTTTTGAAGCTTGTTTGTTGGCTACTTTGCTGCTTATTTTACTGTATTAGGTTATTGTAGTTATCACTCTGTAGCTCTTACTGTAACTGTTCGCCTAGTCATAGCTTTATTATAAATACTAATGGCTGATAGCTCTTACTTTATTTTCTTTTTATGATTGTCTGCTTATTGTGATGCTTTTCTTTTTGGCCTTTATTATTTTGATCTTGTTAAGTGATAGAGAGAGAGAGATGTGTTAGTATTTAGTAGCTGTGCAAATTTTTGATAGCGTACCTATTATTTGTAGCCCCATAGGTATGTCACTATGCTATTTGGTAGTTTCAACAGAGTTAGCATGTATTATTAGGGTCTTTTGATGTGTGTGAAGTAGATGGTTATCGGGAAGGGCTTTTATGGGGTGATTACTGCATTATCTTATGACTTATATGCATCGGGTCAGATTGCCATGTATACATTGATAGAGCAGTGGATGGACATGAAGCATACTTTCCATTTGCCTATCAGGGAGATGACTATTACCCCTTTGGATTTTGTTGCTATCACAGGCTTGAGCTTTTCTGGAGAGCCTATTCCTTTTAATGAGGAGGAGTATTCTACTGCTATGGCAAGGAGGCTCCTCATAATGGATTTTCTTGGGGTAATCACACCTATGAAGTCTGGTTGCCCATATCTCACTCGATATATGGAGTTTGTTTCTTCCGTGCAGGCTTTGTATGATGATGGTGTTGTCTCAGCAAAGTAGCTAGCTCGCTGCTTTTTATTTTATTTGTTGAGTGTTGTTATCTTCATAAACCCTTCAAGTACAGGTGATTTACGATTGCTACCTGTCTTAAGAGATCTGGATGGCTTGCTGGGCTATTGCTGGGGCACTGCTACCTTTGCTCATATTTACTCAAGACTTCACGTAGCATGCCAAAGTGGCTTGAGGATCTGCAAATGCTTGTTCATGCTAGATGTGAGTAGGAGTTCTGTTGTCTGTTCTTTTGCTTTTGGGTTTATTATTTCTGACCCTATGATTTTGATAGATCTGGGCATATGAGTTTGGATTCTCCCTCATTCGTCCATTAAGAATTTCCAGGAGGATGGCTTTTCTCATTATTCTTGTTGGATCAAGAAGACTATTGATTTGATTGAGGATTGCACGGTAGTTGAGGATTGCATATGAGGAAGCTATCCCCTACTCAGGTATGTCTGATTCCTGTTATGTTGGTTATTCCATTCTTAGGGGTCTTTTATTCAATGTTGCCCTTTGAGCATATCTTTCTTCATTGGTGGTTAGTGAGGTCTCATTAGACGATAGAGATGGTGGCTACATGGTAACTAACAAAGAGATGAGTGTTGCTCTCTGGTCTCATTGAAAAAGTGTGGTATTTAGGTGAGCAAGTCCATTATTGGTAGGATGGCCCATATATGAGGAGAGTTCCCATCCCTCCCCCTCGTGACATGTTCTAGGGTCACAAGCTTTATGGTGATGATCTTGCTACTGTTATGGTGGGATTCCCCTCTGAGAGTCACTTGGAGAGTGCAGGTTTGCCTTATGTTGATGTATCGATCCCTCAATTGATTGATGTTGTAGCTATTGGGACCTTTCCTTCACCTTCCCCTTCTCAGGCAAATGCATATCATCCTTTGGGTTCGAGGATTAGGCCATCATATGGGTAATCGAGAGTCGCTTCTTATGATATGGTAAGCCTTTATTCTTTTTTTGGTGCAAGTTTATAGCAAACTTTATTAGTAATAAATTATAATTGACATGATTTGTGAGAACTTATTTGCATCAACATCAGAGGAGATCCGGATCTTATTTTGAGGAGGATAAGGGTACATTTCGTACTGAGGCGACTACCCATGCCAGTGGTGTAACTTTTGGTAGTACTATTCTTGGGGACTTGATGGTTCAACCATCTTTATCTTTACTTAAGACGGATATCCTTGGTAGAGTACTGAGCTTTAATTTTCCTAGACTTAACTTTCCTTAGTCAGGTGTTGCTCTTGCTGATGCTACCCATGTTCATGTTCTCCAGTTATTCTTGCCTGTGTTTCATTTATTTAGTAAGTGGTGGTTAACTTATTTGCTTGCTTTTGTAGATCCCTATCTCCTCTGGCTAGTATTGGTATACTATTGCAAGGAGTGCGCATAAGTGTTTTTTAGAGTTTTCTACCACTCAGAGGGTATGCCTTCTTTATTGTACTTATTTATTTTATGCACATGTTTTATGTATGAGTGTATGATATGCAATATATAATACAGGTTGAGCACCATCTAGTTAGTCGTGATGGGAGTAAGAGCGTGCAACTTATCGTAACTGCATCAATGAGCTGAAGTCACAACTATTTTCCTATGCGATGAACGATGATGAGTTAGGACTAGACGAGAGGGATGCTTGAGCAGGATTAGTGCTTGCTTTTGATGGCAACCATGACCAATGTAGTTATTTTAGGAGCTAAGTGTAGGACTTTTGGCCTGTGGTTTGCTTTGTTGTATTATTTTCTCAAAGTTATGGACTCTAGGTGTTATATATGGGCGTTTTTCCTGCATATTGTATGGTGTTTATACAATAATGATTGTATATGCTTCTTGTTGTGTATCATTGATGATGATGTTTGCCATTTCTATTGTCTACCTTTTTTCCCTTTTTTTTTCTAAGGTTTCTCCTTTTGGAGCTTTTTGCATTTAGCTGGGTTTTCTTTTTCTTCCCTTTTTTGCCTAGGGTGTCTCCTTTTAGAGCTTTTCACACCTAGTTAGGATTTTTTTGGCTTTAATGATAGTGGCTGATCTCAAAGAGTGAGCTTAGAGAGGATGGTAAGAACCATGGTCATGTAATAAAAGAAAATGCAAAGCATGCTTGATGTAATTCATGATGATAAAATGTGTTACACTTTTCAAAGACATTTTGCATAAATTGACAATCATTCTCATTTCACTATAATCGTTTAAGAAAAGCACAGGTTCATTTGTATAAATTTTGAATTTGAGGTTACCCTTATCCTTAACTAGCCTTCTCAGGTTTTCTAGTTAAGTATTTTCTCTCTTTCCCTAATTTTTGCCTGAGCTGCCCTTTTTAGGTTTTCAACTTAATGGGAAGTCCCTAACTTTTGCCTAAGCTGCTGTTTCTAGGTTTTCAACTCAGTGAGATTTTTTTTTTGTGCCTTAGAAGTAGTGCTTCTTTAGGCAGTCTGTATTGATAGGTTTAGAGAATTCATTGCCTTTAAAATCCATCAACTTGACTACTTCTTTTGATAAAATATGTTTGACTAGGTATGGGCCTTCCTAGTTTGGTATGAATTTCACTCTAGGGTCTGGAACGTTATGTCTTATTTGCTTGACTATCAAGTCTCCTGCTTTCACACTCTTTTGTTTTACTCTTCTATTAAAGGACTTGGCTAATCGAGCATGATACAATTGTGTGTGGTATAGAGCCTTGAGCATTTGGCTTTCTAAGAGAGTGAGATTGTCATGCCTCTATTGAGCCCACTACACTTCTGGAAATTCATATTTGATTGCTACCCGAAGAGACTTGATCTCTATTTTGATTGGAAGAATTGCCTTTGATCCATACACTAATGAGAAAGGAGTTACTCCTGTTGAAGTTTTAACTGTTGTTCGGTACCCCCATAAGGCATGTGGCAATCTATCTACCTAATCTCGATAAGTCTAAGTCATCTTTGATAAGATCTTTTTGATGTTCTTATTTGCAGCTTTGACTGTCTCATTTGGTTATGGTCAATAAGGAGAATATTTATGATGTTCCACTTTATAACTCCTTAGTAGCTCTCTAACTTCCCTTTGGAATTGGACACCCTTGTCAAAGATGATGTGATGGGGGATCCCATATCAACAAAATAAGTTTCTTTTGATGAACTTAGCCATTTTCTTAGCTCCTACCTTTGCAAATGATTATGCTTTAACCCATTTTGTAAAGTAGTCCACTGCCACTAGGATGAACCTGTGTCTATTTGAGGCTGTCGGCTAGATTTCCCCAATTATGTCTAGTCCCCATGCTGAGAAGGGCCATGGAGAGGAGATGTAGTGTAGTTCTGTTGGGGGAAAGTGGCTGACATTCTCATGGATCTGACACTTGTGGCATTTTCTTATGAATTTGATGCAGTCTTCCATCATCGTCATTTAGAAGAACCTTTATCTGATTAGCTTCTTAGCCAAATTTCTCCATTCATTTGTGGTCCACAAACACCCTCATGTACTTCTTCTACTACTCTTGCAGGTTCAGTTCAATATAGACATCGAAGTTGTAAACCATATGAGGTTCTTTTGTATAACACACCCTAGTGCGATGTGAATTTTGATGCTAGTCGTTGAATGACTACTTTGTTTCTTTCATCTACTTGATTAGGATAGGCTCATTCCTTCAAATTTCTCTGGATGTCGTAGAACCATGGCTTTTTAGCTGCTTCTATGTTTGCTATTCTACAGTCTTTATGACAAGGTTGTCTTGATATGAGTAGAATTAGAGGCTTTATAGGCATTTTGGATGGTCTTGTTCATATTGATTCTAGGGAAGCAAGTGCATCTGCCATCTGGTTGTGATTCCTAAGGAGATGAGTGAATCTGTATTTTTTGAAGGACATGGTGAGTAGCCTCAAGTGATTCAAATAAGCCTTTAAGTGCTGCTCTTTCAGTTCCTACTCTTCCATGGCATGATTGATTACTAGCATAGAATCTCCAAAGATTTTGACTTTTATGACATTCAGGGCTACTAGTGCTTCTATTTTGAGCATGCATGCCTTGTATTATGCTTTATTATTTGTGACTTTGAACTTGAGCTTTTTACCAATTGGTACTACTTCACCTTCTGGAGATTATAGTATGACTCCGATTCTTATGCTGAACTGATTGACTGCTCCATTAAAGTACATATGCCATCCTTGGATCTCAGTGGCTAAGTTGAGGTCATTTGGGAAGTCCAGTTGGATTTCTTTTGAGTCTGGAATGGAGTTAAGAGCTATAAATTTAGCCACTGCTCTCGCTTTTACTGCCTTCTTAGTCAGTTATTGCACGTCAAATTCTATTAGCAATATGAGCCACTTGGCAAGTTTCCCCACTAGAGAGGGAGCTTTGTAGAGGTATTTCATTGGGTCCATTTTAGACATAGCCTGAATTTTATAGGATTGAAAGTAGTGTCTGAGTTTCTTCTTTACCTATACTATTGCTAGACATATATGTTCAACTTGGCTGTACTTCTCCTCATATGGTAGCATCTTCTTACTCAAGTAGTAGACTACGTGTTCTACTTTCATTTCTCCCTCTTGGGCTAACATTGCACTAATTGCATTCCCTTCGATGGCTAGATACAGGGTTAGAGGCATTCCTAGTTTAAGTGGTCTTAGAACTGGTAGGTTGGTTAGGTGGCTTCTCATCTTGTTAAATGCTAGCTAACATTATTCATTCCATTAAATTGTTTAATCTTTTTTTAGTAGCTTGAAGATCAGTTCACACATTGTTGTCAACTTAGCAATGAATCTACTAATGAACTGTAGTTTCCCTAAAAGCCCTTTGATTTATTTCTTTATTTTTGGCACTGGCATCTCTTTAATGACTTTTGCTTTGTCTAGATCCATTTCAATCCCATTTTGATTGACAACATACCCTAACATCTTTCCTGAAGTAACCCTGAATATACATTTCTTTGGATTTAGCATGAGACTGTACTTTTTTGACCTTTCTAAGGAACCTTTTGAGATCAAAGGGGTGTTCTTCCCTAGTTTTTGACTTGACCATCATGTCATTGACATATACCTCCACTTGTATAATGTCATGGAACATTACAATTGCCATTCTCTAGTAGGTTGCCCTTATATTCTTTAGTCCAAATGGCATTACTCTATAGCAGTAAGTACCCCATTATATTATGAAAGTTGTCTTTGCTTTGTCAATAATGGCCATTAGGATCTAATTGTACCCATAGAATCCATCCATGAAGGAGTACATTGCACACATGGCAGTGTTGTCAACTAGTATGTGTATATGAGGTAGTGGGAAATCATCCTTTAGGTAGGCCTTGTTCATATCTTTGTAGTCAACGTTGATTCTAACCCTTCTGTATTTCTTTGGTACTAGTACTAGATTTGCTAACCATTCTAGATAGTCTACTACCTCTAGAAATTTTTCCATGATATGTTTCTCGATGTCCTCTTTCACTAGTTGGGCCCATTCTAGTACGAGTCTTCTCAGTTTCTACTTTACTAGTTTGCACCCTTCTTTAGTAGGAATAAAGTGTTAAGAAATGTCTCTATCAATATTAGGCATATCGTCGTACATCTAGGCAAATAATTTTAAATATTTATTAATATTTTTTCAATTTCTCTCCTTTCTTTAGGGGTAACATCTTTTGAAATATACAAAATGTGTGGTTCATATTTTGTGCCAATGTTAAATGATTCAGTGCATATGGAATGAATGTCAAATATGTTAATGTTTTTTATCAATGCAATGCACACTACCATCAGGAAAGACATCTAACAAGTAAGTAAAATCTGATTTCATTACATTAACTTCAAAGTTCATTACATCATCATTTTCAAAAAAAGAAAAAGTACAAAGATCATCATCAGCAATGTCTTTGAACAAGATGTCATCATGCTCAATTCGAGGATGGCAGCAGCTTAGGCATGATTGAAAGCTTCACTCTCAGATTCTAACTCTAGGTTTTTCATCAGCTCATAGATGTCAATTTCAGTGATCATATTTGGTAAGTGTTTCTCTTTGAGGGTGTCATTGAAGATCTTAAACCTCAGTTTCTTGATTCCATTGCTCATCCATTCCTCAGATTATCCTTGATAGACTTAGGTTGAGCTTTTAGCCACAAAAGAGGTTAATTTCTTAGCCCCAGTATCCTTTTTTGGATCATACCCTAAACCATTTTTATTGGTCTATCCTTAGAAGTCAAGGAATTCTATGACCCCAATGTTTCTTCCTCTTAATCCTATTCCAGGTAGATATTGCGTCTTCTTCATCATAGCAACAACTTTAGGATCGACATGACCATCACTGATCATAGAAACCTAGAATCCTGGTGGGACCACATTCAGACAGGAAATAACGTTGTTTGTTTCAATAGGGATGGTAATGACCTTTCCATTTAAAGGGAACTTGATCTTCTGATGCATAGTGGAAGGTATGCACCCTAGTGGGTGGAACCAAGGTCTTCCTAGTAGCAGGGAAAATTTTAGAGGGATGTCTAGGATGGTAAATTGTATTTCTGATTTGATATCTCCCACTGTAACTATTTCTTTGAAATTGCTTATAACTAGTTTCTTTGAATCATCATAGGCTCATATGACCACATTGGATTCTTCCAGGTTTTCAACATTCATCCTAAACTTATGTAGCAACCTCAAGGGGCAAATGTTAATGGCAGACCCATCATCTACCATAACACATTGGGTCTTCTTAGTCCTAATGATTGCCTATATGAAGAGAGGAGATTGTGGACCCTTCCCTCGAGGAGTAAATCTTCATTTGAAAAGGTGATTGCATTGGAAGGAGCTTTGATTAGAGAGGCTATCATTTTACAAAGTAAGGCATCAGTGGAATCTTTACTTCATCTAGTGCTCTGACTAAGGCATCTTTATGCTTCTTAGAGGCCATAAGTAGGTCCCAGATACTGGCTTGTGCCTGAGTTTTCTTAAGCTATTTGAGGATAGTGTCTTCCTCTTTGATTGGAGCTTGATCTCTTACTACTTCTTTTTCTTTATAGGGTTCCTTCTCTTTCTCAAGAGGTTGATATACCCACCTGCTGTGAGTTACATGATTAACTGCTAGTGAGGGCTTCTTAACTGCTTGCTTATCCACTTTTGTACTGTTGTTCTAGTCCCAAACGATGATTTTAGGATCATCAAAGTTGTACCATATGTCTATTCCCATGACTTGCAGGTTTTGAAGCTAAATAGTATTGATAATCTCATCTTCCTTCTCAAATTCTTCTCCCCATCCTAAGGGTACTATGTCTTTTAAGAGTGTGTAGGTAGCAGGAGGTACTGTGTACTTGACTTTATAGTCTAACTTCCCAGATGGTTGGCCCAGTAAATCTTATATCTCATGGTTACTGCTGAGATTTTTGTCTGTGTCTGCTTCTTATGAGTAAGGACAATGAATCACTTCACCATTCATAGGGAGAGTTATACCCTTGGCTCTTTTTTGCATCATGAAGTGAGGAAGGAACTTTTAAGGCATTGGAATGTATTCAAAGGTAAAAGGGCATTGCTCATCTTCACTAGAATCATGAGGCTCAATAATGGAATTTGAGGGTTTGTTCTTTGAGGGCTTATCTTAGGTTTCTTGTATGGCTTGGATTAACTATTCAACTAAGTCTTTGGTAGATTGGAGGAGATCATGCTGATGGTTAGTGGAGGCATATTTTGATAGTTTGGGAGAGGATTAGTCTTAATACTAGGTCATTTTTTTAGGTCATCAATTTTTCCAGTGTCAATGAGGTCTTGGATTGCATTTTTGAGAGTTCTGCATATATCAGTGGTGTGGCCAAGCATATGGTGAAAGTGATAGAACAAGTTTTGGTTAATTTGAGATGGTAGTGGGTTTGGAAGAGGCATAGCCTTTTGTGGATGTAGGAGGTTCTTTTGTTGAAGTCTTTGGAATACATTGGATAATGGGAGGTTAAAGTTTTAGAATTTTCTTAGTGGTTTGATGGTATTGATAGATGGTGAGCTGTGGATGTTGGGTTGGATCATGTTTGTTTTTATGGCTCAAGTAAAGGTGTTTTGGATGTCTGGTTGGGTATTATGCCGAAAAGTGTTTATGGCTTGCTGAGGTTCCTCTTCCTCAATCCTGATCCCAGCCTGATGGAGAGCTCTGAAGTCAAGACAATAAGCAAAAATCATTTATTTTCTGAAGTGTGGTAATGACCCCTTGATTATCATCTCTATTTGTTCATCCTCGAGAAGATGATTTCTTATCTTGACTTCCTTTCCCTACCATCTGGTGACATAATCAGAGAAAGATTCACCAAGTTTCTACCTTGTGGTCTCAAGGTCCCTTCAAGTGATGTCTAACTATGTGTTGATACTGCTTGATAAACATCTGAGTTAGCAGTAGCCAATCACTTTTGATTTTATTTTCAAGGTTAAAGAATGATGCCCTTAGTCCTTCCTATATTGATGTGAAGAAGAATCAAACAATTTATGATTTTGCAAGCTTTGTGGTAGCCATAAAGGTAGCATATTGCCTTAGATGGACCCTCGGATCTCCTGTTCTATCAAACTTAGCAAAGTTTGGTAGCTTGAAATCATTTAGAAGCGGCTCATCTTTGAAGAGTGCCAGGTCGATGAAGCTTTTGGAGCCATAAGTTCCTTTGTCTTTGAAGACAAATTCTAACTGAGCCATCTTGTTGGCCAATAATTTGGCCCCCCTATTGATTCAGGCTTGGTCATGTCAGCAGTTTTTATAGCTTTTGGTGCATTCTTGAGATCTTAGTAGTAACCATTGTCATTATTAACTTGAACTAGAGTGCGGGGAATTCCCTTTTCCTTATTTACCCTCGGGTGAACAGATGTTAAGGCTTCACTTAATGGTGTGTTATTCCTATCTCAGGCACTTTTGGCTTTGATTTGGGCTTGGAGGATTTTAGCTATGGTGCCATCAACAAGCAACTTTTGGATCCTTTCTTTTAGCTTCTCTTCGAATTGTTGATAAGAGGTATCTTCTTTGTCACTCATGTTTGGATGTCGTATTCCTATACATTTATTAAGGTTAGCTTAATGAATGATGCATGATGTGTGCCTGTAAAAGAAAAGGGTGAATATGTATGCATGGAGTGGATGCAAAAATA
This sequence comes from Mallotus nudiflorus, assembly GCA_947683625.1. Taxonomy (NCBI): domain Eukaryota; kingdom Viridiplantae; phylum Streptophyta; class Magnoliopsida; order Malpighiales; family Euphorbiaceae; genus Mallotus; species Mallotus nudiflorus. The sequence continues at coordinate 1,235,413 of CANTUR010000291.1, forward strand.
CTATGATGGAAAAATGATTATTCCTGTAAAAAATAGTGGTTATTACGTGCTATCTACATATATGTGATGTATGCATAATTAAAGCTGGTTAGTTTTCCTACACAGTGAACAAACCAATCACAAGAAAGCTCTCACTTCCAACCTTATTTCTCCACGAGGTCATTCAATCTCTTTCTTAGGTGAGTTTTGAACTTATAGTCATTATAGGACTATGGTTCTGCTCTCGGAACTAGGCTATTTTGATTTATATTTTTCAGAACCAAAGGGTAAACTGAGGAATGATACTCAAATGTGCTTGAGGTAATCACATGATGTCAATGTGATGATTAATTTTTGAGCTTCAAATGATGTCCAGAGTTCGTATGCACCTGTATGCATAGGGCCAAGGTCAATCAAAGGGAGTCTGAGTTTTTACCCCCACATTGATATTTGCTATGTTTACCTTGAGTCATAAAAGTATTATTTGATAGTTTACAGTTTGATTTTGCTGATATAAAGGTCCACAGTCTAGTTGGGTTCCTAACCCATTCATTTGATCTAATAAGGATAAATGGATGACATCTCATAGGTTCTTTCATTGAGGGATGTGGTTATTTGTTAATTTGCATAGATTATTCAAGCTAAGGTATATGATTCTCATCATTCCTCATGCTTCGGGCTCATACAAAGTAGATGAGAATCACATGGTCCTAAGCATAAAATTTCTATAAAAATTGACATTACGACATCATCGATGATAGACACTAGGAGGGTCATGTCATTTATGAATATCAGGTCAAACGGACAATGTTAGGATGAGGATAACTTGCATAGCTTAGTGGAATCCTAGTGGATGTTGCTACTGGTTTATCTACATGAGCTGAGTCAGGGTGGCTAAGGTTTCCTTTAGTGAGAATGCCCCTATATGACTAGGGTTATGGACTACGTTTAGTGAGTCTAGCATTCTTTTGATAACTCACCACCCCCTTAAGGACTTAAGGTACATACTTTGGTTAAATGAGTCTGGGGAATGCACGAGTAAAGACTAAAGGTGATAATATTGTATCTTCGTCACCTCGTGAATCGAGTAGAATCATGGTGGCAATGTCATTTAGTATTATCGAGACTTTTAGGGACAAGTGATGCATGTGTGATGTGTAATGCAAATGCAGTGGTGAGGGGCTCTATACAATTAAGTATTGCATAATGAGAAATAGTCATTTTTGAGTTGATCACTCTTACTTAGAAGTCCTCAGTGGAGTCACCACTATGAGTGACTTTGGTGATATGGGTTGTTTTATTTATTTATTTTAGGGACGTATAACGGGTCTTTCCATTTCCAAGGGACATGGCAACTTTACCAAATAGGGATAAGTGATTGGTCTTGGGGGGACGAGATGCTTTTAATTTTATGGAGTCGCCACTCAATTTTTAGAAAATTGGGAAAAGAAAGGGACAATATTAAGTCACTCAATGAGTATTATTCCCAATAGAGATTTTTGGGTTTGGGGGATCGCATTTACTTTTTGACTATTTCTCATTATACGATATTCGATTTATAGCTACTACAACACCTTAGTTTCAATAATGACAGTTTATGTAGCATTCACACAGTACATCATATAGTATAAGATAATAAAGCTAAAAATTTTATTACACCAATTTCTTGATAAAATACATAAAAAAGGAAAGATTGTGGAAAGATAAATCTAAGAGGATTGATTTGCAAGGATAACATGACCATTTAGGCAACTTGCTCAATGAATGATAGGATAATCATGCTTGTAGTGATTATTTATACTATGATGATGTATGATGATAATATAAAGGATGTATAAGGTTATCATTGGACTGAGAGCATGATGACTCTATTCCAAGACATGAACTTTTTCACGTTATTGATATTTATGATGTGATTTCATAATTTTGGAAATAGAGGATGCAAAATGATTATGTGAAATGAGCATAATAAAGCATATATTATTCACATAGCATGAAAGATTTCTAGTCTCATCACACAAGCACAACAATATTCCTAAATGTTGGCGACAGTTAAATAAAATACAATGCAATAAAATAAACGTGCTAAAATAATTGTGTGGTACTCAGACTTGACTAAGCTTGTGTGAGCTTTGAAGCTTTAGCTTTGAGAGATTATCAAGCTTTCTTCATCGAGAGGCTCAAAATGATAATAGAATGATGCTAGATTATACACCTTTGAAGCATGCTTTGACAAAGATGTGGCTTGGTTTGGTGGAAAATGGATCTAACAACCTAAGGGAAAGGCTGTGGGAGAGCAAAAACTATATGGAAAGGGGTTTTTAGCTCCTTCAATTAGACTGATTTATGTGTGTGTGTGTGTGTGTGTGTGTTTCTACTTGCTCCCCTCTAAAATGGCATGTGAAGGGGTCTATTTATAAGGAAAATTGGGTAGAATAGGGTGGTAAGGGCATGGTCACGAGCGTAAAATGAGATTTTTGCACATGCCACGCCAAGTGCACATGGTCACACAATGTGCATTATCACGTGCACTTTAACGCTTTACATGCTCTTCTCAAGTTTTACACACATTGTTCTAAGGTTGGTTCATAGGGTTTTTGGCCTTCCAGATGCATTTCCAAGTCCATTTTGCCAAATTCGGCCTTAATTTTAGCACATGACACCTAGGGGTGTTTACATGCACTTCTGAGCAATACGCGTTGATACTTAGGTTATGTTAGACCATTCTGAGACCACTATTGGAGGTTTTGGAGCCTTCTGGACATGTTTCTAAAGTTTGTTTTATCAAAATCAATTTCTATTTTTTCATAAAGTCGGGTCCTGGTCTAACAAAATGCACACCGGCCTAACAAGCTTAGTATTTTGAGAAGAGTTTTCTCAAAATAAAACCTCTCATTGTTATGATAATTCGTATTTCACAAGGTCGGAGCACAACTTAATGGCTTGGTGATCGATTTTGTACACTAGTAGGGTTGGTTAGGTTTTTTAATGTTGTACACTTTAGAGGCATTACGAATGAGCAGACTCTAGTCATCTTGGGAATACATTTAATCATTGGGCCTTTTTAGGGATAGTCAAATTTGAGGTATGACAGGGTGCTTACACATACCAAAGCGAAAGAGGTCAATTTCAAAGCTAAATATGATTTGGGGGGGGGGGGGGGGAAGGGGATTCAATGAAACCAATTCAATAAATCAAATAAAAGCCACCTTCAAATTCACTTATTTCATGGTGCAAGAGTGTTGTTTCTAATGTCAAGATGAAAAAGAAGTTCACAATATGGAGGCCAAAAGTGAAGAATGCTAGCATTTATATGGAGCACATTCTTTAATGACTTTGAAGACATGGCAATGGTCTAACTTAAGACCACGATAAATAAAGCACTGCTTTGGAGATAACCCAAGCATTTTCTAACATTTCTTTAGTTTAGTGATAATTTTTATATTTTACCACTAATTGAATTTCATATTCTTAATGTAGGTTAATTGATGAGGAATGAAGAGTAATAAGGACCAAAATGGGAACATTGAGGATAATGTTAAATTCAAGTGTGGGGGAGTATTTCTATCCTTTTATTTAAATTTTATTTTATTTTATTAGTTTTGATTTTGATGAGCTTAATTAGTTTTTTTAGTTTATTTTTTTTACAAGAAATTTTCATCTTTTTTTATGTTTACATCATCAATATACTTAGATCATAATAGCATTTAGTTTAGTGTTAATTATAATTTCCCTACCTTATGAGTTTTGCTTTCATTAATATTATAAGTTATGTATATTAGATTGAGTTTTCTTAGTATAATCGTGGCTTAGCTTAGTTTTTTTATGTGTTAAAACCTTACGTTAAAGTTGGGTATTAGAGCTTAATTAACTTAAAAAGTACTTCTCTTTTTGAGTGAGTGAAAGGCACATGGAATACTAACTTATGAAGATTTTTTCTTAATAGGATGATTTTAAGTAGTAGAATCGCCTTTGATTTTGAGTAATGGTAGAAACTAACTAATTAAGAAAAAATGACAAGATGGAGCATAAAATGCATTTTTCAAAGTTTTTTTTATATTAAAAAAATAAAAATAAAAAAAGGTAAGATGGAGTGTAAAACACATTTGCTAAAAAAGAAAGAAAAGAAAAAAAAACAAAAGGGTGAGATGGAGCATAAAATGCACTTATCAAACTCATGCGAGATGGAGCATGAAATGCATTTGCAAAAAAAGGAAATTTTGTTTGTTTTTGCAAAGTGGATTAGTTAGCTACTATTCTTCAGGTTAAGGGATTTCTAACGTTTAAAATTTTTCGTACTTCCTTATGAGTTATGAATTCAATTCTATGGGTCTTTCATTAATTCCATTAAGAAGTGTTATCTTTTACTTGTTTTTTTTTATAATAAGAGTTATGTTTAATATGTACTAAATATGTTTAAATATGGTTATGCTTTGGTAAATTCCTTAATATGCATGATTTGTGGTGTTGATGAAGTCATCGCTTGTGGATAAGCAAAAGTCTAAGTGTGAGGGAGTTGATAAGTCTATACTTTATGCTTATTTTTAGTTAATATTTCATTAGTTTTACTTATTATAATGTGATTATTTAGTAAATTATAGTTAACATATGTTGATTTTGGATTTTAATTGTTACTGTTAATTTTGGATTTTAATTTTAATGTTGCATGTGTAAATTAGGATATTTTTCACAGTAATTTACTTAGGTTTGCATATTTCATATAGAGTTAAGGTTAGTTAAAGTTTTGATTTAGTATTTGCTTAAGTTTTATGTAAATTTTAGATGCATTTGTTGTGTTTTTCTATGTCTTTTAAGGTTTAGAGGCTTATTAGTTAAATGGAATGCAATATGAAGTGATTTAAAGCTTAATTTAGCAAGGAAAAATGCCTAGGAGGGTGTAACGGTCATTACCACATCCAGAATCTTGCCAAAAACATGCTTAGTGCTTATTTTTGGAGCCACATCCTGAATGGTGCCAAAAATAAGAATCAATCATGTTTTTGGCACCATTCAAGATGTGGTAACAACCATTACACCCTTCTAAACCTTTTTCCTTACTAAATTAATCTCTAAATCACTTCATATTGCATTCCATTCAACGACTAAGCCTCCAAACCTTAAAAGACATGGAAAAACACATCAAATGCTTTTAAAATTTACATAAAACTTAACTTAATACTAAATAAAAACTTTAACTAATCTTAACTTTATATGAATTATGCAAACCTAAGTAAATTACTATAAAAAATAGCCTAATTTACATGAAATGCAACATTAACAGTTAAATCCTAAATTAACATATTTTCACTATGGTCTACTGAATAATCATACTATCATAAGTAAAACTAATGAAATATTAACTAAAAATAAGCATAAAATATAGACTTATTAACTCCCCCCACACTTAGACTTTTGTTTGTCCTTAAGCAATGACTTCATCAACGCCACAAATCATGCATATTAAGGAATTTACCAAAGCATAACCATATTTAAACATACTTATTACATACCTAACATAGCTATTATTACCAAAACCAAAGATTAAAAACAAGTAAAAGATAACAACTAATCTCAAGAATAGTAGCTAACTAATCGACTTTGAAAAAATAAATAAATTTTCATTTTCTTGTGAGTGCATTTTATGCTCCATCTTGCATAAGTTTGGTTTTTTGCTCCATCTTACCTTTTTTTTTTCTTTTTCTAGCAAGTGCATTTTACTCTTCGTTTTGTGCTTTTTTTTATAAAAACAACTTTAACAAGTGCATTTTATGCTCCATTTTGTCTTTTTTTTTTAATTAGGTAGTTTCTACCATAACTCAAAATTAAAGTTAGTTCTAATAATTAAAATCATTCGATTAAGATAAAATCTCTAAAAGATAGTATTCCACACACCTTTCACTCCTCAAAAGAGAAGTACAATTAAGTTAATTAAACTCTAATACTCATCCTTAACCTAAGGTTTCAACACACAAAGAACTAAGTCAAGCCACGATTATACTAAGAAGACTCAACATAATATACATAACTTATAATATTGGTGAATGCAAAACTCATAAGGTAGGGAAATCAAAATTAACACTAAACTAAATGCCAGTACAATCCAAGTATCTTAAGGATGTAAATATAAAAAATAAAATAAAATTTCTTGCCAACAAAAACCAAAAAAATAAACTAATAACAACCATTACCATATCTTGCACGGCTGTTATGAGGTTCTTGAGTTAAAGAATTTTCAAAAGAAAGGGTGTAACGACCATTACCTTTTCATGCACAGCTATTATGCTTTTCCTGCTTAGTTCTGGAGTGGAGCATGTTCATGTATTTTGGGAATAACGTTTTGTATAGAACTCATATTAAGGTGATTTAAAGTGCTATGGAAAATTAAGAGAAAATGATACATCTTTTATAGAGACTAAAGAGCTAATTTATTAATCCTAAAGGCATAAAGTTTCATAAAAGTCATTCTATCTACTTATTAAAAGGAAGACTATTTATATATAAAGAACCATTAGATGTGGAATAAATATTCATTCATTGTCTCATAAAAATTCATTATATTCTTAGTTCATAGTTGAAAGAATTCAAGAAGAGGAGTTTCAAGCATTCAAAGGAGCTGTGCATCTTGAAGAATTGAAGACCATAATTTAAATTCTTCTTAATTCTTATTTTTCTCATTATATTTACTGAGATTTCCTTTATTTGCATTCTTGTTTTCATAAACATGTCAAACTAAATTTTATATGTACTAGGAAGGATCTTAGTAGCCTTAAGGATGTATTAATAACTTCTTTTGCTTAATCAAAGTTTAATTTTTTACATATGGATTAGGTTGAGTAAGTTTGTTACTTAATAAAATAAACTCCAAAGTGAAAAGTGAATTTCTAGTACATGCTCTCATCATTAATTATTTATTTGAATTAATTTACCTTGGTTGAGTTTAGTTTTATTTCTTAGTTTTAATTTAGTTTTTAAACTCTAAATTTTTATTAATTTTTTTAGATAAATAATTAGCTAAGTGAATTATTATTCAACACTATTCTTTATGGGAACGATATTCTTACTTCATTCATTATATTACTTAAGCGATCTGTATACTTATAGTTAACACCAATCAATAAATCAAAATTTTTAAACCATTATGTTTAACCTTTTTAATCTCTAATCTCTCTTTTAATTTTGTTAATTATATTTTATAATTCTAAAAGCCTTAATCACCTCTCCTCTAGGGCTATTATAATTTGTATAAGAGCTTGACTTCTTAGGACTTTATTGTAAGAAGAAAATATCATAAGGAGTGAATCTATAAAATTTTCATCTCTTAAACCCTTTTTTGATGGTAGTGATTAGCCATATTGGAAGTTCAAGAAGGAATTGTGGTTAGATGGTAACCCAATTAAGCTTTGAGATGTTGTTCTAAAGGGTAGGAACCACTTAAAGGTACTATTAAATGTGACTTTATTGGTTAGCAGACATGGACAACCACTTGATATAGTGGTTAGCAGACATGGACAACCACTTGATATAGTGGTTAGCAGACATGGACAACCACTTTGTATACTGGAAGAAAAATTGGACAAGTAATATATGTGGTTATAACGAAGGGACATGGATAGTTAGCTAGGCATAAATTTATCTTTAATTTGTGGCCATATATTCTTAATTCTCATTGGCTATAAATAGCCTTACTCTCCATTTTCTTTTCATCACAAAAGAAATACAGGCAAAGTAGACATAAGTTCATAGTCTTCTATAGTTTCTTGTACGGGCAGTGTGAGTGATTTGGTAAGTCTTGGGTTTAAACACTTAGGTAGTTTAACACTTAGGTGTGGTCAAATTTGAGTGTTTTCTAGCCATATTTTGTAATCTCCTTTTGTTACCATAGTGAAAATTAGTTTTCTATCTTTCACCGTGGATGTAGGCTTTGTCAACCATGTTAAATTATTATATTATATTATTTTATTTATTTTGGTCCATTAATTACTTATGGGCCCCCATTTGTTCCAATAGGTACAATTGATGGTATTGAAACCACTCTTGCAAGAAATCAATGGTCTAATGATCAAAAAGAAGAAAATTACAAGAATAAGGAAGCCATGACTATCTTGCTTGCATCCATGTCTAAAGAAGAAGGAGGTAAAGTCCAACATTACCAATCTACAAAAGAAGTATAGAAGACTCTTTAAAATCATTATAAAGGAAATGAACAATTTAGAAGCAAGAAAGTTCAACTTCATGTATAAAAGTATAAACTTTTCAAGATGAAGCCTCAAAAATCAATAATAGACATGACTAATCACATTAACTCTCTTTTAACTACCCTCAAGAAACTTGGAAAACACTTCTCCAAGAAAAAAGTAAACACTAAGATTTTAAGAGTCTTATCTAAGAAGGATTGAGAATCTAGAGTTACTTCAATTGAGTAAGCTCAAGACCTTTCAACTCTATTAATCAACATCCTCATTGAGAAGCTTCTTACACATGAGCTTACACTAAACCAAAGAGAAGATGAGAAAGATGAGAAAGAAGAGAAGAAAAAAGGTATTGCCTTAAAGGCTATACAAAAAGCTAATGATGATGAAAGTCATACTGACTCTAGTAAAGATGATGATGAGATAGCTATGATCACTAGCAGCTTTAAGAAATTCATAAAGAGAAAAAACTTCTCAAGGCAAAGAGATAGTAAGAATTTTGAAGGCAAAAAGAATAAGGAGGTAACTTGCTATCAATTCAAGAAATTAGGACATTAAAATGAGTGTCCAAGATTGAAGTTTAAGAATAAGGGAGCAAAGGACAAGAAAGAGGCCTTTAAAGCTTCATGGGATGACCCTTTCGAATCAAAAAAGGAAAAGGAGCAACAAGAATGGCCAATCTTTATTTCATGGCACTTGAGGACAACAATGAGGTACCATCTACTTTCCGCTCATCTTGTGATAATTGTGATAATGATAATGATGATGATGATGAGAACTCTATTATAAGCAGACTCATGCTTAAGTGTAAAAGTTTACTCTCTAAAAAAAAGTTTTGTAAGCATGAGCTCTCTAATCTATCCAAGGAATTAAAAAATTCAAAAAATGATTTTTTAAAATTTGTTTTATCAAATCAAAAACTTGCAAATGATTTGAAAACTTCTACTTCTTTGAAGGAAGAACTTAAGAAAACTAATGATAAAAATCTTAAGTTTTTTTAGAAAAGTGTTAGATATAAAGAATTTTATTTTTAAGTTTAAAAAGGGAAATAAAACTTTAAATAGTCTTCTTGAATCCCAAAGACTCCATGGGAGTACCCATAGACTTGGATATATAAATGGAATATCTTCCTTATTATCATCACATATCATATTTGTCAAAGCTTTATATAATTCTTCTCCTTATACTTTTAAAACTCTTGAGACTCAACCTCTCAAAGCTAAAAGGTCTCAAGCACCAACTATCAATGCTAAATCATTTAATACTTAACCATTCTTAATGTAGGCATGCTTCTCAATCTTATATCCCTCATCATTGTGAATGTATGTCTCACATACATTCTAGAATATAAAATCAATCTTTCAAGTGTTCACCTAGTCAAAACACTTAGGAATTTGGTTAAGAGAGATCATAAACTCTTATTTGTATGGTTTGAGTTGAGCCTTAAAACTCAATTTTGTAAAAATTAATCTAAGGGAATAAATTGTGTGATTGAAAAATCTTACCATGAGAGAGTTAAGTAGAGATGTAGGTTTGTTGATAAACCAAACTCTTTAAACCCTTATGTTTAACCTTTTTGAGCTCTAATATGTCTTTTATTTTTGTTAATCACCTTTTAAAATTCTAAAATCCCTATTCAGCCCCCTCTAGGGCTATTACTAAAAATATATAGAACTGACCTTGAGTTTTAAAGATTTAGTGTAGTTTTTGTTGAGCATTTCATTAGGATTTTTATAAGTTTTTTAAAGGTGGCTCTTATAATATTTTTGTTTGTTGAAGTCCATTCTTGCACCAATGATTTGAGGGTATTCTAGAAAAATTATGACTGACAGCTCTTTTACATCTTTAATTATTGCATTGATGGTTTCAGTGATGTTCGATGTCATTATTTTATATCTATTGTTCATTGAGTGCACATTCGTATACTTTTCGTATCCAATTCTTTTTAAGTAGTGTTTTACACGTACATCTGGCTTTTATAATTTAGACATATATCTCTCAAAGTCTTATATTTTGTAAGACATTATAGCTTCCAAGAATAGTTCTTTTATTTGCGATGTATTTTTTTAAAAAGTTTGCTTTGTGGTTGTTTATGATATGGAACATGCAGAATGCATGAGATGCTTCAGGATAAACATTTTTAATTGCTAATTGAATGTTGTTATGCCTATCAGACATTATGCATAGACTTTCCCTTATTCCAAATGTTTTTTCAGTTAAATGAAAAACAATTTCCAAGATTGATTATTTTTTGAATTAGTAACAACAAAAGCAATTGGGAAAATTTTACTTATTACATCTTGCATTACTGTTATAAGAAGTGCACCTCTAAATTTTGATTTGAAGAAAGTTCCATCTACGACAATGATTGGTACACAATGCTGCTATTTGTGCCATATTTGAATTTTGGGTTAAAATATGTTAAAGCCCATTAAATTATTGACCTAGTTTGGATTATTTAAAATTTTAAAGCCTAACCAAGAGCCAATATAGCTTAATGGCCAAGACAAGAAGATTTTGGAGATGGAAATTGACCATTGAAGTGGCAGCTTAGTGATAAAGCAAGAATATTTTGGAAAGAAATAAAGAAGTGTGACTCTAAAAGACTTGGGGAAGTGAACCAAAGGGTAAAGGTTATGTACATTCAGTTCTCCAATTGATGATAGATAGAGAGAAAAGCTTATTGAGAAAGTTAATGTTTTTTTTATTATAAATATAGGGAAGGACTAACATAGAGGGGACATCTACAATTGATAAGTGCAAAAAATAATAGATTTTGAGCACTAATTAGTTGCGTTTTAGGTGTTAAAGTCTCTTAAATAGTTATGAATATTGACATTCACTTAAATTTCTTAGAACATAGGTTTTTATAATTTTATTTAAATTTTGATTTTTTTTAGTTGGCTAGGTGTGCTTAAGTTAGGATCAATGCAAGTGGAGTCTAAGTGAGAACTTGAAGAGGAAAGCTCAAATCTTCGTGAAATCAAGACAAACATGTGCACAGTTATACATTAGCCTACAAAAAACACTTTATAAAGATAAGCAGGTGCACAACAGTGTACATGAGTGTGTGTGGTCATACCTGATTTGGAGAAGTTCAAAGCACATTGATGCATAACTGTCCACATGGGTGTGTGTGGCCATACCTGGTTTAGTGATTTTTAGAGATACAGTGATGCACAGCAGTGCACTTCAAAGCTTTTTAATTATAGAAGTTTATTTTTACGATTTTTGAGGAATAATTATAAATAGAATTGTTTTGCCTCTTTTCCAAAGGTTGGTTGGTCTAAAAAAAAGCTTAGTTTGTTTTCATATTTCAATAGATCAATTTTATTTTCATTTTTCACATTGAAGAACAATTGTGAACACTATTCAAGAGAAGAAGAATAAAAAAGGGTTTTGTCATTCTAATTATTCTTTGTACTTTATATAATATATTATAATGTTTATGTTTGCAATTTTCAATTCTTCTCCTTTGTTTTCAATTGCCATGTGTAGCAAAATTAGTAGTTGGGGTCTTTAGACTTGGCTCAAGAATGGACATAATTGGTTGAACCTCATTTCACTAAATCTATAATCCATTATTGTTATTCAACTTAATGCTTTCCTAGGACTGATTACCCTTGGAATTGATTTAGACAAAAGGGTCAAATTGGAAGAAGATCCTTATTGAGAACAAAATAATAATATGTTAATTTAATTAAATTGGTAGGGAGACAATTTGGTTGTTAATATTCCTTAAAAGATTTGCTTCAATATTAAGAGTAATGAATTGATTGAGTAGCAGAAACTAATCACTTGAGTAATTGTTATAATTAATAAAAAATATAAGAGCTCAAGAGAGACTTTCATTTGTCTAAAGATGTGTAGAAAATGAAATAAATCTATATGTGATAAGAAGATTGACATACATTTAGATGGAATTAAGCCAAGAATAAAAACCCTAACATTCATTTAATTAATAAATTCTATAATAGTTTTTTTCCAAATTAGTTTAATTGTAGCGAAAAAACCTTATTCAACTGTCTAAACAAATAAACATAAAGAGCAGTTGAACAGTTAACATCCACTCCCTATGGGATCAATATTTTTACTACTTGGATGATTCCATGAGCTTGCGAATACGAGCCTACCAAGTTTTTGGCGTTATTACGAGGAGTGATAAGTTGATATTATGATAAAATTTGTGTTTTTTGATTTAGACTTCTTTTAAATTTATTTAGTTTGCTTTATTTTATCTTTTTCTAGTTTTTCATTATCTTTTATAAGGAGTTTTGCTAGTGTATGGCTCAATGCATAATATAGGACAAGGTGAATTATTTATATCTCTAGATACTGAAATTGATAGAACTTTTTACAAGAGATTAAAGGGACAAAGGAACATGATGAACAAAGCTAAAAATGGAGTTATAAATGGGGGCAATGATCAACGTGACCCACCACGTGCAGCACAACCTGAAAATCAAAATAAACCAAATGTGCAAAGAATTATGAGGGACTTTATTAGTCCTCATATGCAAGGTGATTAGAATCTGATTGTGAGATCAGTAATTGTAGCCAATAATTTTAAGATCAAACCAGCAATGATTCAGATGATTTAGAACTCTCACTTTAGTGGTTTGCCTCATGAAGATCCTATAGGCCACATGACTAGATTTTTGGAGTACCGTTATACTTTCAAGATGAATGGGGTACAACTAGATGCCATTAAATTGATACTATTTCCTTTTTCACTCACTGATAAAACAAAGAGATGGCTCACTAGCTTGCCACCTAATTCTATCAGTACATGGCAGGAGATGTATACAACATTTTTTAACAAATACTTTCCACTTGTAAAACTGATGAAGATAAAAAAAATGGGATTAATTCTTTTTATCAAAGAGAGGATGAAAGCTTTTATAAATGTTGAGATAGATTCAAGGATTTGTAGAGAGTTTCCTACACATTTGATACATACTTGGCACTTGGCTCAATCATTTTACAAAAGTGTGAATCCAATAGTCAGAGTCAATATTAATGTTGCAGTAGGAGGGACTATTATGTTCAAGACACTAGAGGATGCTCTAGATCTTTTCGAAGAAATGTTAAATAGTTAGAGTTTATGGTCTAATGAGAGAGTTATACCAAGAAAGGGAGGAACATTATAAGTGGATGGATTGACTATAATGAATACTAAACTTAATGCCTTGATAAAAAGCATAGACAAGATGGGTCTTAATATAATTTCATCAACAATCTCTTAATCTTGTGAGCTTTATCATGGTAGACATCCTACCATTAAGTGCCAATAGATGCGAAATTTTTCCATAGAGAGCATGAACTATGTGGGTAACTTCAATAAAAGGCAATAAAAAATCTAATGATTGGAAACACTTATAACCTAAGTTAAAGGAACATCCAAATTTCTCATGGAGTACTTAAGGCAATAATTAATAAAGACCTCAAAGACCACTAGGGTTCATGGGAAATAATAGTCATTAATATCAAGGCTAATCTCAGTTCTAGTAAGAGAAGACTTCGTCATCACTATCTTCTCTAGAAAGTAAAATGGATAAGTTCATGGACATAATGATAACCAAGATGAATTAATAAGATGAGGTTACTAAGAGACTGGAGGGACGATTTAGACAGATGCATCATGGAACTTAGTTAATGTTTAAAAATCATTCTTCTTCAATCTATAATTTGGATGTACAAGTGGGTCAATTAGCAAACTCTCTATCTTCAAGGAATTAAGGGACACTTCTTGGTAACACTGAAAAGAACCCTAAGAAGTAGTTAAAAGAAATTACTTTGAGGAGTGGTACAGATTTACAACTACCTAAGAAGAGTACACCTGCACTTACTAAGGAAGGAGAAAAAGACATAGAGAAAGAAAAAGAATAAGTTGAAGTATATGTTGAGGAGGAACTAAATATCAGTAAAAAGATAAAATCTACACTACCACCTAAGCCTTATGAACCCCCAATTCTATTTCCATAAAGGTTAAAAAAGCAAAATCATGATCAACAGTTTGCAAAGGTTTTAAAGATGTTTAGAAAGCTGCATACCAATATATCTTTGGTTAAAGCAATTACTTAAATGCCTAAATATGCTAAATTCTTTAAGGTCCTCATTTCTAACATGAAGAGACCATAAGATTTTGAGACTATCACTCTTAATAAAGAGTGTAGTGCCATTGTTTCAAGCAAGGTTCCACTAAAGCACAGACATCCAGGGAGTCTTACTATACCTTGCTCTATTGGTAATCTAAATTTTCAAAAAGCTTTTTATGATTCAAGTGCTTATATTAATTTAATGCCTTTATTTGTCTATAAGAAGCTTAGAATAGGTAAAGCAAAAGCTACAAATATATGCTTGCAACTTGCAAACAGAACAATCAAGAAATCTAAAGGAATAGTGGAGGACATACTAGTAAAAGTAGGGAAATTTATTTTTTCAATTGATTTTATGGTGTTAGATTTTAAGGAAGATGAAGATGTGCCATTGATCTTAGACATGCCTTTCATGTACACTACCAAGGTCATCATTAATGTTTTTGAAGGCACTCTTACATTGAGTAGGTGAAGATAGCTGTAAGTTTAATGTTTACCAAGGTATGAAACAACCACTTAAATATGATAATTGCATGCACATTAATGTGTTTGATGATATTGTAAACGAATTCCAATGAGGGAGGCTAAAATCTTGTGAGTTAGAGGAATAAGAGAAGTGTTTGTAGGTATAAACTTTAGAAAAAGAATCCTTTAAACACTCAAACCAAATGCAGAACATTGAGTTGCCTCTAAACACAAAACCTATTCCACCTTTTATTGAGAGACCACCTCAGTTAGAATTGAACCTTTATCACCTCACTTAAAATGCACTTATTTAGGAGAGAACCAAATACTGCATGTCATCATTTCATCTAAACTTAGTGAGGAACATGAGAGTGCATTAGTACAGTTATTGAAAAAGAGAGTGGAAGCTTTAGGGTGGCCAATTTTAGATATTAAAGGTATAAGTTATTCATATTATATGCATAAAATACTTATGAAGGATGGGCATAAAACCACCATTGAGTTGTAGAGGAGATTAAACCTAAACATGAAGGAAGTAGTTAGAAAAGAGGTGCTTAGGTTGTTAGATGCAGGGATTATATACCCCATTTTAGAAAGTTCATGGGTTAGCCCCATTCAATGTGTACTAAAGAAGGGTGGCAAGCATGACAATAATAGAAAATAAGGACGGAGATTTAATTCCTACTAGAGTTGTGAGTGGTTGGTGAGTTTGTATATATTATAGAAAATTGAATGTAGCCACTAGGAAGTATTATTATCCACTTTCATTTATTGATTAGATGCTAAAAATAATTTCAAGGTATGCATTTTACTATTTTCTAGATGGTTATTAAAGATATAATCAGATAGCCATTAATCTAAAGGATCAAGAAAAGACTACATTCACTTGTCCTTATGGCACATTCGCTTACAGAAGAATGCCATTTGGCTTATGTAATACACCCACAACATTTCAAGGTGCATGACGGCAATATTTGTAGATTTAGTTGAGGAAAGCTTAAAAGTATTTATGGATGACTTTTCTATATATAGAAATTCTTTTAAGGAGTGCTTGACAAATTTGGATAAAATGCTCGCCAGATATGAATAGACAAACTTAGTTTTGAATTAGAAAAATGTCATTTCATAGTTAAAGGTATTGTGTTAAGGCATATGATTTTAAGCAAGGGCATAGATGTATACAAAGCCAAAATGGACATCAATGGAAAGCTGTAATATCCAACCAATGTCAAGGGAGTAAGACATTTCTTAGGACATGCAAGATTCTACAGGTGGTTTATAAAGGATTTTTCTAAAATCTCTAAACCACTTTGTTAATTACTTAAAAAAGATGCACTCATTAGTTTCACTTATGCTTATAAAATTAATTTTAACATGCTAAAAGAGGCAGTTTCAGTAGCAATTATGATAGCACCAGATTGAAGTTTTTTATTCAAGCTCATGTATGATGCTAATGATCATGCCATAAGAGCAGTACTAGGTCAAAGAGAAGATAAAAATCTTCATATGATCTATTATGTAGACAGGACTTTATCTGGTGCTCAAATCAACTATGTTACTACTGGGAAGGAGATGCTAACAATGATTTTTCCATTTCATAAATTTATATCATATCTGCTTGGTTCAAAGATATTAGTATATACATATCACTTAGCTTTGAAATATTTGTTTATAAAGAAAGATTCAAATCCCAGGTTAATAAGATGGGTGCTAATGTTACAAGATTTTGATATTAAGATTAGATACAAGAAAAGGATAGAAAATATAGTAGCAAATTTCTTATCAAGATTAGAGTCAAAGGAGAGCAAAAGTGTAGCTGATGAAATAATTAGAGACACATTCTTAAATGAGTCACTTTTACTCTTAATTGTATTGATACACCATGGTTTACTAATATTGCCAATTTTATTTCTGATGGTAAATTACCCCTTGAATTATCTTATCAATAAAGAAAGAAATTGATTTATGATTTTAGAGGTTATATATGGGATGATCCTTTTCTTTGGAAGATGTGCAAGGATGACATTATGAGGAGATTATGTACCTAATGAGGAAATGCAATCTATTCTCCACCACTGTCATGGTTTAATTTGTAAAGGAGATTATGGCCCCTATAAAAAAACATCCAAAATGTTAGAAAGTGGATTCTATTGGCCAACAAATTTCAAAGATGCTAGAGATTTTGTGCAAGATTATGAACGGAGGATGAAATGCTTCAAATAGGGATCTTAGAAGTGGAAATCTTTGATGTTTAGGGTATTGACTTCATGGAACATTTTCCATCTTTAGAAGGTAACTGTTATATCATTGTGTGTATTGATTATATGTCCAAATCAATTAAAGACCAAGCATATGTCAATAATAATGGAAAGACTATATGTAAGTTTCTTAAGAAACTTTTTGCTTATTTTGGAAGGCCAAGGGTTATAATTAGTGATGGAGGTACTCATTTTTATAATAAGAATATAGAGATGTTGTTAGCTAGGTATGAGATTAGACATAGGGTAGTAACAAATTATCATCCCTAAACTAGTGAATAAGTGAAAGTTAATAATAGAGAATTGAAATATATTCTAAAGAGAACAGTAGGAAAAGCTATAAGAGAATGGGAAAAAAAGCTTAATGATGCTTTATGGGCTTATAAGGTAGCTTACAAGACACCAATTGGTATGTCACCTTTTTGGTTGGTGTATGGTAAAGCTTTTCATCTTCCAATAGAGATAGAACACAAAGCTTATTAGGCAGTGAGAGCACTAAATTATGATCTCAAGGAAGCAATTGAGAAGAGGATGTTATAGTTGAATGAGTTGGATGAAATCAGGCAAGAATCATATGAAGACTCTAAATTGTACAAGGAAAAGATAAAGAGATGGCATGATGCAAATATTAAGTAAAAAGAGTTTAATTGCAATGATTAAGTGCTACTCTTTAATTCAAGACTCAAACTTTTTTCTAAGGAAGTTAAAGGTGAGATGGTTAAGACCTTTTATAGTGACTAAAGTGTATCCATATGGAGCAATTAAAGTGATTAGTGCTCAAGGGAATACATTTAAGGTGAAAGGCCAAAGGTTGAAGAGGTATTTTAGAGGCAAGGGTGATGTTCTTCATCATGTTGCCTATTTGAATGATTTTTTCAAGTAAAGCACAAGTCAAGCTTATGACCCTTAAATAAGTGCTTCTTAGGAGCTCAACCAAGTGTAGAGTACAATATTCTTTTCTTTTAGCTTTATTTTTGTATTTTTATTATTTTTTTTTCTAGTTTAACATTCTCCCATACAGAAATTTTTCAGGTAAGAAAGTTTAGTAGAGAAGAGGAAGATGAGGGCATATAAGCAACAACTTCAAAATTCAATGAACAAAAAGGATAGTAAGTTTTTAAGTTAATTTTAAATATAGTAATTTTAAATATAGTTCATTTTGCTTTTTATGATTAAAATGGCTATTGCTTCTTATATGTATGTTGTTTAACATGACATTGAGAAGTAGAAAGGGAAATAAATGTTATATGAAGTAATTTTAACTAGGAAATGCTTGTTGTGCTAAATTTTATTTATTTTAAGTCATATTCAGATTCAAACACACTTGCATAACTGTGCACTTAAAAGTGCATGGCCACACATAAAGAAAACTCTAGGAGGGCTGAAAATTTTAAATAATGCATAGTCGTACACTTCACTAAATCAAAAATTATCTCTCAAGTAAGGTTTTCGCACTCTTGAGTGCACAGTTGTGCATTTAGAAGTCTGTCCAAATCGCTCTAAGGTATGGCCATGCACCCTTAAGTGCACAATCGTACAGGACTTAAAAAAACTTTATGAAACTCGAAGTGCATAGCCATGCATGCATAAATGCACTATCATGCATTGCGATTCTACACTTTTAAAAACATGGCTTTTAAGTTCAAAAGACACAATCCTTCATTTCTCTCATTTAATTCTAGAATAAAACCTCTCTACCACTCTTAAAATTTTCATTTTCTTCCTAAATCACCAAATTCCCCTTTTCTATGCATCACAATAAGACAACTCAAACCTTAGTTTTCCAAATTCACTTTTAATTCATTAATTCATGCCACTAAGCATACAGCCCCTCTAAAACATTCTAGACTTAGAGGGAGTTTTAATAACCTAAAGGGAGAAGAGGAAGAACAAGAGGTAAATAATTTTCCTCAAAATATTGCTTTTGTTAATGAACTTCAACATAAGAAGTATAAGGATATAGTACATAGGAAAATCCAACCAAATAAGCACCTAAATAAGAATGCTTTAGAAGATGTGGGTTTATTAGATAAGGTATCTATGCTTTTACAAAGGGTCAGGTGGGAACAATTCATGCTTAGAGTGTCTCCTACATGCCTTAAGTCAACTTATGAGTTTTTATCCTCTTTTCACTTTGATAACAAGGCTAAATTATTCTCTTTTAGGCTTGGGAATCAAGACATTAAACTAGGATTATGATGTGATCCTAGTTGCCAAAAAGGAAGAGTTTAAGATTTATGCATGCTAATAAGGAAACTTTCATTCAAGAAAAAAGCAATTCGCATAAATTCATATTTTATGTAACATACTTCAATATTTTGGCTATAACTCACTCTAAATAACTCAAATTAAGAAAATTCAAGAGGCTACCAAAAGCCCAAAAAGAGATAACTAGGGTTAGTTGGATTGTTTACCTAAGATAAACTTATGAAAGATTATTAGATTGTGAAAAAAACTAGCCGGACTAAACAAAGGGGGATTGAAACCCCTTTGTAACGAAGGGTCTCATGTTTAATATACCTAAGGTTTTAGTTAGATGATACAAAGGGGGTTTAAAGTTACTAATCTTTTAGCTTTTATTTTTTTTTAATTGTTAGGATTTTTATTTAGTTTCTATTTCTAATTTTAAAAAAGCATGTCTTAAAATTTTTTTGAGTCTATTTAATTTCTTTGTTTTTTTCTTATGTTGTGTTCTTGAGCCTTTCTTAAATTAAAAAATTCAATTGCATGGAAGACAAGATTTGAGGACAAATCTTTTTGAAGAAAGGAATAATGATGTGATCCTAGTTTCCAAAGAGGAAGAGTTCAAGATTTTTTCATGCTAATAAGGCAACTTTCATTTAAGAAAAGAGCAATTCGCATAAATTCATATTTTGTGTAGCATACTTTAGTATTTTAGCCATAACTCACTCTATGAAACTCAAATTAAGATAATTCAAGAAGATATCAAAAGCTAAGAAATAAATATAAAAATTTGATGAAGATATCTAGGCTTAATTCAGTTGTCTACCTAAGCTAAACTTATGAAATATTATCAGATCATGAACAAAATTGGGCAGAATGAACATATATCAGTAGATGGGCTGTACCTCAATCAATATAGATCCAAATGAAGTGATTCAAGATTTTTTATTAAAGCTAACATCAAGATCTAAAACTTTTATGTTTTGGGCTTGAGTTAATTAGGCTTTAATCATAGAGAAAAGTTTACTACAATGTGCTATATATGTAAATCCAAATTTAACTAGGATTATATTTTCTTATTTAAGTAGAATTATATTTTCTTAAGGGTTTCTTTCAGCCTCTATAAAGGCCTTATTTTATGTAACCTAAAGGATGCAATCATGGATGATCAATAAAATTTAGAGAGGATTCTCTTTGGTTACTTGGTGGTTAACCATGTGACAATCTTTGTGACTTATCAATCTATCTTTCAAACAGTAGATTATGGCATTTTCTTAATAGCCTTTGTTGCTTATTTTTTATTGTTCAAAAGGTTAAAGTTTTGATATGGCTTTGGTTTTTTGGACTAACTTAACATGAGGTGAAGGTTTTCTATGTCTAAATTGGAACTTGGTTTGAACTTTCCTTGAGAGCATCGATTTAGGTTCATATTGAACGAGTTCCTAGAGCAGGTCATCTAGTGGGTTTGTATCAGGTTATTTCAATTGAATGATGTCTTTGAATTCCCTAAAAATCACAATGATAAAGATGAATTTTAAAGGGAAATAACAAGTGATAGGCATGCTAAATATAAGGCTAGGACAAGTAGCGAATCAAAGGTTCGTTCAAATGCTTTAAGGTATATACATCATCTAATGGTGTATATAATTTTTAGAAGAAAAGAAGCAAATTTGGTCATTTCAAACACCGAATTAGCAATCCTTTATTGCATGGTGAATAATAGAAAAATAGATATTTGTCTTGCTATTGCTCTTAAGCTTAAGGATGTTGCATAAAAGTTTAATGTGGTCATTAAAATAAGAGTTCTTATAATGGCATTTGCTTGATATATGGGATTTGATATTAAGAACACTCCCTTTAAAAGAGTTAGTGGGAGGGAGACCATTGATATAATCATGATGCAAGCAATTAGAATAGTGAAAGCACTATTAGTGGGTATAGACTCACTAGGCTACCCAATGAACAAGAACCTCATGATGTGAAAGAGGAAGAAGAGGAGGCAATGGATGGCATAGAGGCAGAATAGATAATTTGGAGCCATAAATGGGAGTCTTGGATGTTAATGAAGAACTTACATAAAATGTGTAATAGATGCATTATAACATTTAAGCTTTCTTCACGTACTAAGGCTTTGTGCCTCCACCATTCCTATCGTCGCAAAACAAGCCATAAGATGATGCCCCACTATAGGATTGATGTGTTTTTATCTTTGATGTTTCATGTTTTTATTTTTTTAAGTGTTTGTAATTTGGTACATTTAACTTAGGTTGTTTGGTTTGTAAGTTTGAACAATACTCATATTTTGATTATGTTTGAATATTTAACTTTTAAGTTGCAATGACAATTGTATGTTTTCTGAATGAGTATAGCACAAATTTGTGTTGAGCATATGTATATTAATGTTTTTAATGCTTTTGTATCAATTGTAATGATTGAAGTGCTTATATTTATAAAAGGCCATTCTACATAATTGAAAATTGTAGATATGCACGACTATGCAAGTCAAAGTGCACAGTCGTGCACTCATCTATCCATGTACAAGCTTGAGTATGGTTGCATTCACAATAGATCTCAAAGTAGGTATGGTTGTGCACTCATAAGTGCACAACCCAGTATAAGCATATATATTCACAATACACACAACATAGATGCACAGTTATGCACTATAATGTGTACAGGTATGCATGCACAAAATAGTGTAGTTTTTAGAAAATATTATTGTAGTTTCTTTTGAATTTTATTTTCTTCTTTTTAGTGTTAATTTTAATTTTTTGTTTAATTTCCTTTTCTTTATAGGATTTGAATTAAATTTCCTTTTTAATTTTCAAAGCTATTTTAAATTTTCCTTTTAGGTTAGGGTTTATTTGATTTTTATTATGGAGTTTAGTAAAGTTAATATTCAACTAGGAATAGGAATTTAAATTATTTTTCTTTCCTTTTTGCAATTTTGAAATTTCCTTATCCTTTTAAATTAAGGAGAAAATTTTTAGGTTTTATTTTTTCTTTGTGTGTAGGGATTACTCTCTATATATATGTATAAGCATGTTGTTCAAAATTAGTCATTTTTAATTCTACGTGATTTTCTTTTCAACTCACTTTGTCCTAATAATTTTTATTTCTTATTATTGCTTCAAAATGTCATAAGAAAAGCATGATCAAGTAAAACAAAGGAAAGGTAAAGCAATAATGCAAAATATTGATGAGGTGAGTAAACTCGCTAAGGAATATGGTGCTTCCTTTTCTATTCATTCGCACAAAGAGGGTACAAAATCCTACTCTCTTTTAAAGTGAAACTTTATTTTTCCTAAATTCTTTGAGGATGATGTTTTGTATGACATAGGGGTTTATAAAGATATTATTATTTTGTGTGAACAATTGGGTAGCACTAAGTTTATTAAAATGAAACATGACACTCTATATGAACTCACACTTGAAATTTATGCAACTTTTAAATTTATGGAAGAAGGTAAGCAAATATTCTTATGTAAGCTTTTTGGCAAAGAGTTTCATATTGATTTTAAAATTATGTCCTATGTTTTTTAGGTTTCCTAATGAAGTGCTTAAATAACCTTCAAAAGAATTTTCCATGCTTTCTTTTTGGAGAAGAATCATTGAGGATAGTAGTTTTAGTAAGAGAGAGATAATAGCTAGTGGTTTGATTAAGGATCATGCTTGTTAATGCAAAAATTTATGGCACATAACATCTTTGGGAAGCAAGATAGTACTAGGGTTTCAAAGGATGAACTTTTTATATTATGTTGCATGCATACTAACACTATAGTTTCTAGTGCTCATTTTATTGTCCAAATAATGTGGCATGTCATGCAAGCAAGGAAAGTAGCTCTCTATGGGACATATCATTGCAACCTTAGGGCAATAATTTTCTACATTTAATGTGTCCTACTCTACTAAAGGATTGGAGATCCTTAAATCAAAGACTTTAAGTCCATGGATGTTCATCCATGTTGAAATCATTACTGAATGAAGGACACTAAAGGATATTAAGAATATAAAATGTTATTTGTTATACTAATATGCTTTAAAGCAATTGAAGAAGTCTTTTTTAAAAGAAAATAAGGAGAGTGAGGGAAGTCATAAAGAGTTATGGATCAAGATAAAGGCTAACTGTAGAATAAATGGTACAACTTTGATTGGATATGTTGGAATTAAAGCTATAAACAAGGTTGGAAGAACTTCAGATCATGATAGAAAATTTTCAACAAGCAAGTTAGTTCAAGAGGCTCAAAAAGCTCATAGAGACCTCCAATTCCAATAATTCCTTACTTTTGCCACCGCTTTAATTTTTAATTTTTATATTTTTCATCAAGCATAAGCAAGTCAGTTCAAGAGCAAATGATACTCTTTTGCATTTTAATTTTTAATTTTTATTTTAGTTTTGTTTTGTTTTATTTTCTTTTATCTTTAAGTCATTTTTTTTATTATAGAAGAGAAGGGAACATACATTTCATTTTGTTATGTCTTTTATGGAATTTAGTTATTAGGACGCATGTCATGCATAACACTTGAGATTTTGAAACCTATTCTTGAGTAGAGCCTAATTCATTGAATTAGTTTTCTGGAAAAGATGTGGTAATCTTCATTTAATGTGAGCTTGGACTTTTAAGATTAGGAAAATGACTTATGGTTAAGGAATTTTTAACTCTTAATGAACTTAATGCTTACTTCTTAATTGAATTATTGAACTTGGAGTCTTGATTTTTGAGAAAGGTGTTTACAAATAAAGATTTAAAATTCAACTCTTAAAGTTAGTCAAGTGTCATGTACTTTGGTTTTATAAAAAGAAAAATAAAATAAAAACAAGATGGAAACACACTCATTTAAAAGGAGCTAAAACTTTGAAAGTATAAATATTTTTATGCTTCTTATACTCCAATGCTCTTAAATAGAGTATTAGTATCCAAAAGACCCTTTATGAGGTTTCACATTGAGTGGTGTGGGAAAGGTGGGGGATACTGCAATTGGGAAAACTTTTATTGAATAAATAAATAAATTGCTTAAAAAGTTCCTTATGCATAAGAATTGTAGATTAGCTAAGTGTTGAATTGATTTCTATTTACTTTTGTCTTTCTCTAATTTCAATTTTTCATTTTCATGAATTCAATTGAGAAGTTTGCTCTTCACTCGGTAATCTAACATGTCCTTAAGATTGAGTTATTATTTTAATCTTTAGGTTTTTAAGTTTTATATTAAGTGAAGATTTCAATATATAGTTAAGTTAAAATTAAGCAATGAGTTAAGTTCTTCTTATGAATAAGGTGCTTTCATGTGTTGCTTGAGAACAAGCAAAAGCTCAAGTGTGTGGGAGTTGATAAGTGCAAAAAATAGTAAATTTTGAGCACTAATTAGTTAAGTTTTAGGTGTCAAGGTGTTTAGAATAGTTTTGAATATTGGCATTGTTTACTTAAATTCCTTAGAACTTAGGTTTCTATAGGTCTTTATAATTTATTTAAAAGTTGATTGTTTTTAGTTTAATATTGATTTTTTTAATGTTGTTTGGCTAAGTGTGCTTAAGTTTGGATCAACATAAGTGGAGTCTAAGTGAGAACTTGAAGAGGAAAGCTCAAAATCTCTGTGAAAGCAAAATGAAGAGGTATGCATGGTTGTGCTCGTGTACCTGAGCCTAAAAGACCACTTTACAAAGTTAACTTGATGTATAACTATGCGCATGGGTGTGCATGACCATACCTGATCCGGAGAAGTTTAAGGCATGCTAATGCATGACTGTGCATATATGTGTGAATGGCCATACCTAGTTTAGTGATTTATGGAGATACAATGATGCATAACTATGCACATTAGAGTGCACAGCTGTGCACTTCAAAGAATTTTAATTATGGAAGTTTATTTTTAAGGTCTTTTAGGAACAATTTTTTGGGTTTTTTGATCCACAATGCAATGACAAATAAAAACTTTTAACCATAAAACCCATAACTCGGATCCATGTAATTCAAATTAGATCGATTGAGAGGGTTTTCCAAAACTCACTAAGATGATTTCTAGGCAAGAACATTGGAAGGAAGAAAGGGGGTTCACACTAATGACACCCTACCTTGAGCTTTTCATGTCTTCTTATCGGATTAAGACGTCACCAAAAGATCACATCCTGTACGGTATCTATATGAATAAGATGATCCAAAGCAAAGTACGTCTGCTAAAACCTTTGTCGTCTCATAATATGTTTTCTCTCTATGTCTTTTCTTTTCATAAAAGAAGTGTAAGAAGAAGAAAGAGAAAAGGTGGCTTAACTTTTAAAAAATATAAACCCTAGAGAATGAGATGTATTTATAGCCATCCTTTCTAGGGTTTCATACATCTCCACTTACCAAAATAGTTTTGGTAAGTTTAAACTTCACTTTATATTTTTATTAGAATCCTTTCCTATTTATTTTAGATAACTATTACCTTAAATAAATTAAGAAATAAATAAATACTAATATATATATATATATATATATATATATGTTTATTTATTTAATCTTACATAGATATAAATATTGGGCTTATTAACCCAAGACTGCTTTGGGCTTGTTCTAAGTGTGTGACCCTGTAGGTTCACACAATGTTGGCAATGGGCTTAAAATTCCCATTTTAGCCCACAAGTCATAATTGGTCTCTAGCTACACATTATGACTACCCAAGTTGTGTGAAGGTCGATAATCTGACATAACCTAATACACAACATGTACTATAGTCCTTTTGTCACATGATATCCTGATTGTGTCACATGGATTATGTCATCCTTATATTATTCAATTATATTGTTTCTCGATCCTAAGTAGACTAACACTGATAACTCTTTATCATTCTAGCATGGCCATGTATTTCTCTTCAGTCTAACTCATCGAGAGGCCCAACATATATCTTTTCAAAATAACTAAAGGACAAATTTCATCTTAACCACTCAAATTCCTCACATAACTCATTTTATATCCAATCACAACCAGTTTTACCATCCAGTTAAAGTATGGTATAGGGATGTGTCAAAATACAGAACTTATCATGTAGGAAACCATGGTGATCTTAAATCAAAGGACTCAAATAATACTTTTATGATGAGAATTACCTATGACAATAATCCATGTGTTATTCTCATTAGTGGGTTGATCCAGTACATCATTTCCCTAAATATGTACTTATGAGTTTGACTTAATATCTATTATACATTATCAATAAAAGTTAATCATTAGTCAACCTCATACTAGTCTTTATTCATTGTTATTCCTATAATAATAATCGACTAGGGATATTTATATTAGAATTCAAGCATCACCTAAGAGTTTTACTATCAAGTCATATACTTGATGATCTTAGTAGAATAAACTAATCAAGGATAATACTAGAATTAGCCAATAATAATAAAAATTTCTCTGTATTATTAAAATAGAAATATGACAATGTCAAAGTATGACCATTACTTAATTGGCCTAGGGCATATCATTAACACAATTATAAATATATATTTTTCCTCTTTTCTAGAGGTTGGATGGTTTGAAAAATAGCATAGTTCATTTTCATATTTTAACAGAACAATTTTATTTTCATTTTTCATTAGGATTTTTGTTATCTACTAAAGGATTATCAAGAGTAGAAGATTGAAGAACAATTATGAACACTATTCAAGAGAAGAAGAATAAAAAGAGGTTTTTTCCTTCTAATTATTCTTTTTACTTTATTTAATATATTATAATGTTTATGTTTACAATTTTCAATTCTTCTTCTTCTTCTTTCTTTTCAATTACCATGAGTAACTAAATTAGTAGTTACAGTTTTTAGACCCGACTTAAGATTGGACTTAATTGGTTAAACCTCAATTCACTAAATCTATAATCCATGATTATTATTCAACTTAATGCTTTTCTAGGACTGATCATCCTTGGAATTGATTTAGACGATAGGGTGAGATTGGAAGAAGATCCTTATTGAGAATAAAGTAATAATTATTAATTTAATCAAATTGGTTAGGAGACTATTTGGTTGTTAATATTCCTTGAAAGATTCACTTTAATATTAAGAGTAATTAATTGCTTAAGTAGTGGAAGCTAATCATTTTAGTAGTTGTTATAATCAATAAATTATGTGAGTGCTCGGGAGAGACTTTCATTTGTCTAAAGCTACTTAGGAAATGGAATAAATCTATAAGTGATAAGGATATTGACATGCATTTAGATAAAATTAAGCCAGGAATAAAAACCCTAACATCCATTTAATTGATAAATTCTATAATAGTTTAATTTTGTTTTCTAGATTAGTTTAATTTTAGCAAAAAAACCTTGTTCAACTATGAAAATAAATAAACATAAAGAGTAGTTCAATAGTTAACATCCGCTCCCTATGGGATTGATGTTTTTGTTACTTGGAAGACTCTATACACTTATGGATATGAGCCTAACAACCAATCATCAACCATCAACAATCATCAAATACCAATCATCATTAACTGCTAGAATCAATCATCAGCAAATTTTATCTTTAGCACAAAATTCCTATTTATAACAACATTTTCTTGTCAATTATCTTTTAACTTGTGTTAAGTCTCATATTAATACGATTTCCTTTTATTTTTCAAGAAGCTCTATTTATTATTAAATTTTTATTTGATCAGCTGAAAATCCAAACAAATTATGGTAAAGCCAATTACGAACCACTAATCCATATAAAAGAAGTCGGTAATATTTTGAGGAATTTAGCTACTCTAGCATGCTTAATTATTTCCAAAAAAATAGTACACTAGTAATCTTTTAGCATGCCTAATGGGACATATTTCAACAAGTTAGTAGGATTACAAAGTCAAAAAAGAAATTTTTGAAGTTGGTTACTGGACCAATAATTCACATGAAAAAATAGGTGGTCTATAGAAATAAATTAATAAAGGCTTGATACCTCAAGATCACTATTGGACCGAGGCACATTTTAGATACTCAGGCTAAAATTTGAAGATCATTGATACCACTAGTAATGAAGGCATTAGTGCTCTGACATAAGGAATAAAGCAAATGCAACACATAAAGAATTCTTTTTAAGACTCTATAAAACAAATCAATAATGTTATGCAAAAAATTATACAAGACATGAATAGTTCATTTGCTAGAATGAATGAAAAACTTTCTAAACTGGAAAGTAAGAATTTTGCACTAGAAGTAGAGATTCAACATTAAAAGAAATTTGGACATTTATATGCTCCTAAACCAAAATTTAAAGGAGTCCATATTCATAATGATGACTATAAGCTAAATCTAAGTCCACAATATGAAATTCATGCCTTGGAGGTTGTTCTTAAAAAAAAGAGGCTTGAGGGGCAATAGTTCTCATAAGGAATAAACAATTCTTTAAAGCCAAACAATGATTCCCTAAGTCTAAGTCCAACTTTAGAAATTTGATGAGGAACAAGCAATTCCTTAGGGTTAGACACCAATTCCCCAAGGATTAGAGCAAAGAACATGAAGTAACATTTCACTTAAGAAGCAATCAATTCTTAAGGCCAAATACTAGTTCATCAGGGTTAAATGCTAATGCACCAAACCCATTTTTCTTCTCCTCAATCCTTAAGGGGTGGGAGTTAACTTGAATACAAAAAAGAATAAGGCAATACTTATAAAGGAAAATCCATTTTCCTCAGTGGCATAAACCAAATCTATCAATGTGGGTTTGAAAAAGAAAATAGAGAAAAGGGAGGTGGTTCAGCCTTCCAACATGAATCTAAATAGGTTTAGAAATTATTAGAGGCTAGTTCCTCACAATAAATTTTTAATACTAGACAAAAGGTCATATGCTCCAAATTTCTTTAGAAATAACCACAAATACATATCAAGGAAGTATGAAAGGTCTGTACAATCTATATTTATGGTGTCACGACCTATTGTAATAACTTATAGCAACTAAAAATAGGCAAAAAGAAAAGGAGGTCCAACCTCATGTTATGCCCATATTTAGGCCTAAAGCTATAGAGGTTGAGGAAGATGTCATTGAGAATCAAAACACTCGAGGGGCAAGTTCCCCAAGAGAAACATTCTTTATTGGCATAAAAATTCAAGCTACTAGGCTAGATCAACCTAAAAAGGTCATTTTGGAGAAATCATCGGGAAAGGTAACTAATGCAATATTGGTGCTACCAATTAAAATTATTAAGGATAGCAAAAGGTCTTTTAATGCCTTTTTTATGTTGGATTTACCTACAATACTAAGTTTAAGGAGGGACTATTTTGCATTGGAATGTAAAAATGGTTCTCACTATATGGGAAAATGAAAGCTAAATAAAAAAATAAGCTACTAACCTCTGGCTAGGAACTTGCCACTTAATGGCAATATTTTGCTTTTTAGATTCAGAAAATTGGCTTGATAGCCATTATCTTAAATAAATAAAGTTTGAATTCTATAAATTTTGGTGTATTTCTATTTACTGCTATTTTCTTTAGTGTGTGAATAAGTAATGTGAATGGTAATGTGTTAATGAAATTTCAACATCATAATGGCTGAAAATTGGACATTTTGGTTTTATGAGGTAATGCATGGTTGTGGTGTATGTGTGTGGTATGATTAGTGATGCAAAAGTTTATAATGATCCATGAATTCAAATAGCAGACGTTTGGTGCAAAAAGTTAAAGAATTTGGTTAGTGCAAAAGAGACAAACAAATATAAAGCAAATCCCTAGAAAATAGTGGATTCATCTTCATAGAGGAGAAAGAACCAGGGAAATGTCTATAAAAGATGCAAATGGGATGTTAGACCTTGATGCAAACTAAAATCCTAAGATGCACAACAAATGGAATTGGAGTTGTCAATTCATGGCAAATAAAATTGTATAATTCCTCAAATTCCCAGGCAAGAAAGTAACAAAATAAATAGGCCAAGTAAATAATTAATTTGGATAGAAAATAAAAATTTTCCTTGGAAATATAATTTATTGTCATGAGAATAGGCAATATTTTGGCATTTTATTGCTAAAATAGATAAATCAACCTTGTGATGATATACAGAGAATCACTAACCAAGACATAGTGTGGTTTAAGTGTACAGGGTGTTTGTGTTTTTCATAGATCATATGCCAATTTTTGAAAGAAATAAAAAATGCATCACTTAATGACTTGTTCCAAAACTCAAAATATTGTATCTAGCTTCACCATGTCATGAATTTTGAAATATGCACAATTTGCATGGAAGAATAAGCAAAGCATATTTTTTCCAAGGGCATTAATTCATTACTGCATAGTTAAAATGGGCAAGTGTGACCATCTAAATGAAAATTTTATTCAGTTTGAAAAGGCTGAAATAAATAAATAAGTAAATAAATAAAATTCTATATGGTTAGAAATTTTGGCAAAAATCTGATGAAATGAAATATGGAAATTGTTTCAAAAGTAAAAATAATGTACTTTGGTTCATTTCATTAGAGCAAAAAAGGAAAATTTTCCTAAAATAAAATTGTAAGCTAAGAGAGTGCTTGACTAAGTTATTTTGGCTAAGTTGGCTAAAACAATTTAATTTTTGCCTAAAAATTAAGTCATGAGGGAAAATCATGATACAACTCTACCATAAATCTAAGAGTTTTTAGAATTTAAAAAAGAGAAGACCAATTTTATCTTGGGTAAATCATATGGTGAGTACAAGTTTGAAAATTAAAATTCAGGAGAATGGTACAAAGCATCCAAAAGATAAATTTTGATAGGAGATTTAGCAATTAGACAAATCATTAGATTTGGTGAAAGTGTATTTTAAAGCGCCTAAATGAGCAATAAAGGCATTGAAAAATGAATGTTTATGCCAAAATTTAGACCAAATTAAAAGCATGAAACTAGGCTAAAGAGTCATGACAATCTCAATTTGGCCATCATTTGCAACTTAAGAAGATTGGCTTTAGGAAATAGTGTTCAAGTGGCATGGGACAAACAAGCATAAATGATGGAGCCAAAACACTAAAAAATGCTCAATAAATTGGTTAAGCTCATTAAAGTTTGTTAAAATATTGTGAATTTTTAGCAACAATCTAAAGTAATTTCATAGACAATGAAATTGGTACCCAAATAAAAGCCAAACTTGGCATAAAAGAGAAAATTATTTTTGGCATTATGAATTTTTGCCCAAAAAAAAAAGTTAAGGTGAAAATAAATTTTTGACATGAATTTTCCAAGAAATGATGGTCATTCTCTTCAATCTCACCAAAGATTATCAAATTAAAGCACCTAAAGCATGTGGATAATCATGAATAAATTTTTGTCTTGGCAAAACCAACATATGCTTGACTTTTAAGATCACAAAGTAGCCAATTTCCAAACTATTAATTAATGGTTGAAAGCCGAATTAAGCTAAGAATAATTGGATTTTTTCGCTAAAATGTAACAAAATGCATAAAGAGTGCCAAAATCACCAAATAGAAATGCCAATTTAAATTTTAGGGTAATAGCTGAGTAAAGCTTTCCAAATTTAATTTTTTTCGGTCCAAGTATCAACATTAAGCACAAATCCCTAAATAAGTTTGCATTTTCTCAAGAATGAAATACAACAATTCAAACAATACATTAACATTCACAAGATGAATGTGGGAAAAATAGCCAAAATATAATGCATGAAATTTTTCCAAATTCAAAAGCATTAAATGCTAATCAAAATTCTTAAAGCAATGTTGATTAAAGCATTTGAATGCTAGCCAAAATTTAATCAACAAATTCCCAATGTTTTCAAGCAAAAATTTATTCTTCCAAGAGCAAGAACACAAGTTTTATTACCAAATTGTCCACAAAGCAAGAATAAGCTTCAAACCATATAAATACACATCAAGATTGTAATTAATCTCAAGATTAATTCTTAAAAGCACAAACCCATTTAGAATTAAACAAAAAAAATTAAAAATACTTCTTTTGATTCTTCTAAAATAGGTTTTGAAATTTGATTTGTTTTGGGGAATTAGCCACAAGTTGCTAGAATAGATTGCAAAAGTGGCAAATCTAGTTTATGAATGAGTTTCAGCAGAAGGAGTAGCCATAGGAAGCTGCTAGTAGTGTGCGAGAATAGTGTTGTAGTAAAGGACAATGACAAGGTGATGGCCATAAGCAGGGTTGGTCATTCACTGGCTTCTTTTTGCAATAGAGCTGCTTGCTTGACATTGATGTTCAGGGGAGTTAAGTAGGTAATGATCTTGCATGAGTTGTTGGTGATGACAAGTTGCAGGGTTTCTACATTAGCTTGTAACGATGCAAAGGAGCTGCTTCACTCAAAGCAGTAGCCTGGGGAAGATCACGATCCGTTATGGATGACTTTTTCAGTGAAATGTTGTTTAATGAATGCAATAAGCAACAGTGACGAGATGGAAGCATTACAATTTTTTTGTTGGGATGGTGTAGTAGTGAAAGCCCGAGTTTAGGTGAGTCTAGTGAGAGCAAAGTGCGAGGAAGAAAGAAAAAGGGAGTATAAGCAAAGAAATTTTTAAGGAAAAATAAGATTGGGAATTTATGTATTATGGGTATTGTGAAAATTAAAGAAATTAAATTAAGTTTAGTAGATTTTGGCATTTTTAATGACTGAGTATTTAAATTTTGAAGGTGATTTTGGGAAAGAAGTAAAGATTGAAAAAAATTAATGAGAAATTAAATTGATTCTCATTAATTTCTCCAAAGTTTGAGTCTGAATTTTTTGCTACAAAAGAAGGAAGAACCTGGTTGAGAGCTTAGGGAAGTGGGTGATATATCATAATATTTTGCAGACTATTTTTTGTCGCTCTGATAAAAATTCTTGATGTCTATGTTGGGCATGCCTTTGATGATATTCTTTGGTGCTTTCTTTGCTTGTAAATTGGATTAAGTACTTTCCAATAGTACTCATCAAGCTCTCCAAGTTTCACTTTTGGTTTTAGGATTAAGGCATAGAATAAAAAGAAGATTGAAAATAAAACCAAGAAAAGAAAAGAGTTTGAGCAAATATATATTCATGGGCTTTATATATAAGTAAATTAGCTTTGACCTTGACCCAAGTTAATCAAATGCTGCAAGGGCATTGTTTATGTCATATTTGAATTTTGGGTTGAAATATATTAAAGCCCATTAAATTATTAACCCAATTTGGATGACTTAAAATTTTAAAGCCCAGCCCATAACCATTATGACTTAAAGGCTAAGAAAAGAAGATTCTAGAGATGGAAACTAACTATTGAAGTGGTAGTTTGGTGACAAAGCAAGAAGATTCTGAAAAGATATAAAGAATCATGACTTTGTAATACTTGTGGAAGTGAACCAAATGGTGAAGGTCACGTACATTCAATTCTCCAATTGATGACAGATAGAGAGAAAAGCTTATTGGATAAGTCAATATTTTTTATTATAAATATAAAGAAGGACTAACACATAGGGGACATCTACAACCAATCATTAATTATCAAATACCAATCATCATCAACTGTCATAATCAATCATTAGCAAATTTTATCTTTAGAACAAAATTCTAGTTTACAGCAACATTTTCTTGTTAATTATCTTTTACCTTGTGTTAAGTTTCAAATTAATACAATTTTCTTTTATTGTTTAAGAAGCTCCATTTATCGTTAAATTTTTATTTCATCTACTTGAAATCCAAATAAATGGTAGTAAAGGCATTTGGAAACCAACAATTCATTTGAAAGAAGTCACATTTTGAGAACTTTAGCTCCTCTAGCACGCTCAATTATTTCCAAAAGCCAAATTGCACCAACAGTTGCGATCCTTGTATGGTTGCATGAAGTGCCATAAAAATGCAAAGAAATGTGTTGTCTTTCTTTGGTTTTTAGTTCAAAAATTGATCATAGGTTTGTTTCTTGGCAGCAACAAGTCTATTTCTTTTGGTTTCCCTTGAATATATTCAAGAGCTTTTTCCTTTGATCTCCAAGCTTTCATATAGTTTATGGATCTCCCATGTTATTTCTTCATATCTCTTATGATGTCAGTAGGTGTATACACTTTTTTTGTTGTATTTTGACTTTATTATTATAATATAGAAAGGGAGTGTCAAAATCTAAAATGTAAATTTTTTATGCTAACAATCAAAGAAAAAGAGTATAAATTTCCTAAAATCTCAATATTGATATGAAGAAATATGTAGTTGATTATATAAAGTATCTGAGCAATCATAGAAGAAAACAAAATTGATGATAAAGACTATAAATTAATCGAATGACAAAAAAAATTGTTGTAAAATTGAATATGTTAAGTGAAATCATAGATTTATGAGGTGATTTGCATGCATTGAAATATCAAAATAAAACATTGAAATATCAAAATACGATTTTCCTTTTTCACTTATTGTTTGTTATTAATCGTATTGAAGTTGGATCAAATTTGAAGAATATTGTTTTGACTCAGAAAGAATTATTGTTGTTTTACTTGATTTTGATAATTTTTTGCTAGAGTTGAAAATTTATTTTTCTTTTTTCTTTTTTTGAATGAAAAGATGGAGATGTTGGGTTGCAACAAAGAATTTGGATGCGAAAACTTGGAGGGAAGGGTTGGATTACATTTACATAGATTGTATGGAGGTAATTATTTTTTACTTCTGCGAGCATATTAGCAAACAATAAAAAGTAAGTGCATTTTTGAGAATGGAAGTAATTTTTTTAGCAACATTAAAGCTACATTTATACTTTTTCCCTATTTCAAAACAATTTTTAGTTAATTTTGGTCTCTCAAATAAATTTTCTAACTCCATCAGTGACTCCCGAATACACACAACCATACATGATCATCTACTCATTCCTATGTGGTCGACCGAAAAGCCATGTATGCATTGAGCTTGAGAAGAGAGGTTCATGTCCATTTGCATCAATGCCAGTTACTGATATTCAATTGTTGAAGGAGGCCACATGAATATTATGACATATTGCCGGCATATAAATCTCTAACAGAAGTCTACAAATTATACACAAGATATTCACATTATCATGCAATTTTTGTATAACGACATTGTAAAAACGTTTGTAAAAAAAAAAAAAAAAAAAAAAACTAAAAGGATTAAAATAAAAAGAAGGAAAAAGAAATTATATATATATATATATCAGTTTAGTCATTGAGCTTCGATAACAAGTAGAGGCAGCCAGAGCAAAGGAAGACAGAAGCTGAGAAGCAAAGTAAATCCATGGGAGAGTGTATAACTGCTGTCTTACTTTTCTCGAAGAAACCAATCAGAAGAAGCATTACTATGACATGGCCCAGTTTGGTTTTCAACTCATTTACTGTTTTTACTTCTAACCATCTTGGCCGTTCCTGCACATGAAAAATATATATACATTGAACGAACTCATAAAAGAAGTACCCAAAGTGCAAATGGATACTTTGCACGTTAAAAAAAAAAAAAAAAAAACACCAGGATTGCCGTGTCAAATTAGTTCGCAAAAATGCTACTCGTAGCCATTCATGTATTCACCAACTGATATGATGATATTGGAAATAATATAAACCCATTTGGTTGATTGTTTGAAACAATTTGAAAATGAAAATTACACCACCATTACTAAAAGCAATTTCTCTGTTAGGATAAATTCTAAAATCCCCCTCAAAATTAACAATAGCATAGTCTATAAATTTATCTTATTGCCTGTCAATAGAGAGCTGTGAATTCAATAACCCATTATCTGTCTTAGATTCCTGGCATCCCTAGTGATTGAAAATTGATTGATATGATGTGAAATTCAGACATACCTTCAAGGTGAACAATCCAAATAAATTTGATCTCTGAGGTAGTCTATCCCCTGAGAAGAACTTTGCAGTGTCCAGATTGCTAACAAAGAGCTCATATAGACCCATTCCAAAGACCAGCATCACAGTTCCTAACAGATAGACATCTGAAATTGCAATAAAATGATGATCAGTAACTTAATCGAGAGATTTAGACATGGAGAAGAGCACTGTGTTGAAACTAATAAAGGCATATGATGAAATTAATTAAAAATATGAATGCTGATCTGATTGAGCCGCATGGGTCCAGCCAGTTATCAAAGAAACTCGCTGCCTCCTTTATTCAATTTTGACCCCTTTTTACAGGAACATCGTGCTTGAGTTTCTAATTTGTAGCAGAATTGGATACGCAAAGCCAGTACTATGAAGTAAGTTTGGACACTGTTGAATTGCTTGTGGCTTAAATGGAGTTGCATGTTGAGCATTGTTTCTATAATTCATATTCTGATATAATTCGATGCAGAAAATTGAGGTTATGCAAATATTATAGTTAACAACCAAAAAAAAAAAAGATATTTTCTTACAAGTGATATAGTTAAGAATTGATATCAGTGATATATAGTGGTGGCCACAATAGTTTACACTCTCCAACTAAAAAAGTGTTCAGTGTAGCAGAGAATTCCATAATAAACACTAAACGCATGGGGAGAAGTACAGAAAAGGATGGTGAAAAATAAGCAGAACAGAAGTATGATCATTGAAGTAAATTTCCATTTAATTTAATTTGTATCCAAAAACTAATAACCATTGGATTAGCAATAATGAAAAGGCAAAAGGAAGCCAGTCTCCATACTATAGATTTAGCATCAGGAATCAGGAACTCAAATTTAAGCCAATTGCTGCTCCCAAATGAAGGGACAATGCAACCATACGTACTAAAATGTTAAGAAGTCAAACGAGCAGGAGGGAGAAGAGCTGGAAGGAGAAAATCAACTTTGAGAACATAGATAGGAAGAAAACATATTACATACACAACCAAAGGGGAAAAAAAGATCCCACATAAAAACATAAAACTAAAATATAGGATTTTCTTAACAAAATTAAAAACGTCATTTCACTTTCTTTCTAGTACTAAGATAATAAGCTCAATGAATATAGAAAAACGAGCAAGAAAAGAAAGAAAGGAAGTGATGCACTAAAGCAGATTACGTCAAATTTTCTTACTATGCAAAAAACCTCAAGCCTTAGCAGCACATTGTAATCCTCTTTCCACACCGAATCCCACAACCCAACAAAGGAAAACAAACAACTGAACATTCACACCATTGTACTCCCAACTCTGTCTATGCCTATTGCCATAAATTACTTGTAGTTGATTAGCCCTACTTAAAAACAGAACTCCCTACAGTGCCAATTTGAATCATGTTACAACACCTTGTTAGAAGTCTCTGTTTGCGTAACACATGATCAAAATATAGACATGAGATTTGGATATCATTTTGACTCTCTGTCGCTGCTCATTTAAGTTTATTATATTTTAAGCAGAAATATTAACTTTGCAAGCAACTCAAAGTTGTTTTGTGATGGATGGTATTTGCAAGAAAGCAGCTTCAGCAGTCAAGCCATATCAACTATTCTGCTATATTCTCATTTAAGGAAAGAAAAATAAATGAACAGTTGTGTAACAAAAGTACCCGATTTTTCTTTCATAAGCTTCATTTTTCATTTCCTTTATCAATTATTAAATTCATAATTTTCTCTCTGTTATATTCAGAATGTTAGACCAACAATACATTTGTTTCACCTCTGCTCCTCATCCTGGTTTAGAAACACAAACTAATCTGACCAACTTCAGGGACAATAAGTAATTTTATTAGCAATGATGATGATGTGGATACAACGGAAATTCAAGAAATTATACAACTAAAACATTGGAGATGGAGAGGAGAACGTTTTGGTCATGCTTATTGTACACCATTAACCTAAACTGGGTGGAACGAATGAAGAGGACCCATTTTTTATAGATTCATTGTTAAATCAACATTAAAAAATCAAGAATTCTTTTTAACAACAAATCTTAAAGGTGGACCAAAGACAGTCTTTTACATCACATAGAATACTATATTTTCTTGCTGTTTGCTGTGAAACTGAACAAACAAAAAATGACCAAAACAACCAAAAGGATCATAGAGTCAAACCAAATTACACTCACCTATGGCCTCTACCAGCAACAGAATCACTTTCCCATGATTCACAAAGTATTCCATAAAAGATGACATGACATAAGTGCATCCCTGCATGTCAAAGCAAGTAATGAAATGAATCATCTAATATTATAGCTTAAAATGATATATTGGACCAAATAAAGTATTTGTTTGAATTAAAAAATTCATACCAAACACAACATGATAGAATATAGAATTCATTTGAAATGAATTTCATAAAATATTCATTTACAACAAATGCATGAAGTTGGTAATAATTCATTTGCAAATGACTTCTATTTAAAATTCATATGGAAATGAATCGAATTTCTTGATGGAAATGCACCAAATAGTGTATAACACATTTACTTTCAGCACATTTCTCTTTTACAGCCATAAACTAACTATAAACACAACAATAGAATTAAATTAAATTAAACCATAAAAATATACCAAAGAAAAAAAACGGAGGAAATTTACCTTTACAAAACAAAGAATTGAACCCACCAAAGAGCCAAAAACACCAAGAATTGCCAAGAACCGGCAGCGATAAATAACCTACACAAATCATTTACGGAAAAAAAAAAAAAAAAAAAGAATTATTCATTCTTAAGATAAAGAATCATTCAACTATAAGTGTAGAAACAAGGTATCACCTTCTCTATGTCCTCCTCTACAGCCTGCAACTTCTGTACCTTCGGCGTAAGTACAGAAGAAGAAGAAGGAGAAGTAGAAGTGGAAGACTGTCTAGCTTCAGCTGCTAAAGGAACATTAGCTCTTGAACATTTAGTTATGGTAAGTGGAAATCTAGCACCACAAGGATAAAACCTGGAAACCCTTTTGGAAATAGGCGATGAAATAAAAAATGGTTTAGATTGGATGGGAGTTGCGGACAGATTCATGGCGGATGAAAATTGGGAGGTTTTGGCATCAAGATTGTTATTATTAAGAAGATTATTATTACTGATATTGAACGCTGTACAGAAACAAAAAGAAAAGAGTTTTGAGTACGGTCGTTGCTTCCTTACTGTATTAGATTTCTTACACTACAGGACACAGCCACGTAACATGTTTTTCATCCTGAAACTCGTTTAATTATCAAATCAATTCTAAATAAAATTATTTTTAAATAAATTATTATTAATGAGTGTGTTCTATTCAAATTAAATTTTGTATTATATTTTATATAAATTTATTATATAAATTATTTTTTTATTTGTTCAAAAATAAAATTTCAAATACGTTATAATTTAATTTATTTTTTATTACACATTACATCATTAAAAATGTAATTATTTAAAATTTAAAATTTAAAATTTAAAATTTAAAATACTATTTTATTTTTTAAAAAATAACTTTTAAAATATTTATTTTTATATTATATTTTTAAATTATAATGTCACAATTTGCAAAAATAAATTTTAATTAAAGGTTCATTAAAAAATAAAAATAGATTACCACGTTCAAAAAAAAAAAAAAAGATTAGTAAACTAATGCCAACTAAACATATCCAAAGACAAACACATAAAACACCACCACAAGAAGTTACTCCACAGCACAAGCTCTGAAACTGACACAGTAAAAGCAGTGAGCGTTTACACATCCAACATCCACAAATTAAAATGCTTCACAATAAGCTTCCGCTAGTTCCAAAAAAAAAATAATAATAATAATTAATAAAGCTCCTGCTCGATACATATTGCAGGAAGCTCATGTAGCACGATATATTGTTTAATTTAATACAAAAATGCTGCAATATATATAACCAAAATTATTTGGAACCTCCGATCCCCAGATAAAGAGACTTCTAAATTTATTTTTTTTAATTTTGTCTGTTAGATCAATACAAAATCGATGAGAGGTTTTTTTTTTTTCCTTTTTTTAAATAAAAGAGATAATGACTCTCAAAATCCTAAATTTTTTAAAAAATTTACAATGGAGCCCTAAAAGATTTATTTTTTTTTTCAAGAAAAAAATGATTCCTATAAGCTGATAAAAAATTAATTATTGGTCCTAAGGAGTTAAAATAAATAGAAATAATTGATGTAACGATTTGACTTGGGACATGTATGTAGTTGACTTAATTTTTGCAAACTATACAAACCCTAATTATAATGAAGATAGAATGTGTATTCAACTTTAAAATCGTTGTTCAAGATCGTCAAGATAAGGTTGTATTGGTGGAACTAAACATCTTGCTTATTAAATTAAAGGAAGATACTTAGTTATTAAAAGATGAACAATCATATAATTCTAAATCTAATCTAATAATTGTAATGAAAGGTAGAAATGAAATTATTTAAGTAAACTTGGAAGGGTTAAATATCTGGGTGAGTACTCAACTTTACACTTATTTCATTTTGGGTACTAAAGTTTAATCAGTTTCATTTCAAGTATTCAATTTTGATTTAAGTTTCATCCGCCAATAACCTAGTAACGCGATGATGATGTGGCAGCCGAGAAGAGAATATTCACCACGTCATCTATGTCAATCATCAATTTTTAACACTCAATTCACATGAGGGTACAGAACTTTATTTTTGTTTCAATTTGGTTACAAAACTTTTAATTTCTATCTTTCACATAATAAACTTCTATTTAATTTCATAGCAATCACTTAAAATTTTTTTGATACCTAAATAATCCATAATTACTATTCTAATTTAGAATTAAAGCTTTTTTTTTTTTTGTAAATAAGTCCATATTTTCTATACATTTATAGGAAATAAGGAAAAAATTGAAACTTATTTTGATTTTACCTAGTAAGAGTAGACTCATCCGAAGTGGTATTATAGCTTAGGAGAAATAAACTTTCAAACTTTTTATAATTGTTAGATTAAATTGAAAAGATAAAGATATTGAGGGATCAAAATGGTTTTTAAGAGAAATTCATAAGACTACAAATTTGTAATAGTATCATTTTTTAAACAAAAACAAAGTTAGGTAACCAAAAAGAAACAAAATCAAAGTTGGGTGACCACCATTGCAATTAACCATTAAAAATTGATGATTAGGTATGGGTGATGTGGCAAATATTTCCTGAATATTCTATTGTCGACTGTCACGTCATCATCACGCCACTAAGTTACCAGTGAATGAGACTTAAGACAAAGTTGGGTACTTGAAATGAAACCAATTAAACTTTAGTATCCAAAATGAAATAAGTGCAAAGTTGGGTACCCACCTAGAAATTTAACCAAAACTTGCAAGTTTCAAAAGAACAAAGTGTCATGACCCAAAACAGGGGTCATGACCGGTGCTAGGGAACGGGAATTCTTTCGAATCCGGAACCCGTAGCAAGCTTAAAAATAAAATAAAACATACAATAATAATAACAACAACACTTAATGCAGCGGAAATAAAATCATAAGTATCAAAATAATGATAATCCATCACGGGATTTAAATCAAATCCATATCTCATATAAATAAATAAATCCGTTAATACAAGTTTCAGTTCAAATATTTAAAGTACATATCTCACGACTTTATACAACTACTGCAGTGTCTAGATTATAAAAATAAAACTCAAGACTCAGATAAGCAGTTTACATAAAGAAGTTGGGGCAGAAGAAATCCGGCGTACAGGCCTACTACTGAGGTCTGAGGAAGAAGACTCTCCTGAAAAAAATGGTCAACAGAGGGGAGTCAGACCTCACTAAGTGAATTACTATAATATATATACATGCATACTAAATGTCAATGCACACAATCAAAAGTATATATATATATATATATATATATATAATGTATATATATACAAGCAAATACACACAGATGCAATAAAATCATTTTATATATATTTATTGAAAATCACCATTTCTGAAGGATCTAATAGAACCCTAGAATATCGCAACCTCGAAAATAGTCTTATACAACACTCTAGCCATACAGTCTCACTTATTCCAATATAATCACTTGATCCATTTGGACAGTAGACTGGCCCGAGACACTAAGTCAACCGAGCTCTAGCAGTCTGACTGTCAATGTGATTGGCCCCGAGACACTTGGTCAACCGAACTCCAGCAATCACACTCCCAAATCCTTTCTCACACATCTAATAATCATATCCAATCAATATCCACAAAATGGTTAGTAATATAGCCTAAATGCTATCAGCGTACCGGTACGTACTCGGTCCTAGTGTTGCCCACTAGGTAGTACGTTCTATTGATATCCTTCATTATAATTATAAAACATACATTCATAAAATAAATAATGCATGAATTTGAAATAAACAACAACATAAACCATATATATACTAGAAATATACCAAAAGTAAACCAGGTATATTTTGAGTATTTATACTTCAAATAAATCTAATATATTCGCAAAATAAACTAGAAATATATTTAAAAACATTTTAAGTATAAATGTTAAATAAAGTATGCAAATAATTTACAATATACTAAAAATAAACCAAAAATAAACTTAAATACTAATTGAGTTATTTATGCATAATTAATCAAAATAACATACATTTCTAAATCATGCACCCTAAGCATATATATATATAATAGTAACTCACACTTAGTGCGCTCCTTGAGATGGGTCCGATGGGCCTGGTCCACTGGGCCTCGTTCTCGACGCAACTAAACACATAAAAATAACAGACATCAGAATAAACTTAACAGAAAATCCTAGAAACTCAATCTAGAATATTGGACACATAATCAAAATTAGAGTTCGACCAAACATCACATTTTACGAGAATTCTATCGAAAATCCGGTAGAACCTCCCCTGTAAAACGGACATCTCTCTACTCAAAGAGTAGAGCCAGCCTTGCAAAGAAACACACTTTGAAAAATAGACACAGAAATACATCCACAACCCCTCGGTCGGACTCCAAACTACAGTTCACCGACCGAGGTCCACAATTCACAAAACAATACAAAAATATCAAAAATACCCTTATATCATAGAAATACATTTTATAAGTAGAAATTACATAATTAACCCTAGAACACATTAAAACCCAATAAAAACTCATTTATTTAGAAAAATCGTATATTATATATATAATTGAAAATAATTCAAGAAAAATAGTTTTAATTAATTAA
This sequence comes from Mallotus nudiflorus, assembly GCA_947683625.1. Taxonomy (NCBI): domain Eukaryota; kingdom Viridiplantae; phylum Streptophyta; class Magnoliopsida; order Malpighiales; family Euphorbiaceae; genus Mallotus; species Mallotus nudiflorus. Next base: position 1,278,500 of record CANTUR010000291.1, read on the forward strand.
AAATACTAAATAATTTGTAGAAATTATTTTTATACCTTAAATAGATATTAAAACCAATTTAATTACATTTTTAGTCAATTTAGGGTAAAATTACCAAAATACCCCTATATATAAATATACTAAAATTAATCCAAAATTCACCAAAAGTAATATAATTGCACAAAATTAATTTTCTCAACATATTTATCAATAATATCAATAATTAAACTCAATTAACCAATTAATTTCAATTAAAAACACAATTATCCCTATTTTTCAAAAATTACCTAAACTAATTAAATTCAAAATAAATACATAGAAATTCATAAAAATTCCAAATAAATTTCTATAATTCATTCCAACACCTATAATTATCATAAAACACAATTTCATAATTTATTTAATTAATTTTCAAAAATTAGAAAATAATAATAAAATATTCAAAAATACCCAAAAATCAAAATAAATTCCAAAAATTCTATAAAAATTCACACATGTAGATTAAGATAAGGGAAACAACATTTGTGAAGAAATTTCTCATGAATCAATCAATTAGAAGTTTAAAAAAATCAAGAACCCTAAAATGGCCGAATTACCAAAATCGAAACCTACCAAATCAAGACCATTTTAAGTGAAACAAAGCTTGGAATCACACTCACCGGAGCTCAAGGAGAAGAAAGAGACCAGCGGTGTCAAAAATGGTGGCCGAAAACGCTGTGAACGACGGTGAGAATGAATTCGGCTTTCCGGTGATACCAAGCTCCTCCGACGTCAGAAATGAGCTCTGCAAGTGGCGAAACAGCTGGAGGAAGGAGGTGGCACGCTGGGAGGCACATCGACGATGAGAAAATGGGATGGCAGGCAGTGGAACGGTGATGGGGACGTTCGGGAATGAGGGAGGAGGATGGATGGCAATTTCGTAATTAAATCAAACTTTATATTTTTGTATAATATTAAATGTATATGTATATATATATACTTTACACTATATATTAAAATAATATAAACTCACACACATATAATTTAATATTTTTAATAATTTATACACTAAAAATAATTAAATAATATTAAAACTAATTAATAAATAATAAATAAAAATATTAGGGTAATTAATTAAACCCTAGTTAAATAAACAAATACACACATATACACTCTATCTAGTACTTTAAAAATATATATGAGTTCATGCAAGTCCGTAAAATTGTTTAAAATAATTAATATTAAATTATTTACGTATCAATTTCTCTGAAAATGCAAGTCTAGGGAAAATATTGCGTAAAGTGCTTAAAATAATTAAAAATCAATTTTAATTAAATAGCAACTCATGAAATATCATAAATATATACAAAAATTATTAACACTGCATATCCCGATGCAATATTAAAATATTTAAAAATACGGGATATTACACAAAGTTTAAAGAAAAACCTCATTTTTTAATATTTCAATTATAAATTCATTTTACATAGGGTTTCCCCTTATATAGGCATAAAAACATCTTAATCCCTAAAGGAAAAGGTTTCTTAATCCTTAAAGGAAAATGTTTCTTACTTATTCCTAAAGACTCCTATAAAGGAAAATCCTTAATTAAGAAGTATTCCTTAAAAAAAAAGACAACTCATGACAACTCATTTTTAAAAAATCAAAATTAACAACTCATGATAACTTATATTTGAAAAGCCAAAATTGACAACTAATTATAACTCATTACAACTAAGTAAAATGATAACTCATGACAATTAAGTATTGAAGCATGTCATGTCTCATGTCATTTAGAATGTAGACCATTGACCATTGACCATCGACGTTGACTGTTGACTTATTGACTTTGACTTGTTGACTTATTGACTTTGACTTTAACTTTAACTTGTTGACTTATTGACTTTGACTTGAAATATCCTTGAATCTTCTTGAATCTTTCTTATTGACTCTAAAATAGAAAAATAACTTAAAATTCATCCATATCATGCTAATGAATTTGAAAATATGAAATTAAACTAACTAGCTTGAATTCTTCATCATTTAGCTCTATGCTTGTACTTGAATCCCTTTTAGGGTTCATATTATTCCCTCCCTCTTAAAGATGATTTGCCCTCGAATCATAGCCATTTTCTAAAATTGATAAATTCATAAATCTTCCAGGATCAAATACAAACACCTTTGTTAAAAGCTTCTTATTTGAAGTAAGGATCCACAGAAGTAGCTTCAACATAACTTAAACTTGATTGAACATTGAACTTTCATCCACGAACTTGTAGGGATTGTGTTTTTATTGCTTACTTATAAACTTGAAACGTGAATATCTTAAGTACTTCTTGTTATAAGTAAAGACTCCATAGATTATATTATGGATATAAGGAACTTTAATAACATCATAAAATGGATCTTTGTATGGCATAGAAGTCTATAAAACAACTTTCAAAACACAAGAAAAAGAAAAATTAAAATTGTTAGCATAATCATGATGAATAACCAGCTCTTTATCCTCCTTCTTTTATGTATAAACTTCTAGATATTCCTCTTCATAATGCATGCACGCTTTATGATCATAAAATGCACTCTTAGCAACTGCTTGAGTAGTTAATCCTTGTACAATTTCACTAGATTGCTGAAAACTTTACGAACACTCCTTATTAGCTTCAGTGACTTTAACAATATCATTATTCTTGGATTCACACTCTAGTTTGATCTCCTCACACACAACCACTTCAACATTAGCACTACTTTAATTATCAACTTCATAACTCCAACTCTCTTTATCCAAAGCAAGTGTAATTACATCCTTCAAAGATAAAGAAAGTTGCAATTGTACTACAAAATCAAAATCTTGTCTAATTTCATTCCTACTCCCACTTATGAATCTTGCAATTTTTTGCCCTTCAAATTCACCTAAATCACTTGCAGTTATAAACAACTTAAACTCTTTATCATAATCTTCAACACATAATTCATCATCTTATTTAAGCCTTTGTAATTTAAGATAGTATTTGTCCCTAACATTATGAGGAATAAAATGTCTAGTAATTAACCTTTTCATTAATCCCCAATTTCTCATCTCACTTTTCTCATTCTCTCTCCACAAAACCATCAAATCTTTCCACCATATAATAGCACAACTTAGAAATTTTTTAAAAGCAAGTTTGCACTTTTGAAAATCAATTATTTTAAGAAAATCAAATATCTCTTCTAGTTGTTGCACCCATTTCAAGTAAACATAAGGATCATTCCTACCAAGAAAATAAGACATTTTCATAATGACCACACTTAAAGATAATTTTGGAAAAGAAATAGAAAATAAATCCTCACAAAGTACTCTTTTGCGTGTTTACACTAAACGATATGAATGCTCTTGTGTTTTACTTAATTTTTTTATCTTTTTTAATCTATGAAGAATTGAAAAGAAAAAGAAGAGATTATACCAAAAAAATTAAAAGGATACGTAACTAAACCTTGAAGTTTGGCTCTGATACCAAACTGATACAAACCCTACTTATAATAAAGATAGAACATTTATCCAACTTTAAAATCATTGCCTAAGATCATCAATATAAGGTTGTGTTGGTGGAACTAAACCCCTTACTTATTAAATTGAAGCCTGATACTTAGTCATTAAAAGATGAATAATCATACAATTCTAAGTCTAACCTAGTAATTGTAATGAAAAGGTAGAAGTGAAACAATTTAAGTAAACTTACATGTTTTAAAAGAACAAAGTTCAAGGAAAAACGTCACTTTTTAATATTTTTATCATAAATTCATTTTACATATGATTTGCCCTTATATAGGCATGTAAACATCCTAATCCTTAAAGGAAAAGATTTATTACTTATTCCTAAAGACTCCTATAAAGGAAAATTCTTAATTAAGAAGTATTCCTTCAAAAATTAGATAACTCATCTTTGAAAAGTCAAAGTTGACAACTCATTACAACTAAATAAAATGACAACTAAGCATTGAAGCATGTCATATCACATGTCATGTAGGATGTTGACCATTGACCCTTAACTTTGACTTATTGACACTTTGACTTGTTAACTTATTGACTTTGACTTGGAATATCCTTGAACCTTCCCTATTGACTACAAAATGGAAAAATAACTTGAAATTCTTCCATATCAAGCTAATGAATTTGAAAATATGAAATTAAACTAACTAGCTTGAATTCTTCATCATTTGGCTCTATGCTTGCACTTGAATCCCTTTTAGGGTTTATAATTGATATGAACCCTACCTATAACAGAGATAGAACACGCATCCAACTTTAAAATCGTTACCCAAGATCATCAAAATAAGGTTATGTTAGTAGAACTAAACCCCTTGCTTATTAAATTCATGCAAGATACTTAATTATTAAAAGATGAACAATCACACAATTCTAAGTCTAACCTAGAAATTGTAAAGAAAGCTAGAAGTGAAATAATTCAAGTAAACTTGCAAGTTTTAAAAGAACAAAGTTTAAGGAAAAACCTCACTTTTTAATATTTCAATCCTAAATTCGTTTTATATAGGGTAATATTTCAATCCTTGCTTATTAGAATACATTCTAAATTCCCTTTTTGATGTGGTGGACCATGCTTTGTGCTTTTGATAGGCTTGTTAGTGTGACACTTTTTATGACTATGATTCTATCATAGCAACAGTTGTTCTAGTTGTATCATCTATGGTTCTTATTATTAGTGATATGCACTAGGCCAATCATGTATGACCATGTTTTGACTTTATCATTTTATTTAATAAAGAGACATTTTTCATTATCATTTTGTGTTATGATAATTACTTAAATAGTCAATTCTTACTAAGGTAACCAAGTATATGACTTGATAGTAAAACCCTTAGATTAAATATGAGTTCTATTCAAATTATCCCTAGTCATGATAATGTATTATGGCTAGTATGGTGTTGATTGATGATTATGTTTTAATAATCATGAATATGAGATATTAAGTCAACTCATAGGTACTTATTTAAGAAATAAAGTATTGGATTGACCCATCATGAGAATACTATATAAATAATTGTCATAAGTAATTCACCTTTTGGCTTAGCCCTCTGACCTTGAAATCACCATGGATTTTTACATAATTATTTTATATTTTGACACAATCTTACATTATCTTTAATTGGATGATAAAATAGGTTGTTGTTGGGTATAAAATGAGCTTTGTGAGAAATATGAGTGATTGAGAAGGAATTTGTCCCTCATTTAATATGAGTAAGATATCTATGGGCTCCTTGATAAGATAAACTTAGGAAAATGCATGGCCATGCTAAAGTAAATTGATAAAGAGTTATCATTCTTAATGTACTTAGAATCAAGAAATTATATGATTAAATTCTATAAGGATGACATAATCTATGCCTTATATTCAATCAAGATATCATGTGACAAAGGGACTAGAATATTCACTGTATGTTAAGTTATGTCGAATTATTGACTTCACATGACTTAGGTAGTCATAATGTCTTGCTAAAGGCCACTTATGACTTGTAGGCCTAAATAGAGATTTAAAGCCCACTGCCAACGTCATATGAACATGTAGGGTCACACACTTTGAATAAGCTCAAAATGAATATGGGTTCAACAAGCCCAAATAAGCTCTATGGAAATAAATAAATAAAATATTTATTTATTTAAGGTAAAGGTTATCTTAAATAAATAGAATATTATTTCTGATTTAATTTTAAATAAAATCATAATAAGAATAAGTGAGAAATTACCAAAAGGCAATTTGGTAAGTAAAACCCTAATTTAAATGTTTATAAATATGTTATATTCTCTAAGGTTTTATACACTCTCATTATTCTTCCACCAAATTTATTTTCTCTCTTTTAGAAAATAAAACACATAGTTCTTTTTAATTCTTGATTTATGAGAAATCAAGAGAAGGTGCTAGTGCACAAGTATTCATTTTCAAATCAAGGGTTGTTCGTGTGGACACTTGTGGAGGATGGATTCTTTTAGAGACGTCTAAAATCTGAACTGCTAAATTAAAAGCTCGAGGTAGGGTGTCACTAGAGTGAGCCTCCTCTCTTCCCTCCAGATTTCTTACAAATTCTACGTTTGTGGTAAGAAAACAAAAACCCTAAATTTAATCAATTAATCAAATTACTTGGATCCTGGTTTGGGTTTATTATTAAAATTTAATTTTTTTTGCTGCATATGGAATCGTGATACCCAACACTTATTACAATGGTTGTAGTCCTTGTTGTAATATATGTTACATATATTGTGTGTGCATTTTTGCATGTGTGTTTGAGATGTGTGCATTTGTGTATGTGTCTTAAAATGTATGCATGCAATTCCTAGTATTGAAAATATTGTGGAAAGATTTAAAAGTGTAATTTTTTTAGTGAAAGTATGAAAAGTGTATTGAAGCGTATGAGTTTGGGCCTCGAGACGTGTAAGATGAATGCGGCATGCTCTCCTATCTGGTGCACAATTGCATGCCCTGAGTATGCACTTGCACACCTTAAGCGCACACTAGCATGCATAGGAATACATGCTTGCCTTTCAAGCGGGCCCAAGCAGTCGTAGAGGTTATTTTTCCTATATATATACATGTTCTTGAGCATGATTTTGATGTTCTTATAATTTTTCTGCTTTTCTTCAACTTGAAGGTCATTTTGCTATTTTTGTCTCTAGTTTTGCCTTTGGAGGGCTTATTTTCTTTCTCTTGAAGGTTTTATGATTCTCTCAAGCATGGTTGCTTCTTCCTTTTCTTCTTAGTTTGAGGGGGATTTGGACTTTAATTATATTAATGTTGATATGGCTGATGTTCCTCTAGAGGGCATTTATTTTGTCCAACTCCCTTCTTCTCAAATGAAGCTTGAAACTGAGGGTTTGGTTAAAGGGGGCAAGATTCTGCTCATCCATCATCTTGACTATCACACTTGGTCTAACCATCATTCTAAGATGAGTCATCCTACTTCTTTTTTTAGCCATGCTTCTACTGTTTCTTAGCATACTGTAGCTTCTTAGTTGTATTACTTTTGGACTACTTTCTCGCTGTGATATTTTTTTATGCATATGGTTAGTACTATTGTAGTTGTATTATGCTTCCTATAAAATTAAAAACAAAAATGTTGTTAATATTTAAGGACTAAGTATTATTGATTTATTCATTTTTTTTAGCCATGGAAAGTTATTTGGCCTCCCAGAACTATTAACAATGTATCACAATATTATCAAGCTCTTCTTCCTAAAGTGAAGTAGCAAGTTGCTAGACTTGGCTTTGATGGCATTATCACCATTTTGGATGTAGGCTTATGTTCTTACAGTCAAGCTGTTTAGATTGCCTTGGTAGAGAGGTGGATGGACTCTACTCACACTTTTCATTTTTTATTTGGGGAGAAGACAATCATTTCTTTTGATTTTATAGCCATCATAAGTTTGAGCTTTGATAGTTCTCTAGTTCCTTTTAGGGCTGCTACTTACACTTTAACCTTTGCTATTGAGGCATAGGCTACAAAGCTTTTAGGTATACGGTGACCCTAAAGGGAAAAAGCACTTCTCTTGCTCACTATTTTGATCTTGTTGATAAAGTGTTTAATGATTATGCTAAAGGGAACTCGATGGTGGATAAGCTTGCTCACTGCTTTCTTTTTTACATGCTGAGTGTGATCGTGTTTCTGAATTCTTCAAGTATTGGTCCCTTTTGGCTAGTACCTCTTCTCAAGGATTTAGACAAGCTTCATGAGTATGCCTGGGGAGTTATTGCTCTTTTGTACTTGTATCAAGGACCTAATGCTACCAACCGAGGAGCCTTGAGGTTGTGTTACTGGCAAATGGTAGTCGATATGAGTTATTTTTTCTACCCTTTCATTATTTATTTTTCCTTTTTTGTTTGTCTTTTGATGTTGACTCATATTTTCATAGATTTAGGCTTATGAGCTTGCATTTTCCCTTATCCTTATGTGGATAACTAGATTGAGGTCGGGTTCCCTTGATATATAGTTTACTCAGACTTTGAGTTTAATCGCATCTTATGTTACTACTAGGAAGATTTTAAAGGACTTATCTTTTGATCAGGTATACCATCATTTGTGAATTTTTTCAAACATTGTTTTGCTTTATGAAATTTTAATATTTATCTTTGCTTACATATTCTTCCTCGATTATGGGTCATTAACAAGAATCTTTGGACTCATGAGATGCAAGGAGCCCATTTAACCACTTGTCTATAAGTGTTATTGACTGGTCTTATGAATCACTCTTGGCATTTAGGGGAGTAGGTTTTTGAGTGGTAGAGTGGTCCAAAGAGGCAGAGAGTGCCTCCTCCTAGTTCCATACATTAAGGACATGAGTTGACTGGCGATGAGCTGACTATAATTGAAACGGGGGATCCTATGGAGGCCTTTCTGTTTCCTGAGGGGGTCTCTTATATTAATATTTTAATCCCTTATCTAGTAGATGATGCTGTTGTTGGAGAGTCTACTCCTCATTCTAAGTGAGGATGGCTTTGATCTTAATGCCTCAGTGTTGTCACTTCTTAGTCTATAGCGGCCAACTCTTTTTAGCCTTCTCCTTCTCAAGAAACTTCTTGTGCTTCAATACCTATTTCCCTTCTCTCCTACAATATTTATGAAATAATCTTATTAGTGAAAATGGTATTGAAATGAATTTGAAGATTCTCATATGTCTTTGATCATTATATAGGCATCATATTCATCATAGGGGGACTGATTTTGTAAATAAGGACCTTGATGTAGAGGGTAAAGGTGGCGCTTCCCATGTCAGTGGCACTTCTTCTAGGAGTGTATTGAGCAAGACCATTATTGAACCTATTATTTTAAAATTTTAAGGGTTTACCATCATTGATGTCTCTACATCTTATCCGCTTTCAGTGTCGGACTGTCTTTTACCAACTTATAATCCTTAAAGAGCGACTTATGTGAGTTCTCTTTTGCAACTTATGTGAGTTCTCTTTTACTTTGTGTTTCCATTTTTTTATTTTAGCATTATAATTTATTTGATTCGCCCTTCCTAAGTTCTTTGCTCTTAGGTGGATTCACCATTCATTCATCTAACTAATACTTAGCACTGCTTTACTGAGCATTACACTTCGCAGCTAGTATTGGCTTGTTCTTTCATGAATCATTTTCCCTATAACAAAAATGAGTATGTATGTATGCATGCATGTTTGTATGTATACATGCATGTATGTATGCATGATATGACTTATGTTTTTTATGCAAGAGTCTCATGCTTTGGCTTGAAGAGAATGGCAGTTGAGTGACATTGCCATAGATGCTCATATTAGGGAGCTAGAGCAGGAGATTGCAAGGCATGATGAGGATGTTGCTGGAGCTTCTGATGAAGATGCAAATTGAGAGGACAAAGTGATTAGCCCCAGATAGTTGTTTTGGCTAACGGTTTATTTTAGGAGCTAAGTGTAGGATTTCGGTCATAGAGGCTCATGTTGTTGTATATTTTTCTTAAGATTATGGACTTTGGTTTTTTTTTTGGATTTATTCCTTGCATTGTACATGTACTATTTATTCATGTGGTATGACTCTCGTATGTGGTAGTTATTGATTTAGACATTTGCCTCTTTCCATATGCAGTTTTTTTGATAATTCCTTCCCATTTGCATTGAATGACATTTACTAAAGGCATGGATGCACATCATATATTTCAAAATAAAGGTACCCTTATTCTAATTTTTTCATTCATTTCCATCATTCCTCTTTTTTCCCAAGGCTAACAACTTTTGAAATTACAATACGTGAGATTTCATGTTTGTGCCTATGTTAAATGGTTCAGTGTTAATAAAATGAATGCCAAAGATCCTATATAAGGTTTAACAAAATGCACATCATCATTAAGATACGCATCATATAAATAAGCAAAGTTCAAACATTATTGCATTAAATTTAGAGTTTGATACATCAAAAACCAAATGGATGATACATGCACTATTAGGGATAGATTCATTATTGAATAGGATATCATGCAGCTGGAGGTTTTGTCTTAAACTTGAACTTATTAGAGTCTTAATTTAACTGATATTGAACTTCTTTCTTTTTCTTCGATCCTTTCTCCTTTTCATCCTTAAACTCATACATATGTTCATAGGTAGAAGGATCCATTTCATCATTACTTGAGTCATGGATAAGGCTTAGGGAATTTGCTTTAAGGGTTGCCAAAAGTCTTTTTCCTTCCCTTTTTACCTTTTTTATTTCACTTTTAGGAATGTCTTAGATAGAGCTTTCCACTTAAGGAACTTTAAAGAGATGGCATAGGATGTAGGCATGTCTTGGTAGTTAGGTAAAGAGATAATTTTGATATTGGGTTATTTTTTTGGATCTTCAATTTTGCCAGAATCTATTAAATCTTGGATCCTCTCCTTCAGGACATAATAATTATTAGTTGTGTGGCCTAGCATTTGGAAAAAGCAATAGTAGAGGTCAAGCTTGATACATGTTAGTAGGGGAATAGGTAAAACTTTTAGTTCAAAAGGTTCTTCTAACATAGCGCTTGGAAGATTTTAAAGAGGAGTTGGTCAAGCTTCAAAAAATTTCTAAAATAATCGGCTGTAGATAATTTTGGAAACTTTGGATGCAACAAATTATAATCTGCAGAGCTTTGATTACCAGTTCTTTAACTCTTCATTTTGCCAAGCTTAGGACAATAGGACTGGTTGGAGTGGACTTGCGAGGGCCCATTCGTGAGTATAGAGAGTTTATTGAAGCCTTTTAATTAGGGTAGTAGTATTTCCCTTACTAAGACTACAAGTTAGGTGATCTTACACTTCATTCAGACCTCAAACTGAGTGATCTCATAGGTTAGTTCTTGGATCTCCATTGCTAATTTAGACTTAGATGCACTAGTTAAATTGAAAAAAGGCTGGAAAAGCCTCTCTTCAGTCATAATTGCCTTTGATATCCCCAGGCATGCTTATATCTTCTTTCTTTTTATTCATCTTAGAATTAGGAGAGCCAAGTGACCCTTTCCCCTTACCATTGCCTCCTAAAAGAATTGCCTCATCCGTGGCATTCCGAGCTTGGTCAAAGGTGTTTTTGACTTCAATGTTAAGGATAGTCTTGATTTCAGCTTGGAGGATATCAGTTAATTCACCATTAGCCATGAATTATTTCATATGCTCTTTGAGTATATCACTGATGCCTTGATTCCCAAACTGTTCAACCATTCTAATGCCTAGCCATTGCTAACTCTCTTTAAGGGGGCTTAAGAGGTCTAAAGTTTATAAGACTTTCAAATGACTGTCTTTCTACATAACTATGATGGTTAGGATGGAAAGGAGATGATGCATGTGTGCATGATATGGTGCATTATGCAAGATAAGCAGGTTAGCATGTATGCATGATGTGACTGTTATAATTTTACTAGTGTGATTATACAAAATGGCTACAAGAAGATCGTGGGTTAATTCATGATAAATTGTTGTCCTATATGTGTGTATGTATGCATGGAAAAAATAAAAGAAAATAAGACAAAATGAGCAAATGAGGCTAGCATAAAAACCTCATAGATGAACAAACCAAACACAACCAATTGCTCATTCCAACCTTATTACTCCATACAGTAAAGAATTCTATCCTAGGTGGGCTTTTGAATCATAGTCACTAGGGGACTATAGTTCTGCTCTCGGACAAGGCTATTTCAATTCATGATAATAAGACTCAAAAGGTAAACTAGAGAGCAATACCTAAATGTACTCGAGGTAAACATAAAATGTCAATGAGAGGCATAATCATCAGGTCATAAATGGTGTCTATAGTTTGTGTGCGCCCGCGAATGCGGGAACTATAGTCAATAAGAGGGATCCAAGTTCATGTCCTCCTCATTGACATTTGATATGTTTACCAAGAGACAAAAAGGTTTTGTACGGTAGTTTATAATTCAATTCTTTCAGCATGGGTATCCATAATGTAGTTAGGTTCTTAATTCATCCACTTGATCTGATAAAGATAAATGGATGAGTTCTATAGGTTCTATCATTAAAATACATTACTATTTGTTAGTTCTTATGGACTATCCAAACTGAGGAGCATGATTCTTATCATTCCTTGTGCATTGGGCTTACATAAGGTAAATGAATATCACATGAGTCTAAGCGTGGACAGTCTATAAGAACTAACATAATAACAACAAATGGTGGCAAACACTAAAGATGTCATATTATTTATGAATATTAGGTCAAATGGACATCATCAAGATAAGGATAGCAAGTAAGAGTTAGGTAAGATCCAAAGGGAGATTTTTACTGGTTTATTTATATGGGTTACGTCGGGCTTATGCCTAAGGGTTTCTTTAGTGAGAATGTCCCCATATGACTAGAGTTACAGACTTCGATCAGTGAGACTAGCATTCTTTTACCTACTCAAGAAAAACTATACCCCATTTTGGACTTAGGAGTCGAGCCATGTCACTTTAAGCCCGATAACTTTTCTTTATTAAGCAAAGGCTAAAGGTTATAATACCAATCTCGTCGCCCCGTGACTTGAGTGGAATCATGGTGGTAATGTCATTTAGTATTATTGAAGGTTTAGGGACCATGGGTGAACATGGTGAGTGTAGTGAAATGCAGTTATGTTGTTGTGAAGGTAAGTAAATAAGTTATGTATAACAAGAAATAGTCTTTCGTTTATACCCCTTAAACCATATAGATTATCCCCAATAGAGTTTCCAAAAACCTATACACAAATGTTAGAAGGAATAGGATTAGTGTGATATTGGGGCACACAGGGTAATAACAACCATCTACTAGTTTGTTATTGATGTGGGAGGGTTTGCCTGAATAGGCCTTATAGATTGGAGTCACCACCCATTTTTAATCGAGAAAAAGTGAATTTTAAAAACTCACTTTCCTAACCAGAGATTCCAATTTTAGGGGATAGGAATTACTTATCCCGTTTCTTACTACACATTTCTTAATTACCTATTGCTTCAACTTAATTATGGTTTTATTATGCATTTTTACTACACTTGATTATTAGTCAATAAAAATTGAAATAATGGATAATTGGAATTGGCATGCATACATCACAAAATAAATAGACATTTATCCATCACATCAATTAGGCAAGTAATAAGCAAACACGTAGCAAGTAACAGATATCACACGAGCATGCAAGAAATAATGAATAAAATAAACACACAAATAAGCAAAAATAAAAAGAAAAGAAACAAGGAAAAGGATTAAGGATTATAACCCTTGGAAAATGTCTATTCCAATAAATACAACCAAAATAGAAAATAAAAGGGGAATTGAGATTAAGGATTACATTGCCTTGGAAATTCCCTATTCTATTAATTACATAAAAAAAATGGAAAATAAAAGAAAATTCATATTCTAATAATCCTGCAAAGCGAAGGTTAGTTTTCATACACATGCAAGCACACATCCCATTTAAGGCAATTTTATATATTCTATTCATAATTAAGATAACAAAGAATAATTAAACAAGTAAAAAAACAAGGATGCTAATAAGTATGCAAAATGCAAAAGTTGAGATTTTGAGTATTTTGACATAAAATCACCATTCTTATTATAGAAACCTAATTAATAAAATAGTAAAAGTGTACAAATAAAGTAATAAGAAAAATTATAAAAATACTATTTCCACCATAAGAATGTTAACTTTATGATAAAAATAGTAAATTTATCAAGAAAATAAAATGAAAATAATCACAATTAACAAATGTGCAATAGAATGATGAAAGTGATAAAAATATTATTTTTACCATAAAAATGTGAGCATTATGATAAAAATAATAAATTTATTAAGAGGGAAAATAAAAATTACAAGAATTAGTAATGCAATAAAAATGATAAAAAAATTATTTCCACCATAAAAATGTGAACTTTATGATTGAAATAGCAAATTTATCAAAGGGAAATAAAAACAACAAAAATAATAGAAATGCAAGAAATATAATAAAAATAATAAAGTGCATAATGAAAATAATAAAAATGATAAAAAGTTCAATTTTTACCATAAAAACATTAATTTTACGATAAAAAAATAGCAAATTTATCGAAGATGAAAATAAAAGCAAGAAAGATAATGAAAATAATAAATATGCATAAATAAAATAATGGAAATGGTAAAAATGCAATTTTTACCATAAAAACATCAACTTTATGATAAAAATAGCAAGTTTATCAAGAGAAAGTATAAAAATAACAAAAATGATAAAAATGCAATAAATGCAACAAAAATAATAAAAATGTAGAAAAAGCAATAAAAATAAGTAAAAATACATAATAAAATAGTAAAAATGATAAATATGTCATTTTTACAATAAAAACATTAACTCTGATAAAGATGACAAGTTTACCAAAAAAGACATAAAAGTAATAAAAATAGTAAGACTGCAAATAAAAATAAATAAAAAATACATAATTAAAATAAATATGCAAACAAAATGATAAAGATGATAAAAATATTATTTTTACTATAGAAATGTAGATTTTATGATAAAAATAATAAATTTATCAAGAAAGAATATAAAGAGAATGACTAAATTAATAAAAATGTAAAAATAACAATAAAAATATTAACTTTATAGTAAAATATCCAATTTTTTTATATATAAAGCAAAATAATGCAAAAATGATGGAAAGCAAAAATGAATGCAAACACTTATGGATTCACTCGAATTACCCTCTCCATCTACATATCTTATTCTCAAACTTTAAATCACTACAAAAATCACAACTCTATCACAAAACAATAAATAATAATAATAATAATAAAAAACAATGCAAGAAACGAGTAGGGGAAGAAGAAAATGATATGATATGCAAATCTTAATTCAAAATAATTAAGTGATCCTCAGAGGGATCGGCATTTACCCTTATAGCGTGCTTTGACTTAGTTGGAGTTTGGCTTGGATTTTAGGATTTACCTAGAGAAGAATGGTTTTTGGATTTACCAAGAGAAAAATGATTTTGTGGGCTAAAAGTGTATAGAACGAGAGTCATGAGTCTTCAATTCGACAAAGTTTCAGTATCTTTTTTTTGTCCCCCAAAAAAAATGAGGTGTGAAGACTTATTTA
The DNA here is from genome assembly GCA_947683625.1 of Mallotus nudiflorus. Lineage (NCBI taxonomy): Eukaryota > Viridiplantae > Streptophyta > Magnoliopsida > Malpighiales > Euphorbiaceae > Mallotus > Mallotus nudiflorus. Next base: position 1,293,504 of record CANTUR010000291.1, read on the forward strand.
TAAGTAAAAAATCAAGTTTGGGGAGGGCACCCAAGGTGCATGAGCATGCACTCATTTTAAGGCACACGACGTGTCGATTTTAGGTGTTTTGGCACTTGAGTGTGTGTTTCAAGTATTTTGGGTTTTTTTTTGGCTTTTAAACTAGTTTGAGCATGCTTGGAAAGATTTCGAAAAAATTTTCCTCTTGTCTGGTCAACAAGAAACCTTTATCATTGGATTCTTGAGAGATTGCTGAAATTTGGATATCAACAGCAATGCTAAAAGAATTTATTCAACCTGGCAATGCCTTTTGAATTATAAACTTTTATGGCTCAAAAAATTCTATTTTCATTTTTTCTTGAAAATGAATCTTCTTGCGCTTAATTACATCTAAGGAGGTGAGGCAGCAGAATAGTAATATAATATATCAAGTTTCAATTAATAATAAATTATGTTAAGTTTCAATTTACACTAGTTAGGATTATTTGAAATTTCATTCTCAGTAATTGTAGCATTTATTGTGCCGAAACCATTGATTTCATCACCTTTGTGACATACAAGTAGAGAACCACTTTCCACACCTTCTTGCTCTGCATTTTCATGTCTTGAAAATAATTGGTGAAAGGTACAAAAAAAAAAAAAGCCCTTCAACTTATATGAGAAGAGCATATAGCATCTTAAAGTTAATGTTGATGCATTAAAGCCTTTAAAATTTTAAAAATGGCTTAAAGAGACCTTTCTTTAATAGTGACTTAACAGAAGTTAAGTTTTAGTTTTTGGAACAATAAAAGGTAGAAAAAAAGCCCTTAATCTTTTATTTTAGTACAATTAAACCCTAAATATTTTTAAAATTCAAAACATCTATTTTTAATTACTATTTTTATTATAAAATTTATTTTAAATTATAAATTTATTTTTAAAGAGTATTTTATAAATAAAAATTATTTACTTCAAAAAATGCTCTATTATAGTTTTTTAATAAATTCTATAGTTTACGAGACAAATAAAATTTTATTCAAAAAATTATTGAACTTTATTTGGAAAATAAAATTTTATTTAGAAAAACTATTAATTTTATTTGAACAATAAAATTTTATTTGGAAAAATTAAGAAATTATTAACAAATAAAATTTTATTCAGAAAAATTAATGAATTTTATTTGGCTAGTAAAATTTTAGTTAGAAAATTATTAAATTTCATAAACCAATAAAATTTTATTTAGAAAAATTATTAAAATTTATTTGGCCAATAAAATGTAAATTTATCATAAAAAATTATTATAGAGCATTTTTTAAAAATAAAATATTTTGATTCACATAATAATGTTTATAATAATCAAAATTTTTACACTATAAGATCATTTTTCAAAAAAAAAAAAAAACTCTAAAATAATTCAGATTAGTAATTTATTTTGCTATAATTTTTATACTATAAAATGAATTTGGCAAATAATTTTATGCTTTAAATTGTTTTTTTTTTAAGTGAGTAATGTATGCTTTAAAATAAATAATTTTTAAAATATAATTTTGACTTTAAAATAAATTTCTAAAATAAAATATTAATAATAAAAATAAATGTATATTTTGAATTTTAAAAATATTTAGGTTTTAATTGTATTAAAATAAAAATTAAGGACTTTTTTTTAATACCTTTTATAGTTTGAGAAACTAAAACTTAACTTCTATTAAGTCACCGTTAAAAAAGGGGCCTATTTGGGCCATTTTTAAAAATTTAAGGGCTTTGATGCATTGACATTAACTTTAAGGTGGTATATGCTCTTCTCATTTAAGTTGAAGGGCTTTTTTTGTACCTTTTGCCAAAATATTTTCTACATCAAAACTTGAAAACACTTCCCAACAACAGTAATGCCAAATTAAAACATCACTTTATAGATCACACTTGAAATTAATATTAAAATCAAGGCAAATAGACATCAAATTTATTTACTATACTATTATTATTAAGGACTAATTAGAAAATAATTAAGTGCAAAAGAAGATATTTGAGTAGAGTAAGAGAAGAGGTTAATAACTTCAAAAATTATGGAGTTCAATTCACAAATTGTATTTACGTTTTCGCCTAACTTATCCTTAAGTTAGGATTTTGAACACCCACACCAATATATTAGCTTGAGATTATGTTTAAAAATGTTTAAGGCTCACTCTTAAACTTTATTGATGCGAACTGAGTTTATCTAACAAATAAAATCCTTAATAATTTATTGATACCCACACCTTAGATCGTCCAAGAAACAAGTTAGGTGGAAACTAGAACCCTTAACTATCTAACAATTAAGAACTCTAGCTATCAGGAACTCGCCACAATTAGATATGGATTTTCTAATTAATAAGACAAGTGAACTATCAAACAAACTATTTTGTTTAGAAAGTTCAAAAAATAAAACTCCAAGTAATTTGAAGAAAAATTCATCACTTTGATTTGATTAATAAAAAAATGCCCAAAATAGGCTATAAAATAAGCCATTTATAAGAATTCTTAATCCTAAACCTAAACTAAAATAAATCCTTAAAAGATAAGGATAACAAATCCCTAATCCTTAAAGGTAAGGAATTATTTTGCTTGTCAACTAAGCTAAAGAAAAGTATTCCTAACTAAAAACAAACACTCTAAAAATGTTTTAGATAAGTAACAAATCCAAAATTCTTTTTTAAATACTAATTAAACTAAATAACACATATTTAGGCTTCATCTTGGGCTTGAAATATGTGTAGCTACTCCTTTGAGCTTAATAGATCTAAATTGGACCCAATAACACTATTTGGGCTTAAATCTTCAATTTGCATCAAATGAATAAGCTTTAGACTAGAATTAATTCCATGTGCATCAAATGGATTAGATTGATTCAAATTTGTACTTTGAACCCAAATTCTTTGAATTAGCATACGTAATGCTTCCTTCATATTCTTAACATGTGCCCTTGTGATTAGATCTCCATCATAAGTCAAAGGATCTTGAATCTTTGTTGGATTAGGAATCCTTATTGCACTAGGATTATCATCATTCCCCCTTTCCTCAAATGGATTCATCCTCAAATCAACACCTTCAAAATCAAAAGGACTTAAATCAGTAACATTAAAAGTAGCACTAACATTATACTCACCAGGTAGTTCAAGATTATATGCGTTGTCACTAATTCGTGCAATTACTTGAAATGGCCCACCTCCACACAAATGAAGCTTTGAATGCCTATGGGAGGGAAACCTCTTCTTGCACATATGTAACCAAACCCGATCGCTAGGCTCAAACACAACTTGTTTTCGCCCTTTATTGTGTTGATTTACTGTTTGTGCATTCCTTTTATTAATATATTGCCTAACCTTCTCATGAAATTGTTTAACAAATTCTGCCTTCCTTGCACCATCAAGATTAGAATATTCATGCATAGGTAAAGGAGATAAATCTAATGGTTTCAATGGATTAAACCCATAAATAATCTCAAAAAGTGAATAATGTGTATATGAATTCACACTTCGATTATATGCAAACTCTACATAAGGTAAACATTTTTCCCATAATTTTAAATTCTTTTTTATAATAGCACACAACAACTATCCTAATATTCTATTCATAACTTTTGTTTAACCTTCAATTTATGGGTGACAAGTAGTAGCAAATAATAACTTAGTTCCTAATTTCACCCACAAAGTCTTCCAAAAGTGAGATAACAACTTATAATCCCTATCACTAATATCAGTTCTAGGTATCCCATGCAAATGTACTATTTCTTTAAAGAACATGTTAGCAATAGGTGTTGCATCACCAATTTTATGACGTGCAATAAAATGCACCATCTTACTAAACCTATCAACAAACTATCATGACTAGCCTAGACCTAGGTAAACCTAGAATAAAATCCATAAATATATCAACCTAAGGTGATGTATGAATAGGCAAAGGCATATACAAACCATGAGGTTTAGCTTGGGATTTAGCTTGCAAACATGTAATGCACTTAGCACAATATTTTTCAATATCACGCTTCATTTTAGGCCAAAAGAAATGCTCATGCAAAACATCTAAAGTTTTAGCTATTCTAAAGTTTCCCATTAAACCCCCTTCATGTGCTTCTTTAACAAGCAATTTGCGCATGAAACTTTGAGGCACACACAATTTATTTTCCTTAAATAAAAACCCATTGTACCTATAAAATTTACCAAATGCACCCTTTTCACATGCATTAAACACATTGCTAAAATCTTGATCATTCACATATAATTCTTTAACATGCTCAAAACCAAGTAATTTAGCATTTAAAGTAGAGAGAAGTGCATACCTTCGAGATAATGCATCAGCCACTATGTTATCTTTTCCTTATTTGTCCTTGATAACACATGGAAAGGACTTTATGAATTTTCTCCATCTAGCATGCCTCTTATTAAGCTTATTTTTTCCCTTCAAATGGTTTCAACTCTCATAATCAATGTGAATTACAAACTCTTTCGGTAAAAGATAGTGTTTCCACGTTTTTAATGCCCTAACTAATGCGTACATCTCTTTATCATATATTGGGTAGTTTAGAGCTGCTCCATTAAGCTTTTCACTAAAATAAGTGATAGGCCTTCCTTCTTACATCAAAACAGCTATAATACCAATTCTAGAAGCATCATATTCAATCTCAAAAGTCTTATCAAAGTTAGGTAAAATAAGTAAAGGTGCATTAGTTAACTTAGATTTAAGCACATTAAATGCCTTTACTTGGTCACTACCCCACTTAAAACCTAGATTCCTTTTAATTACTTCTGTGAGTGGTGCGACTATAGAAAAATCTTTAACAAACCTCCTATAAAAACTAGCTAAGCCATGAAAAGATCTAACATCCTCAACATTCTTAGGTGTAGGCCATAATTTAATAACCTTAACCTTCTCACTATCTACCATAATTCCATTAGAACTAACAACAAAACCTAAAAACACAACTTTAGGTGTACAAAAACTACACTTAGTATGGTTAGCATACAATTGTTCTTTGCACAAAGTTTCAAAAACTAATTGCATATGCATAATATGCTCATCTAATGACTTTCTATATACAAGAATATCATTAAAATACACAACCATAAACTTACCTATAAAATCACACAAAACATGGTTCATTAAATGCATGAAAGTACAAGGTGCATTAGTTAAACCAAAAGGCATAACTAACCATTCATATAAACCATATTTAGTTTTAAAGGTAGTTTTCCATTCATCCCCTACTTTCATTCTAATTTAATGATAACCAAACTTTAAATCAATTTTAGAGAATATAAAAGAACCATGCAATTCATCTAACATATCATTTAAATAAGGAATAGGGTGGTGATACTTAACTGTAATTTTATTTATAACACGACAATCAATGCACATTCGCCAAGAACCATCCTTTTTAGGTACTAATAGAATAGAAACAGCGCATGGACTCATACTTTCCCTAATCAATCCTTTGGATAACAACTCTTCAACCTAACATTATATCTCTTTAGTTTCTTCAAGATTACTTCTATAAGCTGGTGTATTAGGTATTTGCGCACCAGGAATGAAATCAATTTGATACTTAATCGCTCTTAATGGAGGAAAACCCTTTGGCATCTCTTTAGGGAACAAATCTTTATATTCCTATAAAAGAGTTTGAAAAGAACTAGGCAAGGAAGAGAGATTAGGGTTAGTGGACAAATAGACACCTTTGTACAAAAGCACAAGTAAAGGCTGCCTAGTTAATAAAACCTTTTGTACCTCACCCTCCCTAGCATAAAAATTGCCTTTTACCTCTTTTCTTTCCACTCTTTGCATACTTAGCTCTCCTTTTGCATGCGCATCACACTCATTCTTTCTACGCATCCCCTCTTTCTCACCTTTTTCCACTCGTTTCTCATACCTCTTTAAGCTTTTCTTACAACTCTCCTTTTGCTTGTGCGCCTTTTCTTTTTCATGCACACTCTCAGACTCACTTAAAAAATTTTATCTTCAAAAACTTTCTTTGGAGTCAAAGGAACAAGAGTAATAGGCTTATTATTCATAACAAAAGAGTAGTTGTTAGTAAAACCATCATTCTTAGCTCGCCTATCATATTACCATGGGCGTCCTAATAGTATATGACTAGCTTGCATAAGAACTACATCACATAATATTTTATCATGATATCACCCAATAGAAAATGCTATCATTGCTTGCCTATTAAACTTAATATCCCTATAATCATTTAGCCATTATAATCTATAAGGCCTAGGAGGTTTAGTTATTTTTTTTCCTAACTTATTAACTAAACCAGCATTAGCAACATTAGTACAACTACCACCATCAATAATCATACTATATAATTTATTATCAATTAAACACCTAGTATGAAAGATGTTTTCGCATTGTACCTATTCTTCCTTAACTTGCATGTTAAGCGTACGTCTTGTGATAAAAGTGAATAATGATCCATCTAAAAGTTCCATCTCCTCTCCCTCATCATTAGATGCATCCTCAAGTGGTGGCATGTCACTTATATTTTCATTTTTATCCTCACTTTTAATTTTTCCATTAACTAAATCAACTATCACCTTTACATTTGGACATCGAGCAACCTTGTGACCAAAGCCTAAACACCTAAAACACTTGAGATCACATGTTCTAAAGCTAGGATTACCACTTTTAGGGGTAAATTTATTGTTTCCCATGTCTACCTTATTATTCCCTTGATTGCCCTTTGGTTTGAAGTTTGATGAAGTGCTGCTCTTTTCATTGCCTTTCCAATTCAACTTCCATAGGGTAGAGGAATTTGAATTAATCTTACTTTTAGCCCTTAATTGCTTCTTTACCTTGATAGCCATATGTAGCATGTCATCTAATTTAACATAATAGTGTAGTTTTACAAGGTTGGTAATGTCACAATTCAAACCATGGAGAAACCTAGCCATAGTGGCCTCTCTATCTTTAATAACATTAGCCCTAATCATAGCCATCTCCATCTCTTGATAATATTGTTCCACACTTTTAAAACCTTTTACAAGTTATTACAAACCATTATATAGTTTATAATAGTAATGTTATGGGACAAATCGCTTGCGCATGATTATCTTTATTTCATCCTATATAGAAATAACATGTTCTTTATTCCTTCTTCGACATGTAAATAGTTGATCCCACCAAACACTTGCATAATTAGTGAACTCAACTATGATTAGCTTCACTTTTGTCTCCTTACTATATTTATGGCACTCAAAGATGCAATTAGCCTTCTTTTCCCACTCTAAGTATACTTCAGGATCGCTCTTGCCTTGAAAGCTAAGAATCTTCATTTTGATGGTTTTTATGTTATTGTCTTGGTTGTTACCCTTATTTAGTCTAATTAAGGTCTTTTATTCACTTCCCTCATCAAACTCCTCTTCTAAGCTTTGTTTGGTACTCCTTTCTTTACTTTGTGAAAGGGAACACATTTCTAGCCTCTTAAGTCACTTCCTTACATCCTCCATTGTTTGTTATATAGCCTCAACAAATAACTTTAATTTGGGATCATCCATGCTTTACTATGTTCAAACCTACAAGAAAAGTTAGTAAAACAAAATTCTAACACTCTCTCACTTATTTCACTCAATTTAGTGTTCGGACACTCTATTGAACTCACACACACACTCTATTTTAAATCTAACCTAATTAGGAGTTTTACCTTATACTTTTTAACTAAATAATATAAATTGTTAGAATTCATAATGGCCTACCAATTAAATGAATTTGGTAAGTTTCAGTGACTTAAAATAAGGAAATTAGTCTTAATTTGCACAAAAATAGAAGAATATAAAAAAAATAAATTCAAACCTAATAGGAAAGGAAAAGGAGTTTTAGATAAGACATATAAGTTATAGATAAGGAATAGAAGATGTAGATAAGGAAAAGGAGTTATTTAATCCCTTTAGGATAAAGAAAAGCTTTAAGATAAGATTAGGATTAGGACAAAACAAGATATGACTAAATATAGAAACATAAGGATATAATCTACTCAAGATTTGATCTTAACCACAAAGATATCCATAAAAAATAAGAAAAACAATGAATTTGTACAAAAGAAACCTAAGAAAATGAATTTGTAACTTAAAATTTCAAGATTTATGATTTTGAATCAAGACTTGAATAAAGAACTTAAAGAAACTTCAAGATTCCAACAAATTTAATCAAGAACTTTCAAGAAAATGCTCAAGAAAGTCAAAGAGTTTCAAGAAGACTTGCAAGAACTTTAAAGATTTTAAAGAAACAACTAAATTCTTCTTTTGTTTTCTTTTCTTTTCTTTTCTTTTTTTCCTTTTCTCTTTTTTTTTATGGTCAAAACTTAATGCAAGACTTTAAAGAAATAACTAAATGAAATTAAAGATAATAATGAATGACGAAAAAAATGAATTTGAATAAAAAAAGATGATGAACAAATAAGAATGTTGATGAAACTAATGAGAAGGAGTAGAAGAAGAGAACACAGGGAATGATAAACATGAAGAAAACAAATAGGGATACGTAACCTGATTCTTAGAGCCAAAGCTCTGATACCAAACTGATGCAAACTAAGTTTATCTAACAAACAAAACCCACAATAATCTATAGATACCCACACTTTAGATCGTCCAAGAAACAAGTTAGGTGAAAACTAGAACCCTTAACTATCTAACAATTAAGAACTCTAGCTATCAGGAAATCACCACAATTAGATATGGATGTTCTAATTAATAAGACAAGAGAACTATCAAAAAACCTATTTTTTTTAGAAAGTTCAAAGAATAAAACTCCAAGTAATTTGAACCAAAATTTGTCACTTTGATTTGATTGATAAAAAAGATGCCCAAAATATGCTACAAAATAAACTATTTATAAGAATTCTTAATTCTAAACCTAAACTAAAACAAATCCTTAAAAGATAAGGATAATAAATCCCTAAAAGATAAGAAAATAAACCCTTAAAAGATGAGGGTAATAAATCCTTAAAAGATAAGAAAACAAATCCTTAAAGGTAAGGAATTATTTTGCTTGTCAACTAAACTAAAGAAAAATATTCCTAATTAAAAACAAACACTCTAAAAATGTTTTGGATAAGTAACAAATCCAAAATTCTTTTTTAAATACTAATTAAACTAAATAATACATATTTAGGCTTCATCTTGGGCTTGGAATATATGTAGCTACTCCTTTAATCTTAATAGATCCAAATTGGACCCAATAATACTATTTAGGCCTAAATCTTCAATTTGCATTGAATAAATAAGCTTGGGACTAGAATTAATTCCATGTGCAGCAAATGGATTAGATTGATTTAGATTTTTACTTTGAGCCTAAATTCTTTGAATTAGCATATGTAATGCTTCCTTCATCTTCTTAGTATATACACTTGTGATTGGACCTCTATTATAAGTCAAAGGATCTTGAATCTTTATTGGATTAGGAGTCCTTATTGCACCAGGATTGTCATCATTTATACAGATAAAAGTTTTCTTGGCACACTCTTAAACCAAATCCTAAGTGTTTTAGTGGCTAACACTTAAACCAATTCTGCCTAGCACTGGTTCCTCACTTCCCTTTCTTAACCCAAGAAATACAAGAAGAAGAGAAACCTAATCTAGCTCACAAAATGACACTTAAAATAGAACTGATACAAAGAATGGAACTTAGAAATTGAGAGTATTGAATGCTAGGAGAAAATTTGTTCACCAACTTGTTTTACCTCTTAAATGAGGTTTAATAAGGTGTATTTATAGTGAAAAGATCATAAAGTAGCTATTGGAGCTAAAAGATCTTGTATACACCTTGATCTCCCTTCATTAATGGCTATTCAAATTTCTTGCAGAGATTTCACTAACCACGGTCATGATGGTAGTGGTCATGGTCGTGACTCTTGATAAAAATAGTCGTTGGAGCAGCCTTGTGACCATTATTCACTTGCCACCTGGACAGTCACGGTCTAGTCCTGGTCGTGACTTAGACTATGAACATCCTTATCACCTTGATATTTTATCTTCCTTAAGTATCATGCTTGTGACTTAAAGCCATGAGTTCAATCACAAGCATAATCACGGTCGTGATTAAACTCGTAAGGACCATTGTGCTCTTTCTTCATTAAGTGTTGTTAGCTTATGGTCATGAGATCTCCTTACGACAGTGGTCACGAGCTAGTCATGATCATGATTGAGATCGTGAAGGATACTGGACCTTTTGCTTATTTGCATGCCGGTAGTCATAGCCGTGATGAATGCTCGTGAGCTTGATCGTGAGCCTTATCAAGGGTATGATCATGACCATAAAGGCTACTGGACTCCATCTCATTAAAGGAGATTTAAGGCTCTAATGAATCATGATTAGGTCCCAGTCATGACCATGACTGTGACCCAATATAACTTCACCAATTTCTGGTAAGATTGAGCTCTCTTAAAGTCTAACTAATACGTATTTAAACAAACATCATTAGCACTTCAAAATTGTATTATTAAAATCAAAACATGGTTAGATTAAGCCTTAATCATGAAAATGGCTAACAAAAACCAAAAGAGAAAAAATTAAAATAAAAGAACAATTGGATTGTTGATAATTGTAATATCCCATGTTTTTAAATATTTTAATACTGCATCGGGATATGCAGTGTTAATAATTTTTGTATATATATTATGATATTTTACGAGTTGATATGTATTTAAAACCTATTTTAATTATTGTGTATTATTTACAGTGCTTTACGTAAAATTTTCCCGAGACTTTTATTTTCGAGAAAATTTTCACGTAAATAATTTATTATTAATTATTTTAAATATATTTACGGACTTGCATGAACTCATACATATTTTAAAATATTAAACACCGTGTACACATGTAATTATTTATTTAATTAGGGTTTAATATTACCCTAATATTTTATTAATTATTTATTAGTTTTATTATTATTTAATTATTTTATTTTAGTATTAAATTATTAAAATATTAAATTATAAGTGTGTGGTGTATATTTAATGTGTGTAATTTAATATTATTTTATTATATAGTATAAAGTATATATATATACACATTATAAGTTAAAAACCAAAAATTTTAGAAAATTACATTTTTGCCCCTGATTCCTTCTTCTTCCCCGATCACCCTCCCCATGCAAATCCGATCGCTGCCGTCCCGATCCCTTGCCATTGGTGTGTCGTTCGGTGTGCCACCACCTTCCTCAGCCTCTTTCACCGCCTGTAGTAGCCGTTTCCGGCGCCTGGAAGCAATTTTTGGCTGGAGAAGCCGAAAGTTGAACCACCGTCAATCACGACGATTTCGGCCACCATTTTCAATACCGCCAGTCTCTTTCTTCTCCTTGAGCTCCGGTGAGTGTGATTCTAGCTTTGGTTTGAGCTTAAATGGTCTTGATTTGCTTAGGTCTTGAATTTTTGATTTCGGCCATATTAGGGTTTTTTATTTTTTTGAGCTTTGAATTGCTTGATTCATGAAAACTCCCTTTATGTATGAATTTTTGATCCTAGTAGCTTAATCTACATGTATGAATTTTTGTAGAATTTTTGGAGATTATTTTGATTTTTGGGTATTTTTGAATATTTTAATATTATTTTCTAATTTTCAGAAATTAATTAAATAAATTATGAAATTGTGTTTTATGGTAATTATAGGTATTGAAATGAATTATAGGAATTTATTTGGAATTTTTATGAATTTCTATGTATTTATTTTGAATTATTTAAGTTTATGTAATTTTGGGAAAATTAGGTTAATTGTGTTTTTAATTGAAATTAATTAGTTAATTGAGTTTAATTATTGATATTATTGATAAATATGTTGAGAAAATTAATTTTGGATAATTATACTATTTTTGGTGAATTTTTGAAGTAATTTTAGTATATATATATATATATAGGGGTATTTTGATAATTTTACACAAAATTGGCTAAAAATGTAATTTAATTGTTTTAATAATTATTTAAGGTATAAAAATGATTTCTACAAATTATTTAGTATTTTTAACTAATTAAAACTATTTTTCACGAATTATTTTCAATTATATATATAATATACGGTTTTACTAATAAAATGAGCTTTTATCGGTTTTTACTGTGTTTTAAGGTTAATTATGTAATTTCTACCTATAAAATGTATTTCTATGTTATAAGGGTATTTTTGGTATTTCTAAAATTATTCTGTGCTTATGGACCCCGGTCGGTAGACTGTAGTTTGGAGTCCGACCGAGGGGTTGTGAATGTAATTTTGCATTTATTTTTTAAGTGTGTTTCTTTGCAGGGTCGGCTCTACTCTTTGAGTAGAGAGATGTCCATTTTACAGGGGAGGTTCTGCCGAATTTTCGATAGAATTCTCTTAAAACGTGATATCCGGTCGAACCCTAATTTCAATTCTGTGTTTAATATTCTAGATCAAGTTTATAGGATTTTCTGTTAGGTTTATTCTAATGTCTATTATTTATTGTTTGTTTAGTTGCGCCGAGACCGAGGCCTAGTGGACCAAGCCCATCAGATCCATCTCGTGGAGCGCACTAAGTGTGAGTTACTATACTATATATATATGTTTAGGGTGCATGATTTAGAAAAAATATGTTTTATTTTGATTATTTATGCATGAATAATTCAATTATTACCTAAGTTTATTTTTAGTTTATTTTGGTTTATTTCCTGTATATTTTGAATTATATACATGTTTTGTTAATAAATTATATTTAAAATGTTTTTAAATATATTTCTAGCTTAATTTATAATTTGATTGGATTTATTTGACGTATATATACTCGAAATATACCTAGTTTATTTTTGGTATATTTCCAGTATATATATGGTTTATATTGTTATTTTATTTAAATTCATGCATCATTTATTTGTGAATGAATGTTTTATATTTATTAATGAAGGATATCAATAGAACATGCTACCTAGTGGGCAGCACTAGGACCGAGTACGTACCGGTGTGCCTATAGCATTTAGGCTATATTACTAACCATTTGTGGATATTGATTGGATATGATTATTTGATGTGTGAGATATGGTTTGGGTGTGATTGTTGGAGCTCGGTTGACCAAGTGTCTCGGGGCCAATCACACTGGCAGTTAGACTGCTGGAGCTCGATTGATTTAGTGTCTCGGGGCCAGTCTACTGTCTAAATGGATTAAGTGAATATTTTGGAATAAGTGAGCCTGTATGGCTAGAGTGTTGTCTAACACTGTTCTTGAGGTTGCGATATTATAGGGTTCTATGTGATCCTTCATAAACGATGATTTTCAATGAAATATATATAAAATGATTTTATTGCATCTGTGTGTATTTGCCTGTATATATACATATTAGATATATACTGTTGATTGTATGCATTGTCATTTAGTATGCATGTATATATATTATAGTAATTCACTCAGTGAGGTCTGACTCCCCTCCGTTGACTATTTTTCAGGAGAGTCATCATCTTCAGACCTCAGTAGCAGGCCTGTACGCCGGATTTCTTCCGCCCCGGCTTCTTTGTGTAAAATGCTTCTCTGAGTCTTGGATTTATTTTATCTAGATACTGCAGTAGTCGTTAAATATTTAAAGAGATGTTGTATTATAGTTGAACTGGATTTGTATTAAAAGAGTTTATATATATGAAATGATGAGGATTTGATTTAAATCCAGTTGGTGCATATGATATTATTATATTTATGATTTTTATTTCCACTGCATTATATATTGTTATTACTATTGCATGTTTGTTTTATTTTTAGGCTTGCTACGGGTTCCGGATTCGAAAGAATTCCCGTTCCCTAGCACCGGTCATGTCCCTGTTTTGGGTCGTGACAATAATAAAAAGAGCAGTGTTCAAAACATACTTATAATTGTTAAGAATCAAAACCAAAAAGAGAGAAAAGAGGGAGCTAATTTTACAAAAAGAAGTGGAAGTGGTTAAAAAGCTAATTAAAATTAATTCACACTCTAAAAGAATGAATGTTTTTTTATTTTTGTATCTCCATTAGGCAAGAGGATGATGAAGAAAACTAAAAAAAAAAGAAATTTTAGAAAAAAGAAGGTGAAGAAATGGTGCAGCTAAGGAAAGAAAGAATAGGGCATGCATGTGATTTTAGGAGAAAATAGGGTACACATGTAATTTATCGATGAAAGGGATATTTGTTGTTAATAGCATCCATTTTTAGGGCATTTATGTAAAAACTCTAATACTTTATGTATTAACATTTTATTTTTTCAAAAATATCTTTTCAAATATTTATTTTTTATATTATATTTTTAAATTATAATGTCAAAATTTATAAAAATTAAATTTTTAGTTAATGGTTAATTAAAATTAAATAAAAATAGATTAGTAAACTAATGTGAATAGAACTAATAAATGCATCTATATAGACACACACAAAACACCACCACAAGGTAAAAGAAGAAGCTACTCCACACTACAATTTATAAAACTGACACAGTAAAAGCAATGAGCTTTGAGGTATCATAAAAGGCTTCTTAGACCTCTAATGCAAATCCAACATCCACATATTATAATGTGTGAAAATAAGCTCCTACTAGTTTTTTAAAAATCTAGCAAGAGCTTATTGTAAAGCATTTCCAAATAATAATAATAATAATAAATAGATAAATAAAGCTCCTGCTAGTTATAAATTGCAAGAAGCTATTGTGGCATCATATCTTGTGTAACTTAATGCAAAAATGCTGCAATAAATATGGCCAAAATTATTTGGCACTTCCAAACCCTAAATAAAGAGACACTTCCAATCTATTTTAATTTTTTTTGTTACTTAGATGATCAAATAAAATGAAGCAAAATGAGGGAATCGATGAGAGGTTTTTTTTTCTTTGAAAATAAAAGAGATAATGACATCAAAAGTCTTAAAATTTTTTAAGATTTTAAAATGAAGTCTTAAAAGAATTTTTCAAATTGAGTCATTAACTATTAGTCGTGAGACATTAAAATAAATAAAAATAGTTGATGTATCAATTTGACTTGGCATATGTGTGTAGTTGACTTAATTCTTTGCAAACTTATATTTCTACTATTAAAAATAACATAAGAAAAAGACCACCACCAACGTATTCTTCGTGTCAACTATAATGTTATTACCATGACACCACTATTACCCATCATTGTTTATACTTAAATCATTATCAAAATTAATAGAATTTTAAAAAGATGAAGATTTTGTTATCCTTTATTTGTTTGCATCATCAATTTTTAATGAAAATTCATTGTCTTACATGATATATGAAGATTAAAGAAGAAAAAGAAGAAGAAGAAGAAGAAGAAGAAGAAGAGAATTGTTAGTTGTTTCAATCTCCATATGTAATAAACCTTTAGAGGTTGTCTTTAAATGCTTTTAAATTTTTAGTAAGTGGGTCAAGAAAAACTCAATCAAATCAAAGATTATTTTTTAGATTTGTTAGAAAGAGATTCTTATATTTAAAGGAAAAAGGTAAATAAGTTCTTATTGAAAGCTTGTTAAGAGTTACTAGAGCCTGACTTAATAGTTTCATTTAAAAGGAGAAATAAAAGAGATTACAAAGATATAACAGTAAAACCAATCAAATTTATTGACTAAAAATATTCTCAAAGACTAATGGAACATATAGTTTAAGAAAACTATAACCATTAAAGCATAAAATCTTAATACCTAAACTAGATGTGAGTATTGTCCATAAACCTAACATGTGCCTAACTCTAAAAGATATAGGGATACACACAATTCTACTCCTACTTCAGACTTTAAAGAAGGGAGAGGCACTTGAACATGAAAATGAAAACACATCAAGCTTGGGAATTTAAGCATAGATTTGGTTCTTTGATGATTTCTCCTTTGATTGTATTTATAACCACAAAACTCAAAAAAATAATGTAAATGGGATTAAACCCTATAGAAAAGCACTAAGAAAAAAATAAAGAACCAAAAAATTATTTATAAAATGGGTCAAGAACCTATATTAATTTGATATTTGAGCTTAAATCATAAAGATTTATGATTAATATTATAGGATATTAAGTTTTTTAGGTGATTTTGGGCCATACCTTACAACAGTTAAGAAAGTGACAGAGAAGAAGATGAATAACTAGAGTAGAGAAGGAGAAGATACCAGACGAGAGAGAAAGTTTATTATGTTTAGTCATGGTTCATGTATTAAACTAAAAATTCATTTTCAATTTTTTTATTTTTTTTTCTTATGATTTTCATGGTGCTAGTGGCATTTTCTATTTGTTTCATAGCATAAAAAGAGTAATTCTTTTAATAGGAGTAACTGATTATGAATACATATGACTGCATAAATATCATAAACAACACATTTTGAATGAAGTTTTTTTTATGAAAGTGAATTTTGATGGTAAAAATATATGTCTCCTATTTCCATAAATATGAATTGATACTTTAGCCCCAGTTTATGTTCTTTTGATTTTTTCCACATTATGTTTATGTTGTGAAAATTCCTTTAGGGGGGGGGGGTAATAAGGCTAATAAGTAATAAAATAAAATTAAAAGAATTCTTTACCATTATAAGCTAACCAATTAGAATGAATAGACAAACACAAAAGATTGTTTTATGATGTTAACAAAAGCCATAAGTAGATTTTGTATTTTTTTTTTATAAGATTTGTGATTTGTGATGTATGTAATTTCACTTTTCTCAAACATTCATAAGTTTAAAATTTTACTAGTTGAATGTTCATATTTTGCATGACCACTTAAATAATTCTTTAAACTAATATAACAATGTTGACCCTTTACATGATTAAGATGTTGATCAATCTCAAACTAACCTTGTGTTTAACAAACATTTTTTATTGCTAATATGTATGTTTAAGTATATATTTTAGTTAGGGTTAAAACTATGCTAAATGAGAGAAATTATGGAGCTCAAAATGTGTTTAATACATAAAGACATGGATTCTCATTAATGGCATAACAAGCATGAGCATTCCCACGATCCTAAAGGAGTAAAGTGAAGCCAATGTTCAAGAGGACAGTCCTCCTTATGATCTCTATCATAATCATGAGAAAGCCGATCATGATCATCTCTCTATGACCCCAAGGTTTTAAAAGCTCAAAAATCAATTAAAGGTAGTCACCTTTACAATCATGAGCATGCTCATAACCTCTCTTCTATAGCTCCTAATAGCTAGTTTGTACAAGCAATGACTATATTTTTTTTCCATGATTGTGACATGATTTTGAGCATGTCAAATCATGTAAAAAGGTAAAATATCATTTAATGAAGAGAAGGATGAGTGAAGCACAAATTTTGAGTCTCCAACAGCTAATGTCACACCCTCCATTATAAATATAAGCTCAAAACTTCATTTAAAGAGTTAAAGAGTTTATAGAGAAACTTTATTATGAAAATTCATTGAGCCAAACTTAGTTTCTTTCATATTTCTTATTAAATATTTATTTCTTATAAATAAACTCTCATCAAGTTTATGTTTACCCTTTTTATAAGAGTTAAGTGTTTATTAGTGATAGGAAGTCTTATAAAGTAAAAATTTAGTTTCATTTAACAAACCCAAATCACTACTGGCCAATAAGATATCATCAACATAAAGAACAAGAAAAAAGAATTTATTCCCACTAACCTTAAGATAAATGCATTAGTCTACTTTATTCTCTGTATTAACAAGAAGCTTACTTGAGTCCATTAATAAACTTTTTCAATCTACATTTTCCTTTCTCCTTTCTATAAAACCTTCAGGTTGCACCATGTAAATCGCTTCACTAAGATCATCATTTCATAATGTTGTTTTAACATCCATTTGATAAAAACTCTAAATCAAAATGAGCTAGCAATGCCATAATGATTCTAAAAGAATCCTTGCTTAACACTAGTGAGAAGGTCTCATTATAATCAATGTCTTCTCTTTAAGTAAACCCTTTTACCACTAACCTTGCCTTAAACCTCTCAATTTTTCCCTTAAAATAATTTTTTATCTTGAATACCTATTTGCATCTAATAGGATTACATTTAAATGGAAGTTTTGTCAATTCTCACACCTTATTAGAAGCCATAAAACTTATTTCATTTTCATTATGTCAATCCATAATTTTAAATTACCACTACTAATAGTCTCTTTATAAGTCTTTAGATCCATAACATAACCTATATCATAATCATTCTCACCGAGATATATGACATAATCATCGAGAATAAAAGATTTTCTTTCCCTAACAGACCTTCTTATAGGTAGTTCTTATACTATTTACGGTTGTGGAGATTAACTGGAGGAATAGGATTAGCAATAGGAAAAGGAAGCTTATTTGTACCCTCAAGTCTTTAGATCCACAACATGACCTATATCATAATCATTCTCATCGAGAATCATTAGGAATAAAAGATCTTCTTTCCCTAAAAGATCTTTATAATTGCAAGTAGTAGTTCGTCTACTACTTGCGATTATAAAGAATTAACTATAGGAATAAGATTAGCAATAGGAAAAGAAAGATCATTTAAGCCCCCATATTGGTTATCTACCCTTTTATTGGGCATCACAATAGGTAAAGAACTAGACATATGACCATGTTGCACATCTTCTAAAACTAGTTAAAAATAAGTAGCAACAACAACATTAAACTCTAAACATTTTATAGTCATGGGCTCCATAATTTTTATGCCACGTGTGAGACAATAGAATTTGTATCCTTTAGAGTGATCTAGGTACCCTATGAAGTAATAATAAATGGTTCTAGGAACTAGCTTTCTCTTATTAGGATTGTAAATTCTTACCTAAGTAAGACAACCCCAAACACAAAAATGGTTCAAATTAGATTTTTTACCTACCATAGTTTAAAAGGTGTTTTGGAAACAAACTTACTAGGAACATGATTCAAAATATACATAGAAATTTTAATGGTTTCACCCCAAGGAAAGTTAGATCTACTCATTATGTTCCTATAATATCTTTGAGAGTATGATTACACCTATCAGACACACAATTTTGTTTAGGACTACTAGGCATAGTGTATTGGACAATTATTCTACATTTTTATAAATATTTAGCAAATGGCCCTATAAATTGTCCTGCTTCTTAAGGCTTGCCAAAATATTCACCCCCACAATGAGACCTTATAATTTTGATAACTTTTCCTAGTTTTTTCACTTGAAGTTTGAAAATTTTAAAATTTTTAAGTACTTCAAATTTTGCTTTAATTAAAAAAACATAACCATATTTAGAAAAGTGTGAGACTTGCACCATTTTGTTAGATTAAATAGGATCCTTCCCAAATTTAAATTCTCCCCACCTAAACCCTAGCCCTTGTAACCATCTTCCACAGCCATTAACGATTTTTTATCTCATGGGAGCCTTCAGTTATGGACCCCAATCTTGTTTTAGAGTATCATTCTCAACATTGAATAACAAAGGACAAAAATGCTCAATATGTTCCATAACACTACAAATAAAGCAGAACAAACTAAGACGCTCATATTTAAAATGGACCATGCTCCAAAAACCTCCCAATATTTTAATTTTTTTACAATGCTTTAGTAGAAGCCTTACATCAACCTTCACACACCCGCATAAACATTCACCAACTTTCAGTATTATTCTCAAGATAGAACTCTAAAAACTCACCAAAAAAACCTCCTAACTATTTTCCCACTGCAATGGACATAAAACCCATAGGTAGATCATGGATTTGAACCCATAAAGGTATATGATTCATAAGAACTTAGGATGGAACTTATCCTTTTTGGAGATGATGAAGTAACAAAAGAGAATTATTAAAGGACTAAGACACCCCATTCAATACTCACTTGAGATCAACCATATAGTAGAACATAAACAAATAGCGATTATTTTACATTGATTGGATAGCCATTCCTTTCCTCGGTCTCCAAACTCTAGCCAATTGACTCTTCATAGCAGTAAAATTAAGCATTTTATCAGTGAGAAAATGACCAACCAAACTTAACTCATTAAATTGAATCACTTCATCTGAACCTGACCCCTGCCCCTTCGCAACTCCACCCCCTTAACCTCATCATCTCGTAGTGATAAATTAGTGAAAGCCTTATCCACACTTCAAGGCTCATGTTAAGAACAAAAGATGAAGAAATACAGAGAAGAAGAAAAAGAAAGGAAAAAGGAAACTCTTAACTTTGATGAAAAAATACAGACCTTAACATGGAGGAAAAAAAAGATATTAGAGTAGAGTTTTGCTCACTTGTATAAATGTTGTTTTCATTGAATGTTGAATGTTGCTTCTCTCTATTTATGTTATTGTTGCCTTCATTATATATTTATACATCTAATTTTTAGATCAATTTCGATCAAAGGTAATTTTTCTTCTCTTTTTTCAAATTTTTTTAGGTTATTTCTCCAATTATATTTTTATTATTTTATTTACATTTTTTATTTTTTATTTTGTAAATTTAAATTTGAAATCGACTACTCCAAAATATATGTTAGAAATTGTCTATTTTATAGTCAAAGGTGAAATGTATTTTAGGAGCCAAAAAAATCTTACCCATGCTGAAATATATGCACATACTGTCATAAAACCAATCCATTGAGTTTGTATATATAAATGTTGTACATATGTTATCTCTTATGTTAGCTTTGTGAGACTAATAATCTAATCAGCAAAATAAAGTAATATATGTTACAAAGAAAATTTATCAATATAAAATTGGTTTTAAAAGAAAATTCTCAAAGTCTAAAGTGGTATACAAATTAAATGCAAAAGCTATTAATATCCAAGTATTTGAAACTTATTTATTATTTGAAAATTCAATATTTATTGTATAATTTTCATAACAAAAGTTTCATATGAACTTACAAAATATCAGTTATTATAGTTGTCTAGGTATTTTCAAATTTTAATTATGGATTTTTTTTAAAAAATAATAATAAAGACCAAGATTTTTAGTGGTTTTTCATTTTGGTGTATCACTCATTATTTTTTCTATTTATTCAATTTTAATTGATAATTCCGAATTGATATTTCTTACTTGTGAAACTTGCATCGACGAGTAGAACAAGTAAAAGAGTGGAGTTTCCTCCATAAACACTCAAAAACTTAAGTCAGTAATGGTATAAAGAAAAAAATATAATAAAGCAAATAAGTATAATAAAATAGTGAATAAAGATATAAATGATGATTGCTTATATGATGAGGTGATAGAATGGTGAAATGATACCTTGATGATGTTGAATGATGAGAATGTAAAAATGAGTGAATATGAGAATGAGAATATGAGAATGAATGACATGAGATGTCATGAGATATATTTATAGGAGAAGGTATTGCTTAAACCTCTTAGTAATATGATTTTTGTAGGATTGTGTTGTTTATAAGAGAAGTAGACTTCGTTTGTAGAGTAATATTTCTAAGTAAAATAGACTTCTTTATTAAGATTTCTTCTTATTTAAGTAATACTCATTTTTAGAGAATATAACACTTATTAGAATATGATATTGATATAGGGTATCATTAATTATTGGCTATATTGTTCCTTAATATATATAAAATATATCAATTTTAATTATAACAAATAGATAACATATACTTCCAACATACAAATAAAAATATATTAATAAATAAATATATAATATATTAAAATTTAAATATAAAATAATTAAAAGTTATTCATGCAACGCGTGGATTCACTATTAATTTTAGCATAATTTGAAACAAACTAAAAAAATCAAACTTATCTTGAAGGGAGAATAATTAAAATGATATTTTTTAATAATCTTCATTTATGTGTTTGATTCACTTTGAAAGAAAATTAGAAATATAATATAATATCAATAAATATAATAATTAGATGTCTTGCATTCCAAAAATTTTACACAAACCATTTTTTAAATTGACCATGGAAAATTATCAACTTTTTATGAAAATAATAAAATCAAAATCAAAATTTTAATATTTTAATATTTTTGTAAAAAAAATGATAGAGGGGATATTTTATATGAAAAAATAGCCTTTACTAATTTTTATTTCTTAAAGAATCATAAATAAATAAATAAATGTAAACCCTTGGCTTGGCTTATTAGCAGGAGAGTATGTTGTCTTTTTGTCTTGATGTTGTTAGATTGGAACACGTGTCTGTCTGCTATCACTAAAAAGTGCCAATATAATAAGATGAATAAACGAAAAGACACCGAGGAAAAAAAAATTTGTCCGCAAGCAGAAAGGTGACTCCTTTAAGCAAGCCAAAGGCATTTCACGATCACAATGACCACTTCTGCTCCTAAGAAGAATGGCTCCCTCATATCCACCACCGCCAGGTGGGAGGATCTCAACCCTGAAATACTGGCTCTGATACTAGCGCGTGTCCCAGCTGATTAGAGGGTAGGACACGTGTCATTGGTTTGTAAGTCTTGTCTGGCTTGTGTGACTGGACCCTACTGCTGGTCCGAGATAGACATCCGGCATTGGTGTCGCCGTCAGTTTCGTTCCGTCGACAGAATCGACTCGGCCGTTCGGAAGCTAGTTAAGCGTAGTAGAGGCTCATTTCGCCTGCTTTCTGCTTTCAAGCTTGGAGACCCTGGTTTTGCTTTCGTTGCTAATTGGTGTATTATATCTATATGTATAGATTATAAATGCCTTTTTTTTTTCTTTGCTTTTTCTACTTTTAAAACTGTGCCTTTGTTTCAATGAAATGGGTTTTCTCGTTTTGGTAAAATTGAAGGAAAATCAAGTGTAAGCTCATCTACGTAAAAAAAAAAAAAAAATGCAAAAGTGCTCTATGGGTTATAAAAGAAAAACACGACGGAGCTTATCTGATATATATGTGCGCTGACTCGAGCAGTAGTATGTTTTATATTTACCTGCTCTGCAGCGTCCCAAAATAGAGTTTTTTATTTTTTTGTGCAAGTTGTTTTGGCATTCATTTCCTTTTTCTTTGGGATTCATTGATTATCCTTCCTTGTATAAGGGTTTGCTTTTAGCATTTCAAGATTTGTTCTTGACTTCTGAATCTCATTAGAAAATAAAAGCAGGGTTTTTAAACTCCCTCCTTCAATTTCATGGCTGTATTTTTGGATCATTGATTAACCAAACCTGCATTTCTATGGTATCCATTGCCTTTTACTCTCTCGACCAAATAAAGGTACTGACTTTGGTTAGTGTGGAGTTGTTGTATTTATGAAATAAGCTAAATAGACCATTGTCTTTCCTGTTTATCGTTGTTTCTTCGTAGTTTTGCTTCATTTTGACTTCCAGAGACATCTAGAATTTAGTGGAACCATGAAATACCTTCCCTGCTAAGTTAATGTCCTGTTAGATTAGCTTGTTGTCTGTTGGGTCTTAGATCAGCGCTGATTCTTATCCATATATGAAATCAGATCTCAAAATTCTTGATGATTTTTTTTTTTTATTGGGGCCCTGTGCTCCAAGGAAAAGCATTGGAGTCTCCATTTTTGGGATTTAGAAGCTTGTTTCGACTATCTCGTGAGCAACATGTAGATGAAGCTTGTGGAGCAACAGAGGTCAAGTGAGTTCCTAAAACTTTCCGATAGCGTTGTTCTGTTGATCTATAACTATTTGGATCACCAATTAGACCTTAGATGTGTAGTTGTGGTCTGAAGGGCGCTGACCGTTGCTTCCACAGCTTGTTGCTTGTCTTCTTCCTCCCCTGTTTGCAAAGAAAACCTTCCCTTCTGTTTTTGGGTCCATCTAGGCTCAGTTGGAGTTTAACTACAGGAGCTTGCATGTGCATGTGTGTTTTGCCCATCATGTTCTTTTATTTTACAAATTTTTTTGTTAGGCTTTGGTGTTTGTCGCTGGATTTATTTTGTCATATTTTTTAGGCTTTATTGACCACATGACACAGTTGCTCTTATAATTTTTATCTAAAATAGGCTTCGAATGAAATAAATAACCTTTTACCTTGGAATTCGATGCATTATTTGTCCATGTGATGATGTTAAGAAAAAAAAAGGATGGCATATGTTTGGCAAGATTGACAGATGCTATCTTTGTTCAAGTGAAAGTTTTAAAAATGATAGTAGATGTTTGTCATTTGTTCAAGTAATATATGATCAACTTTCTTTTAAGGATTACCTGTAAAAATGTGGAGACAACTTGAGAAATTTCTAACCTTGAGCAAATAACCTGGTGTGCTCTCTGTTTGAGAAGCATAACACATATTTAGCTTAGAAATGAAGTGCAGTCTATCCCACTTCGGGAACCAATAGAAAGGCATATACAGATTATATAGCATGACTTCTACTGTAGTTATTGAGTTCAAAATTGAGAGGTGACATCGCTGCCAGTGTTTGTAAAACTTCAGCACTTATTTGTTGCATCCCTCTAGCTTGATTTTTTTCTTTCTGCATGTCTAAAGTTAATCTTGCACTTGGAGCTCTGTGTTCTCTCTTATACAAAATAATCACCATGGCACATTATTTGAAAGTCTATAATGATAGAATGAAAAGAACTTATTTTGCGTCATTCTTTGGATGAAATCCTGAATATCAAAGATAAAATTGACATGACAATGGGTGCATGGTGATTTTATTTTACTCATCTCTTTTGCAGCGGGAGATACCTTAAGGTGCTGCAAATGCCCATGAGTGACGTCACTGACAAGATGGTGGAAAAGCATGCAGATTCACTTGTGAATTTGACAATTTTGGACATCACATATTGTTCTAAGATCACATCCAAAGGACTTGAAGCATTAGGGAAAAACTGCAAATTATTGATTCGTCTGAGGAGAAATATGCCGCCGCCAGAGTGGGAGTGTCCAGTAAGAGGAAATGCTTTGCACTTTGATGACAGTGAGGCAATGGTCATTGCTAATACAATGTCAAGGCTTCAGCGCCTTGAACTTCGTTTTGGCTCATTTGGAGACTCTGGTCTTGACGCCATCCTTACCAAGTGTTGGGCTCTTTCTTACCAAGTGTTGGAAAAACTCCTACATTCAGGGCTGCAGGAGTGTGAAGCTGGAAGGTGATCTTGAAAATAGGTGCATGCAGCTTGAGTTTTTCAATGGCCCCTGGATTGAAGATTATGCTAATGACAGTGATGAAGTAAATGGCGATGACGTTGTTCCTTACTCAGATTCAGAATCTGATTAGCTTTGATTTTTCCATCCTTTATATTGTGCATATTATAGCTTGTAGTGCCAGAAGTTTAAAGTTTTTGGCTTCTTTTTGTAAGGAAAATTGCTCAAGCTGACTAAAAGAATCACACTGATAAGAGTTATTTAGGACCCTTAATTTTTTAGGATGGAAGAAGATGAGATACCTGTTGGCAAAGATTGGATACTTTTGCTCTTAGGAAACTTTACTTCATTGTGGAAAAATAGTCTTAAATTTTGCAGTGATACCTTAAAACTAGGCTTTTTTTTTTTTTTTTGGGTCAAAACACATAAATTATTTTATATTATTTTGCCTCCTGGGTAAAAGATACAGACATTCTGAGTATCATTACATAAGAACACAGATGAGCAAACCCAGAAAACTATAGGAAAATGATAGATCAAGAAAGTAAAGCAATAGCAACCGAAACTAAAGGACCAAGAAAATATTAAGGAAAGGTTACATACAATGCCAGTATAACGGCGCCGTCCAAGATGATCTAATTATTTTTATGGTTGTTTTGGAGATTTTTTTTTTTTTTTTTTTTCAGTTTTATGACCTTTTTTTATAGTGATTTTTTAGTTATTTTTTTAATTGTTTTAATGGTTACTTTTCTGATTGTTTATGTAATTGTTTTTTGTTGTTTTTAGGTTATTTTTGGATCCTGATTATTTTTTTGTTATTTTTGGTTTCTGGTTGTGATATTTTTGGTTTCTGGTTGTGATTGTTTTGCTTGGTTCATTTTTTAGTTTTTATGAGGTTGTTTTATAATGGTTTTTTTTTTTTTAGTTATTTGGGCAGTTGTTTCTTTGATTGTATTTCAAGTTTTTTTTTTTTGTTGTTTTGGTAATTGTTTTTTTTTTTTTGGTTCTTTTTTAGTTTTATGAGCTTGTTTTATAGTAGTTTTTTTGGTTGTTTTTCTTCTTGTTTTGGTGGTTGTTTTGAAAAATTTTACGCACTTATATCAATCTAAACAAATCAAATCAGATTCATTACAACACTCAAATTCCAACGACTAAAACAATTATAAAATTCAAGTCTTTAACTATTAAAAATCCTTTTTCAAAAAAAATACAATTTAATTTTCAAAGTCACTCACTTTGCTCATCTTTTTCTTTTGTTTTCTCTCTCTACTCTCTTTGTCTTTAAGATCTTTGTTGGTCATTAAGGGAAAAGATTAAAAAAAGCAAAAGTTAGATCAACAAATCATAGAAAAATTAGCAACCTCATTAACTATAATTCGATGGTGGAGACTTAGGCTCTGAGATTAATACAACGGTGGTGGTGGCAGCGGCCACAAAAGAGAAGGATAAGAAGAGGAAGGATAAGAAAAGGAAGTCATGGATAGATGAAATGAGAAAATTCTTGAAGATAAAATTTTTATGTTTATTTTTGTTTTGGAGGTGATGTTAACAATATGCAAGAGTAGAGAATGCAAAGAAAGGAAAAGAAAAGAAAAAGATTTGTAGAGAAAAAAAAAAGAAAAAGATGAGAAGAAGAAGAACATGTTTATAAAAAAGTTTTTCTTTTGTTTCATGTTTTTGAAATGAAATTATTGGATATATTTGGAATTCTCATCCATGATTAGTAAATATAAATTAAAATTTTTTTGGTTGTGTGAAATTATAGAAAGAGGTTGAAAAAATAGAGTAGAGGATGTCAAAATGGGTAATGACATACGAACACGATTCATCTAACATACAAAATTAGCGAATTAGTATTGAGGTTAAATGAATTTATATCAGAAATGGATCAACCTATTTTTGACACAGTTTAACCAAATCGTGTCGCGAATTTACACGTGAATCCGTTTAATTATACATATCGTATTAACCCAACTTGATTCAACCTGACCCATTAAAAATATATATAGTTTATTTTGATTTTAAATAGTAAATTAGTCATTTACTATAAATATTTTTATAAAAATAATATTTTTATAATTGTATTATGCAAATTGCTAAATTATAAATATTATTTTAATTTTTTATTTGTGAAAATAATATTTTTATATATTATAAATGTTATAAAAATTAAATGAGTCATGTGAAATTTTGTGACCTACACAACTCATTTAAATAAATAAGTTAAACATGTCATATTTATGTAACCCGTTTAATATTCATGTCATGTTAGAATTAAAATTTTTTACATAATTAATAGAATATGACCATCAACCTATCTTGACACCCCAGAGTAAAGAGTGATAGGAGAAAAAATGTTATCAATATTTATAGCTAAAATTTTTAACCAATAAAATTAAAAATAATTAAAAATAAATGAAAGTAATAGTAGTTGCTGTTGTATAAAACCGTTGCAAAATTAAAACATTGTATAGAATTTACTGTTGTAAAATGCTTTTAAAAAAAAAAGCTGCAACAGACAGATCAAAGGCCAGAAAAAGTAGTCCATGATGCGTGTCATGGCCATGACACACATGAGGGACTACAACCCATTGAACATGGTCTAAGGATGGGAGCTGCTCCTAGCTACATGGCCCAATATGTATGTGGAGAAGGGCACGTTAAAGCAGCGACAGGATTTCAATAATGATCGAGGCTGCATGGCACAAGTTTGAGGGAGGTAGACTTGGTGGCTTGAATTGGGGCGAGACTTGTAGAAGGAATTGCCATACTGGAGGAGCAAAGCCAAACAAACTTGCAAATTGGCAAGGTAGACGATGGTAATGACTTGTGGTAGCTAGGGTGGACTGTCTAGGCTTGAGTGGCTTGATGCGGTTCAAGCTAGTTGGCTAGCATTGGCCCTTGGCCAAGTAAGCCAGGTCAAGTAGGCAGGTTGGCTAGACCTGTGAGTTGGATAAGGTGCATGCAACGCAAGCTGGGATGCAACATGTTAAAGCTAGTTATTGCTGACTTGTGTTGGCTGAAATTCTGGGATTTTGTGCAAGGATGTGGCTAACTCAAATTAGTACCACTTGCAAGCGATTTTCGCTAGCAAAATACACAGGATTAAGCCTTAACGTAGTTGTGGGTGTCAACTACATTATTAAGCAAGTGTCCGGAGGAAATCGGTCATATAAGCTCCATGTGTAAGTCACATGCTCGTGTATATAGGTAGAATATGCCGGAGTCAAACTAGGGGACACGAGTGCATTTAAGGAGTCTTTACTTCTGTAATCTTTTATGCTTTGGAAGCAATAAAATTGGAATTTGTTTTTGTGATTGTTACTGTCTCCGTTTCCTGGATTGATTTCAGAATATAAACTTTATTGTTTTCACCTCTTGTTTGTGCATTCAATTTATTGTAAGGCCGAGTCCAGTTGGAAACTTGATTGTTGCAAAGGTGCAGAATTCAAGAGTTGGAAATAACCCCGTGACACTATACAAGGCCTCCATTGATCTAGGTCATTGCCTGACATCATGATTTAGGATATTAAGTCTGCTCTGTGCCATTTTTGCATAGGGAATAGCCTGTTGGTGGCTGGTGATGGCTATTGGGTTACAATTCAAAATGTCAAAAAGGGGCATTGATATATGGCCTATCGTTGGTCTATAGTTGCCTTCCAGTTTGAACCCAAAACCAGCTTCTACCCCAAACGTGACCGTATTTCATGTTCAACTCTTGCCACATTATCACCATCCTGCCCTGACGCACTGTTCATCATCTCTCAACAAAATCGTATCCATCTGTTTCAGAATTTTGAGAATGCATGTCAACCAGGTCCGATTAAAGACTAGCAGACAATCAATAAATGAGGCATTAAGAGAGTAAACTTATATGTTATGAAATCAAAATCAGAACAAACAAAAGTGATGTTACTACTCAAAAACATTCCGACAGAATTCTCAAGTTTGAAAGAAATAATAGAAAATTCAGCCCCCCAATAATAAGTGAGCCAATTTGACTACGGTTTAAATAGCTGTCCCAAGAACTTGGCATAAAATAAGATTTCAGAATAAAACAAGAGCCGCTAACCTAAGCCCAGCTTAAGTTGTAAGCTCCATAATGGCACTAACAATGTCCCCACTGTGTGTCTTGAGTGCCTTGACAGCCTTGCCCTTTGATACTCCTGCTTGTGTCATAACTAGATCAATGTCTCGAGGCTCAACCCCTGTCTCATCAACTTCTTCCTCTTCTTCATCAGCCTGTGCAGCAGCTGCAGCACCAGAGAGATCTGATTTCGGAAGCACAGATGCCATATCTGGCATCCTAAACTGTTGGGCAGCCTGTGTCTGCAATTGAGAGCTCAAATCCTCAATCTTAGCCTCACCAAATATGACATATGTCTCGGAGTTTGGGCTCTTAAAAACATCTGGTTTTGAAATGAAAAACAGTATCTGAAAACCCAAGAAAGCGTGCATAAGTTGACACAAATCAGAAAAGCAAACAAACTAAACGAAATGAAGACAAAATCCGATGAAAACTACGTTTTTGGTTCTCTTGATGGTGACCCTACTAACACCAGTAACTGGTTTCATCCCCAGCTTCAACATTGCCTTGCGACTTTTCTTTTCACTTCTGCTCTGTTTTGAACTCCCATTTGCACCTGCATGGTGCATTCCAATAAATAACTTCAACAAAAATAATCCCTTTAAAAATAATGAAATGCATGAAAATGAAATTGAATTTCGAAATAAAAAATATACTGTCTAGAGAAAAGCTTATAAGATCAACATTAGAAGCATCATTTAAAAGGAATTATATATCTTCTAGATGAATGTCTTAGAACAGATTGATACAACTGATAGGAAATATGATGAGACAGGAATTAAAATATTCCAGCCTAAATGTAAAAGCCAGTAATATTGTAAGCACACAAGCATATAAAAGAACAACTTCCCCCACTTCATAAGACATGGTGGTAAGGTGTCTCTATATCGTTATTTCCCATGCAAAAAGGCCTGAATTTACTAATTTTAGGAAATAGCTATTTTTGGTTGATTGCATAAGATATGAAGCACACAAATATATAAAACAATTTTTCCCTAATCAATGCAGCAAAACCCTTGCCAAAAAGATTGTCTTCTACTTAAAAAACTGGTGAATGCCTCCGAGAGAAGCTAAAGGACCAGAGAACCATTCCAAAAGTCAAGAAATAAAATTCAGGGGCAAGTGCAAGTTCCACCCAATTTTATGAAAAGGAAAGGGAGCATGGATTTAGTAGCTCATTACATACATCCAATAAACCACCCATAAAAAAGTAGTAGTATCTCTTATCTAATTTTCTAATCAAGCTTCTCGAATACATTTTTTCCTCTAGAATTGAATGATGCAGATTCTCTCAAGACAATCTAGTCAAATGGGCAAGACCTATTGAATCAGTTTGGAAACAGATACTGAGACAGCACATGTCCAAACAAATAAAATTGAACCAAATTCATATTTTCACTTTCCAAAACACCCAACTAGAAAATATTACGAGAAGTCTCACAACTTTTATTCATATTTCAAATTCCAGTAAGCACTGAAAAACAACAATAAGTATAAGATGCATAATTTGGTTACAAGTACGCAAAGCCAACCAGATTCTATTAAAAAAACACCGTTATCCCCACAATGATAATCAATAGATAGACAACCAAGAGCACAGAAAAGAATGGTTCGCACCAGGGGTACCATCATCCTTCTCATCATCGTCATCCTCGTCCTCGTCCTCGTCGTCCTCGTCCTCGTCCTCGTCCTTATCATCGTCTTTCACGTCCTCCACGACAGGTTCATCGTCGTGCTAAAGATAGAGAACAAAGAAATCAGAGATGAAATAAGTTTAATGGCATATAAAATACTGGGAGTTACAAAGAAAGAAATGAAACTTTAGTATGTTTTCGAGTCTCTTCCTCAGTGGAGGGGATCTGCTCCGCTACTTCGGGGCTGGCGGTCTCAGCCTCAACAACGGGACCTGGAGACATGACTGCCGTAGTTAGGGATAACGAGCAATCACAATCCAGCTGCGTTAGGGATGGAGCGTATTCGTTTGCGTTGCTTTGGCGTCTCAGCTTTATTGCGGGGTTTCTACAGGGTGAGGGTTTCTATTTAATTGGGCCTCCTAATCAGCCCGTTCTACCTTCACAATTGCTCTGGGGACAAAAGTTCAAATTGACCCCTCAACTTTCACCTCAGGACCAATTAACTTGATTTTTACATTTTTTGCCAAATAAATACACAACTCGGTCTTGTTCGCTCATCTAAGTGCATCTACATTAAAGCTAAATATGGGAATGAAAAAATAACAAATTGAACCAAAACATTAAATTGAAAAATATTAAAGTCGTATCAAACTAAATAATTTTAACTTTAAACCAACTATATTAAATTTATGACTAATATGATAAAGTATTAAATATTTATAAAAATCGAACTAAGAACCATACCGAATCAAAAATTGAATATGTTGTCTAATATTAATTTAATAAATAATTTATAAATATGAACAAATGGTAGTAAACTTAATTATATATATTTTTTATTATATTATTAAGTAGTATATATTAAGTAGCATATATATAATAATATATGATAAAAATTAATATATTTTATGCTTAAAATATAATAAACACATTACTAACAAATTATAATAATAATAATAATCATAATAATAATAATAATAATAAATAGCCTCATGGCTACTACATTGTTATTGTTGTTGTTGTTGTTATTATTATTAAATTAAGTGAATTTTATTTTAAAAAAATTTAAAGTGATTGGAATACAAATTTTAAAAGTGTGAAATTTGAAATATTTTTTATTTTTTTCATTTACTTTTTGTTTATTTTCCATATATATATATCTTTGATTGAATACATTATCATTATTATTATTAATTATTTTATTATAGGTAGCCTCATGTCTACCATGGTAGTGGTCTTATTCATCATTACTGGAATATAAATTTCAAAGACATTAAATTTAAAATATTTTTTTAATGCTTTTGGCTTACTTTTTGTATTTTTTTAGTTTATTTTTCGTATATTTTATGTTACTGATATCTACATTACAATATATTTTATGTTTCTAATACAGTATCCCATTACAGTATATTTTACATTTCTGAATGCACCAAAACAGTAAACTTTATGTATTTGCTAATTAAATAGATTGAAAAATCACTACTAATTATTAATGAATTTTTATTTTTAAAATCTTTTTTGTATACTTTTGGTTTACTTTTCATATGCTTTTAAATTATTTTTCGTATATTTTACATTTCTAATTCAATATCTTCATTACAGTATATTTTACTTTTTTTATACAATATTCTCATTATAGTACATTTTACGTCTCTGATACAATATCATTGCACCAAAATATTTAGCTTAATGTGATTGCTACTTAAATAGATTAAAAAAATCACTACTAATTATTAATGAATTTTTATTTTTAAAATATCTTTTGTATACTTTTGGTTTACTTTTCATATGTACTAAATAAGTTTGTCACTTATATTATCAAACCTTGATAATAAACTTATTTAACATAATAATAAAGGTTAAATATTTGCATAAATAAATATTTTATTTAAATGAACATTATTCTATTACCAATAAGGATAAATATACAATGTCAATATACATATAAAATGGCACTAAGACACATCTACACTAACATAATATTCAAGGCATATGGGTTAGATTTTGCTCTTTTAGGGAAGAAAGTTGTATACCATTTGCATGATCAATCCGTTGATTTTGACTTTGACAAGCAATTTGTATTTCTAATGATCTCATTCAAGTGTGTAGGCTGTTCAATTCAAAAATCAATTTGTTTCTTCAATGATTCAAGATGTGTAATGCTCTAAACAACATTTAAATGAAATTTAATGGAGGATACAAACCTATGCAAAGTCTCAAATCTATTGGATGTAAAAGGACTTAAAAAATGCAATTTTTCCAAGTTACAGGCAGCTGCTCACGAGCTACTCTCCATATCATGGGGAGGCTCATGAGCAACCTCCTATCAGGATGCCAATGAGCTTCAAAGGTGAGCAAGAGGCTGAGCCGCTCACAAGTGACGTGCATGATCGTGAGCCACTTGTGAGGGTCATCTACAAGCCTCTAATAGTTATACCAGTCTCCAACAGTCATAAAATTCAATGCTCATGAGCTAGACACTGCTCTCACAACCGTGAATGGCAGCTCGTCTGCAAAAAGCTAAATTTCATTAAATGGTGAAGAGAGAAGCTTGGAGATGGCTCTAATAGCCATATATTTTTTTGTGTTCAAGCTATATAAACATGCTTTGGAGTTTCATTTATAAGTTACACACTTTGAACATTATAATTTCTCTCCTTAGCATTCATTGAGCATTAACTCTTTCACCTACTTTCTTTGTATTTCATTAACTCTTTTAGAGTTGGTTATATGTTAGAAATAGAACTTTTACTTAATCTAATTCTTAGGATAGATTAGAAGGGAAGTAAAGTTTATTTCCAAAAGAATTGGTTTAAATGTTTATCCATTAAAACACTTGGGTTGCAGTTTAGAGTTAGCCTAAAAATTCTTGTTTGTAAGGTTAGAGTTGAGCCTAAAACTGAAGGTTGTAAGAATCCATCTAAGTGAATGTAGTGTGGTGGTTCAAAAATCCTAACTCGTGAGAGTTAGGTAAAGATGTAGGTTTATTGATAAACCAAACTCCTTAATCGGTTGTGTTCTTTACTTTTCTTTATCTAATCCTTATTTAATTTTCTTAAGTTTCTTTTAATTTCTTAAAAGTCCTATTCACCTCCTTATAGAGCAATTACAAAATCTATTTAACTTTTTTAGATTTTCTTATATTAATATGTGAATTTTCCTTCTAGTGATTTTTTCAAGTTGAAGGTGTAGAACAAAGGATCTGAAGTGTTTTGAGGTAAATAATGGCAAAAGAGACAGAGGAGAAGGGGGTGGATGGTGAAAGCTTTTGGCTAAAAAGATGCATCATGCACTTTTTAGCACGTGTTGTAAATTAAATTAAAATGCAAAATGGTACTTTATGTTTTTCTAGTTCTATTACCATCAAGTGATGCGTTTTTTTTTTTTTAATAAGATTTGCTATATTTTTTATAACAAAGCCACCGCTAGCATACAACAAATACAAAAGTGTAGATTGAATACATTGCCAAAAGTTGAAAAATACAAATCATTCATAATAGTCTTTATTGAGTATTGTTAAATCTTGAATATATATATATATAGTGATTTTTTTTTGGGAAACAATGGTATAGGTTTGAAAAGATAAGGAAAAAAATTAAAAAGAAAAGGAATATAAACAAGGAAAGAATGAAAATAATAATATATATATATTTTGCTGATTTAGAAGAATGAGTGTTCATATCTGATTTTTGACAGTTCTTTAAAATGGTTCAATAATGAGAGTTTCTACCAACAAGGTAGAGGGCAAGCTTAAAAGGTTGATTGTGTATGCTTTTAGAGTCGTTAACATTGAACCGGTTGTTCAATTCTTTGACCTGAAAGTTTGAAAGTCTGAACCACCCTTCAAAATAACCCAACCTTGGATTTGGAACCGGGATCTTATAATGTTAAAATGAGACCTAGAGGGCTAAACCGAAGTTTCTGAAGTCCAGTTCAAACTTTAAGGACTCGAACCAAACCTAAGTGCCTAGGAGTCAGTAGGAACCCTGAAACGTCCATCAGACCAAACCTTTATACATTGACTACTTAGGTCTAATTTATCAGATTTTTCACTAATTCACTCCAGAACTTTTATGCCTTAACTAATTAGGTCCAATTTATCAAATTTTAAAATATTTAAGACATGAATTAATAAATTTAAATTTGAAATTTTTATCTTTTAGAGATTAATATTCAATTTTGAAAATAAATTAAAAATTTAAATATATAAAAATATAAAAAATTTTTATTTTTTACATAAATATAAATTAAAATAATTATTTTTTTAAATCAAAAACAAAAAGATTAAGTTGCTTCTATATAACTTTTCAATTATAATCAAATAGTACTCACGTATATAAAAAAAAATTACTTTTGAAAATTTTAATTTTAAGATTTTTCAATTTAGTTAAATTTAAATCATATATTCATTTATTTGAGAAAAGTTCTATATAAAATTCTTAATTTCAAAAAATTTAACAATTAATTTTAAAAATTCTGTGCATTACGTTTTTCTAAATTTAATATAAACGGAACCAAATTACTAATTTATAAAATATTTTGGATTAATTAATTAAAAATAACAATTTTCATTAAATTTTATTTTTGTTATTTTATCATAAAACACGTCTTCCACACTTTCTAGGTGGATAGGTTACATTATTATTATTGTTTATTAAATTAATTCAAAATATTTCAATATTAGTGATTGAATTCAATTTATATCAGACTCAAAACTATATATAAGAACTAAAACTTTAATAATTAAATTTTTAAATAAGAACTTTTACTTATTTTTCTCTATTTCTTTATATATATGTAAGGTTTTAACGTTTGCAATCTCTTACTTATATATTTTATATCTCTTAACATTTGTAATTGAAAAATTAAAAATAATTGATAATTTTGATTTAATTTTTAGCGAAAAATAGAGAAGTTGAGTAGATGATGAAATTTAAATATTTTTCTATTTTGGATTTATAAAATAATTGATAATTTTAATTTTGTTTTTAGTGAAAAATTAAAATAATTTTTATTTTTATTTTTCAATTTTCTTTATTTTTTAATGTAGATATATGATTTAAATTAAACTAAGTTGAGATTTTAAATATAATATTTTATGATTTTCCTTTAGTTAAAAATTTTTATATTCTCAATCTTTTATTTTTATACACACTTTTTATATGTTTTAATATCTTTTTAATAATTTTTAAAACCACAAAAATAATTATTAAATTATATATATGAGCACTATTTAATCATAGTTAAAAATTTGAATATATGGAACTTAATTTTTTTTTTCTTTTTCATTTTAAAAAATAATAGATCATGGTAATTCAAATTTATGTAAAATTAAAAGTTATATGTCTATATTTTAAATTTTTATTTTTATTTATTTTAAAATGGAATATTAATTCCTGAAAAAAATAAAAAATTTAATTTAATTTTTTTTTTAATAATTCATGCCTCACATATTTTAAATTTTGAAAAATTTAATCTTATTAGTTATAGCGTAAAAGTTTTTAGAGTGAATTAGTTAGAAAAAAAAAAATTTTGGACTAAGTTGAATATTTTTCAAAAATTCATCTAAATTAATTGGTAAAATTTACCAAGTTGATAATAGAATAATTAGACAAAAAAATTAAATTTTGAATTAATTAACCATTGTATTCAAGTTGGGAGGATAAATTGCTACTTTATTCGTGGTTTAATTCATAAAACAGACATACTTACAAGTGATGTTTGTGATACACCCGATAAAATTAAAGAAATAAATAAATAAATAAATAAATAAAAGTCCATTCGGTCACTGTGTGGGTTGTTTCCCCTTGTTTATTGTAGGGACGCAACATGGCTATTATTTTCATTGCAATAATAATATTTTTGCGAGCTATGAATGAATCTCAGAAAATCAAAATGAAAGAAGAATAACAATGGAGTCTCTTGAAAGGAAATCTTAAAATCAATACAAACAAAGAATTCTATAGAAAAGAGCAGACGACAATAAAGAATGCAAAAAAAAAAAAAAAACTGGTAATTTCAGAAATAAAGGATAAAGGAAGTGGAGCCCTGGGTAAAGGCAGAGGATGAAGAAGAGAAATGAAACTGAAACCCATTATTAATAATGCGATTGCTCCTCCTGAATTGTAACAGTCTCTCTGTGATTCTTGCCATAGCCACCGTGTACTCTTCCAGTAGCTCTGCCATGATAGACACCGTTATCATCTTCTTTTCTATAATTCGATGTTAGCTGTTGTTGCAGTAGTTTTGTGATAATATGAAATAAATAGTAGGACGATTGAGCTTTTGGGTTTTGTGGAGAGAGAGTGGACAAGAAGCTGCCAAATTTATAAGATGGAAAGCAACCATTTCTTTTCTTGGTAATCTAATCTTCCTGATCTTAAAAGATTTTGCAATTATTTCACTTAATCTTTCACTATTCAGTTTTTAACGTTAACTTATGTACACGTCAATTTTGCAATTATTTCTTTTTAATTGTAAAAGTATAAAGGATCATATAATTTTTTTATAACTTTTTAAATTTTATTATTTTTTATTCAACTTTTAATTTTTTATCTTTTAATTTTTTATCTTTTAATTTATATTTTTATATTTTATTTAACTCATATAATATCAAAATAAATAGAAATTTAATTTCAAATGATTTTAAACAAATAAAATGATAAAGTTAGCTTCAAAATAATATAAATAAAATTAAAAACTAATATTAAAAAAATTAGAAAATTTTTATTTTGAATTACATTCTCTCTTTTATAAAATATTATTTTAGTTTATATAAGTTATTTTTATATTCATATCAACATTGATTTAAAAAAATATATAATACTTCAATTTTATGTATTATAAGAGTTAGATATGTTTAAAATAAAAATTTAAAAGTTGAATAAAATATAATAAAAAGGTAAGGAGTACTAAAAGTTAATTGAGTAAAGTTTGTGGAAAAATTCTGCATTTGACCATTTTTTTATGATTAAGTGCCTAAATTTGAAAAAATTTTATAAAATAGTGTTTTTAACAAATTTTACAGGTTAAAATATTTATGTGTTTTATTTTAATTAATAAATTGACTTAAATGCCGTTTTATATTGGATTATTTTTTATTTTTTAATTTAAAAATATATTTTTTTCATGTATATATATTAAATTTGAAAGAACAATATATTGAATACTATTAAAATAAAATAACATAACTAAACTATCATTATTAAAAAAATAAAAATAAAAATAAAATATTAAATTTATTTTTAAATTTACCTAAAAGAGTGAAAATAAAAATATAATTTAATTAAAATAAAAATACAAGTAAATTTTCATTTATTATAATTAAATAATAAAAATGGTCTAAATTTTTAATGAATAGAAATTTTATTTGACTAAAATTATAAATAAAGAAGCAAATTCAACCATTATAATTAATAAATTAAAAATAAAAAAACTTAATTTTTTCAGTTTAATATGATAAATAAAAAATATTTTTTATTTCTAATAATTTTAAAAACATTAGAACAAAATCAAAGTTTAATAGAAAAGAAAGGTATTCAAGTCAATTTATTATTTAAAATATGACACATAAACACTTTAACTTGTAAAATATGTTGCAAACACTATTTTGAACATTTTTTACAGATTCAAACATTTAATTGTTAAAAAAAAATTATTCAAACACCAAAATAGGTAAAATAAAAAAATTTGGACACTATTTATACATTTATATTAAAGGATAAATAGGGATATGCAATAAGTAAATTCAATCAGTTTAATGAATTTTTGACTAAATCGAATTAATCAAGTCAAAGTGAACTAAATTAAACAAGAATTGGAATTGAGCCGAGTTAAAAAAAATTAAAATTTTTAAAATAAAAACCAAATTAACCAACCAAACTAAGTTTTACATAGATTAATTATTTAAAAAAATAAAAAATTTCAGTTAACCAGATTTTTTAAATATGAAACTAAACTAAATTAAAATTTTAATTCAGTTGAATTCAATTCATAAAAATAAAAAATAAAAAATAAGCAAACTGAATAGAACTAAATCAGTTCTTTAGATTCGATTCATTTGAAAGTCTTGCACACCCCTAAGAATAAATCTATACAATAGAATATAACCAAAATATTTTGGTTAAGAACATTAAATGTTGTTTAAATTGATTAATGTAACCTTATTTAGATAATTAAGGAGGGAAAAAAATTGATGGCCAAGTGTTTTTGAAGGAAAAAATAATCTCTTTTATTTTACACAATTATTATTTTTATATTTTTAGATAAAAAATTAAAAAAAAAAATCCTTGAGTTTTTTTTCTAAATTTTAAATATCACCTTAATTTTCACCGTGATACAACTCAACATTTAATTTTTTTTAAATGTAAAAACTCCTTATTACTAACACCATTAAAATAATTGATAGCAATGGAGACTCTATTAAAATATCATCTAATAACAGAATGACATAGAGTAGATTTTTTGTTATATTAAAAATTAAAAATTAAAAAATTAAATAGAAAATTAATGTTAAAAGATTTTGCAATTATTTCACTTAATCTTTCACTATTCAGTTTTTAACGTTAACTTATGTATGCGTCAATTTTGCAATTATTTCTTTTTAATTGTAAAAGTATAAAGGATCGTATAATTTTTTTTAGAACTTTTTAAATTTTATCGTTTTTTATTCAACTTTTAAATTTTTATTTTAATTTTTCACCTTTTAATTGATCTTTTTATATTTTATTTAACTCATATAACATTAAAATAAATAAAAATTTAATTTCAAATAATTTTAAACAAATAAAATTTTAAAGTTAGCTTCAAAACAATATATAATACTTTAATTTTATTTATTATAGGGTTAGATATGTTTAAAATAAAAGTTGAATGATTAAATAAAATATAATAAAAAGGTAAGAAGTATTAAAGGTTAATTGAGTAAACTTTAAGGGAAAAGCTGTGCATTGGGCCTTTTTTTTATGATTAAGCGCCTAAATTTATAAAAATTTTATAAAATTGTGTTTTTAACAAGTTTTATAGATTAAAATATTTGAAACAATTTATTAGTTAATATAAGACACATATTTTAATTTATAAAACTTGTTAGAAACATAATTTTATATTGGATTATTTTTTATTTTTTTAATTTAAAAATGTATTTTTTTCACATATATATATTAAATTTGAAAGAACAATATATTGAATATTATTAAAATAAAATAAAATAACTAAACTATCATAATTAAAAAAATAAAAATAAAATATTAAATTTACCTAAAAGAGTGAAAATAAAAATATAATTTAATTAAAATAAAAATACAAGTAAATTTTCATTTATTATAATTAAACAATAAAAACGGAATAAATTTTAATGAATAGAAATTTTATTTGACTAAATCATAAATAAAAAATCAAATGCAATCATTATAATTAATAAATTAAAAATAAAAACATTTAATTTTTTCAGTTTAATATGATAAATAAAAAATATTTTTTATTTCTAATAATTTTAAAAAAAATTAGAACAAAATCAAAGTTTAATAGAAAAGAAAGGTATTCAAGTCAATTTACTATTTAAAATAAGACATATAAATACTTTAACTTATAAAATATGTTGCAAACACTATTTTGAATATTTTTTTACAGATTCAGACATTTAATTGTTAAAAAAAATTATTCAAACACCAAAATAGGTAAAATAAAAAAATTTGGACACTATTTATAAGGATAAATAGGGTATGCAATAAGTAAATTCAATCAGTTTAATGACTTTTTGACTAAATCGAATTAATCAAGTCAAAGTAATTAAATTAAACTACAATTGGAATTGAACTGAGTTAAAAAAATTAAAATTTTTAAAATAAAAACTAAATTAACCAACTAAATTGAATTTTACAGAGATTAATTATTTAACAATGCACGAGGGTTTGATGGCAGTATGTGGCTGCATAGTTTGAGTGGGAGAGATGACTACTTGGACAACACAAAGAGTGTGCAAGGCTAGCATTGGCACTTAACCAAGTA
Source organism: Mallotus nudiflorus (assembly GCA_947683625.1). Taxonomy (NCBI): domain Eukaryota; kingdom Viridiplantae; phylum Streptophyta; class Magnoliopsida; order Malpighiales; family Euphorbiaceae; genus Mallotus; species Mallotus nudiflorus. The sequence goes on from CANTUR010000291.1 coordinate 1,334,087, forward strand.
GCTATGTGATGGGCATGCAAAATTAGCACATAGTCATTGGCTGGTTGAGCAAGGATTCTGATTGGCTGATCAGGCATTGCAGTTGAGGGCAGTTATGACTACTTCCTAATATTGTGGGATTTGAATTTTACACATGTGCAGGATGGCTAACTTGGCAAAGAAGGCTATAAGGATGAATTTAAATTATCCTTATGACAGTTGGGGGTGTCAACTACCACCTTAAGATAAGGGGGAAGTAAAACTGCCCCTGTGTAACCACCTTTGTATAATTGTCCCTTTATAAAAGGTAGTGTGTGTGTATAGGGAATTCTGTAAGAGGAGTCCCATTATTGTATCCTGATTATTGTGAGATTAATAACAGGTTGGGAGTGGTTCTTGTAAATATTTGTGTTGCCTTTAATTTTGAATAAATTGTGACTTAATTGTGTTCAAAGAAAACAGCCTAAAATTTGGCTAAGTAATTGAACCTCTGTGTGTTTATGTGGCTAAACTAAATACGTGCAGACTTAGTGCCTTGTAGGCAATATTTCATTGGCTTAAAATTAGCCTGTAACACTTATCCGCTAATTAAAAGAATAACTATTAGAAAAGGAACGATTTTTTTCTCATTTAATCCCCTGAAAGAAGATTAAAAACCAATAAAAAGAATCTAATATCTATTATGTTTTGATTTTCTAACTTGTTAAACTATAAATACAACTTAAGGTCAATAATCCAATTTTCTATTGAGATAATATCTATAAATTTACACTATAATTTTGTGCTAGTAGAATTATAACCAAATTAAAAAAAAAAAATTCATTCGAATTGTTTTCATCTTTTTTAATGAGAGAATTGTTTCATTTCATGGATAAGAAAAAAGATAGAAAGGTCGTCTCTGCAATGAATACATTAATTCGTTCTAATTCATTGATCAAATATGAATATTAAAAAATAAACAAGAGAGAGGCAGAACCACCATCTTCACAAGGTTGAATCGATTAGAAGAACCGGCCTAATGGTTGAGGTCTGACATATAATTATTCAATTTACACATATATGTCCGAATGGTGCAAATTTAATTTACATTAATATTATTGAATGGAATTAAAAGGAAAGCGATCTAGTGAAGACCTTTGTCCAAGCCTTCCAGTTTAGGCTTAGAGATCTGGCCTTCATTAGTGCTAATGCAGGCCTCAAATGGTCCTTAATTTTGGGAAGAGATGATGGTGATGCTTCTTCTTCTTCGGATTGAATTATGTTGTTGTCTTCTTGATTCCAAAAACGAGCTTCTTTTCTCTTGCTTTTCATGGTTGTTAATATGTCGTATTTATTGCATATTGCCCACACTGTCACTTTTTGTTGATTGTAGTCTACATTAACGGAATAAATTCCTGCAATGGATATATATATGTAATATGTTGAGAAAAAAATAATATATATATAGACACACACATTAAAACTTGTTCATTTGCTAAAGAATCTGGAGCATAACGATATTGTGTACATTAAGTTTTGTATTATGTCTAGATTTTGACTATTTATATCATTAAGCTTAAATGGCTACTTTAACAATTACTCATTAAGTTTTCTATGAGTAGCATAACTAATAATAGTTATGAATTTCCTGTAGAGGAAAAAATGGATAATAATGAAAAAAAATATGAAAATTTGAAGTTGTAATATCTGTCTAGGAGATTTTATCATTTTATTTTATTTAGAACTTTATTTATTGTATTTTTCTTTTATATCAACATCAATTAACTACACAATAGTGAGACAGTCTCCCTTTTTAAATAGACAACGACAGAAATATTAAATTTTACATTTAAGAATGCTCTTAGAGAGAAATTACTACTTGATTACTTTATTACTGGCAAAGTGACTTTATTTTTCATTTATTTTACTTTTATTTTTTTTTTGTATCACTATTGGATGAAAACGTATTGAATGATTTAATGATAGTTATTAATAAAATAAAATAAAATTTACTTTGTAAAAAATAAAGGTAACCATATACTACACCATTATTATACATGTTCATTCGCTTGTTGTTTTTAAATAAAAAAATAAAAAATTTGAAATTTGAAATGTCATCAATTATTTAAACTTCTTCTTGTTAATTACATAATAAAATTAAAATAAATATAAAATGTTTAAGCATTTAATCGATCAATTTTCAACTTTTGATCTAATTGAAAATTGATGCCTTGATGGTTGTGAACTCACTACTTTCCTAATTCAATGGGGCCAACAAATGTTATGGTTCAGATTCAGCAACCCTTATTTTTTAGCTGTAGGTTCATAAGTCCTATCATGATACTGGGAATAATAATATAATATATTATAAAGAAATGGGCCATCACCAATTGATGAAGTTAATAGGTCTCAGAAGGGACTATGTACAACACCAATAAATTCGGAGAAGATGCCTTGTCAGGAGCAAAGCAACCACTCGACGGTGGAGTAGACACTAAGAATCTGTTGAAAACCACATATTTCACGTTCCATTTCCTTTAACTTCTGAACTACTAATTTATGTCATATTAGTTAGGTATGAAATCTAGAATGTTATGATTGCTGATTAATTGCTATAAAGTAAAACAAGAAGATTAGCAGAAAACATTATTGTCAGCACCAACTAGTTGGCGTTACTTCATACAATTGTATACATGTGAGTGTGTCTATTTATGAAGGCAAAATGAGATAATGAAGAAAGCGTATTATTACCTTTGAGATGGGATAGGGTCTTCCTTACTTTCCGCTCACAACCATAGGAATACAGAGGGACCATCATCTCTACGTACTGTGCCTCCACATTCTTGGAAGCAGGAACGATTTGCATATTCGCCATTTCAAACCCAAAATTTTATCATCCAAAAATGGTGTTGGTTCTTGCGCCCTTATTTGCATGTCATGAGTTCTGAATATATATATATATAATCGCTCCCTGTGAATGCCTTTATAGAAAACAGGCAGCAGTGACTATGAATTCTGAAAAGGGGAATGTCATCTAGTTGCCCTCTTTTTCACTTTTTCTTTTCATTTCCTTCAAGTAATTGTTCATGTGGGCTTCTGTTATTTAATCTGGTTGGTAGGTCATACTTTTGTTTGAATACTTGAGCATGTCTTTCCTTTTTAATATTAATATTACATTAGTTGGGGAAAAAAATTGTTTAGGTTTATGCCTCTTCTTTTGAAAAGGGGGGGAAAAGTTAGACGAGGTTGTTTGATTAGGGATTAGGGTTGGTGACATGGATGTGTGTGGAGAGGTGTCAGCAGCTACTTTTTCTTAAATCCATGAGGGAATAATCCATTTCTGGCTCTGTATTTTTTTTTTAATTTTTTTCTATTAAATTTTTATAAAGTAAAATATATTTTTTCTCGAGATTTGATATAATTCATATTTTTCTTTTATTTTAAAATTACTTTTTCTTTTAATATTAATTAGTTTATTTCCATAGAATTTCAATAAATTTCTTATACTTAAAAAGCATTTAAATTCCTCTACTTTGTAAAGATACATTAATTTAATTCCTCTATTTACAAATTATAAAGCAATTTAGTCTCAAAATTTTTTAATTACCTTGAATTTAAAATTTCAATTGTAAATAGATTTTTGACACCTATAAATACATCTATCAATATATTAAATAAAAATAATATTATAAATTTTTATCAATTTTATTTTATATTCATTTTTCACTTAATTTAGTTAATATTTCTTTTAATAACTTCTTAAAAATTACAATTGTTGAAGCCAAACATTTAAAAAAAATGAATAACTTGATTTTTAAAGTTAAAACCAAGCAAACTATTGAAATAGTTATAATTTGATTTTTAAATATAAGCTATATGTATAAATATTGAAAATTTAGTTAATTTTAGACCATTGTATTAATAATTTTTATTAATTTTATTAAAAGCAAGAGATTAAACTGTATATTTTTATAAAATAGAGGGATTATATTGTTTTTCTTTACAAAATATAGAGACTTAAATGTTTTTTAATGTAAGAGATTTGTCGGAACTTTATCAAAGGGATTAAAGAGTTGACGAAATAAAAAACTGAGAACTAAACAAATTCTATTTTTAAACAAGATGAGAGAAAGTGTGAATTAAATTATAGATAATTAATTATAATAAATATTTAATAATAAAAATGTGTGTAATTTTCAGAAAAAAATAAAAATATTTATTTTGAAAACTAAATTTAAATACATATAAGAAATATTTTTATCCATTTTAATTGGTTATAATCATTTATATGTCTAATCAATAGAATTGTAATTTCATTAATTTAAAATTTTTAATATACTATTTAATATAAATTAAATTAAAGTATTAAAAAAAAGTGCTCTTTTCTCCGGTGCCATTTTGTGCTCTCATAGTGATATCGTCTTCCTAGGGGAGATTACTGGTTTTTAAACTGGCAATCATCCCCTTGTTTTCTTCTATTTTCTTTTCTATTCTCATATTAACTAATAATCGCTATAGATAGTGTTTGACAGTCATGATGTTTATGAGTGGTTTGTTCCACTTTTTGTGCAGAAAGCCTAACAAATATGCTCTCCGTTGTGTTTTTCTCATCCTGAACCGTGTGATGGCTAAGTTTCTTAGAGCTCCCTTTGATATGTTATATAGGTGGACGCTCTACTATCTAGTGATGGTTTGTTCCTTTCTATATGTTCCTAGCTTGAAGATATCCCTCATATATATGGACATATTAACCAATGTCAGTCTAAGATATATTCAGCTTAAACAAGATAGTATCGTTGAAAAACACCAAGTTGTCGTCCACATTGCTGTTGCTACCGCTCCTAAAGGGCTATTAAAACATTAGGGTTTTCCTCATGTCGAGAAACATTTGTGTTGAGTTTTCCCTTGGATCTTTGTTTTCTAATCTTCTCATGTAAGGTTGCTTTGGTCTGCTGCAATGTAATATTTGCTAATTTAATATAAGATATATTGCAATTTTAAATTTTCAGGAATTAAGATATGAAATTTTAATAAATAAGAGAAATATTAACTGAATTAAAATTTTTTGTTAAACCAAAAATTTATAATAACCGCAACTCTAATTAAGAATTTTAATTTACACCTATATTGATGTGTTTGGTACACAATACAAAATTTGTCGTTACTAAAATAAATGCGTAAATACTTATTGATAATCTCCAGATAATGAATAAATATTTCAAACCAGACAACGAAAAGACACATAAATTAACAGTAGGCATTAATTTGGATTAAAGTTTAACGCCTTAAAAAAAAAAAAGAGCAAACTTCGCCGGGTATATGCTCTGACCAGCATCTTTTCACAAATATTTCTCCTATTTTGGTTTCTTCCAATTTTTCACTTTTGTTTCTGTTTTGGTTTTTCAGTTTCGATTTTTTTTTCCCTCTATTTAGCTCATTTATATTTATATATTTTAATTTAATTTAAAATTGATTATATATATTTATTTAATTTTTATTTTTTAAATAATTTTAATTTTTATATTCTAAATAATAATTTTTTTTAAATTTTAGAACTTATCATTATTTAAAATAACTATATAAAAATATTTGAAATATAAAAATTAAACTAATTAAACTAAAAATTACCCATAATTTTCAATTATTATTATTTTTTAATAAAATTTTTTACTTTTATTAATATTAATGATAAAAATAATAATTTTTTGATATAGTTTATAATTTTTGGGTTGTCTTTTGTTATGTTTTATAGTTTTTTTTTTTTCATTGTATGTTATTTTTTCAGTTGTTATTTTTTGTAGATTTTTGTTATTTTAGTTGTTTGTCATTTTTTCAATTGTTGTTTTTTGTTGTTTTTCAATGTTAATAATAGAATTAAGGTCATAAATAAAATTTATACTTTTATTGGCATTAATAATAAAAATAATAATTATTTTAGATATTCATAATTTTTTGTTTTTTAGGTTGTTAATTTTTTGTACCTATTTTTTTTGTTGTTTTGATCACTTTTTGTCTTCTTCTTTTTTCACTTTTTGTAGTTTTTTGTTGTTGTTTTTACAACTAAAAATAAAAAAACAACGAAATTAACAAACGAGAAAAAACAAAAATCAACAAGCGAAAACAACAAGAAAAAACTAAAAATAAAATAATACAGCAAAAATAAATGATAACAATAACTAAAATCAACAAATGAAAACAATAAAAAAAAAAACCTAAAATTAAAATAATACAAAAAAGAAATTAAAAACAACAAAAAATAATAAAAATTAACAAACGAAATCATAAAAAAAAAAACTGAAGACAACAAAAATCAACATATGAAAACAACAAAAAATAACAAACAAAAACAACTAAAAACAAAAGAATGCAACAAAAGCAATTAAAAAAAATCAACGAACAAAAACAACAGAAAAACAATAAATGAAAATAACAAAAAGTAAAAGATTAAAACAAAAATAACTGAAAACAATAAAATAAAAATAAAAAAACAATAATAATAAATAACAAGAAACAAAATTTACAAGTAAAAATAAACATTAACAACAAATATATTTTTTATAATTTTTTAAAAAAGAATGACTGCTTTATTATTCCCTCACTAGTTTTTAATATATTTAACTGATGTTAAATAATATGTAAATGGGTGACCTATAATCAGATTAACTAACTATGCACCATTGGTATTAGTATAATTTGACAAACTATATCTAGTCAGGAGAGCAGTTCGAGTTCTAAAATGCATCAAAAGACTAGTGAATTGTTTTGGCCTCTCATTGAGGAAATCGTATTGATATTCAATGGAAGAATTTCCAATCAAATCCTATATCTTGGAAAGAATAAATGTAAATGTATATATAGAAAGCTATGTGTTTGCATAATCTGTTGTAATTCATTATGTTGGAATGAAGTATGAGTTGAGAAACTTGATACGCTTTGCCTCGTAAGTCGTAAACTTGGAACTTGATTGATGCAACAAAATAGAATGGCCATAAATTGACACTTTAGTTATTTATACAAATATAGCTCCTGAAAGAGCTTTTAGGACATTTATATTATGATGTAATTAAAATGGTTAATGACTCTCAAAGATATTTATTTTTATTTGTTGAAAAGGTTAAAAACATAACATAGATTATGCTAAGTTGTTATACTATGCATTAACACCTTGCAAAACTATCCAAAACTTCAAAGAAATGCATCTTGTGTAGGTGAAGGGGTTATTGTAGTTGCAGGGGTTGTTGCGGTCATAGCAGAAGTGTTTTCTTCATGATTTTACTTGCACATTTGAGGTTTATACGATCTCCAAAAGGCTTGTGATTGCAGCAGCTCTTAGGTCTTTAGGTGTTCTGGTGATATTATCATGATAGTTTGAACATCCACCTTTTCCTTCTTGAATTGAATTAGATTTCCATGTTTTTGGTATTGGATTGACATCAGTGACAATCAGCTCTATAGTTCTTTTATGAATTATTTGACAGTAGTAATTTGTGTTTTCTTTAATTGTTATGTTTATGCATGAAAATAGGTTTTGAATGTAATTTTTAATATGACTTAGGCATTAACATGATATATTAAAGAATCAAAATTAATTAATTGCATGGTTTAGATAATTGGAATCAATTTTTAGTTTAGCTCTTTATAGTTAATAGCATAATTTGGGTGTTAATATAAATCAATTGGCACGATAACGTTATTTAATTGATTGCTAAATTGTTTAGTTGTTTCTAAAATGACATGATTTAGGATTTGAGTTATTGTCTTTCATTTTTCTCGTATTTATTTTGAAATAACATGTTTATTTTCTTTGGACTAACTCATTTATTTTGCAGTTTAGAATGAAATAAGAATGATGATTTAGACCTTAAGAGAAAACCCATTAAAAATGAACTTGTTTAGTTAGATTTTAATAATTTTTTTATTGGTTACAGTTTTTATGGACTTTGAACTATTATGTAATAACATGATTGGTATTTTTATTATTCTTGTTATTATAATTATTATCATTACTATTCTTGTTATTGTTGTTAATATCATTATTTATCTCTATATTTTTCTTCTTCTCTATTAACCACTTAAATGATCTCCAATCACCATGAATATTTAATCATAAACACTTCTCAACATCCTCTACATGATGGTAGTCTATATTAGAGCAAAAATAACGTAAAAAAAAAAAAACAATTTTGCCTTTGAAGTTGCAACCATTTTTGTTGTCACCGGATCATTGCCATCACCATCGTTCAACTCCAACAACCATCGACAACTTATTGGCTATCTTCCTAGGAGTTTGTAGACACTGGCCTTGCATCCTAATTCCGCAGTTAAATTTTCCATGAATTTATTGGGTAATTTTCTATTTATTGCCTAACCTCTTAATTCTGCATACATTTGGTGTGTTTGAAGCTATATTTGGCCTCTATTGCTGTGAACATGCTGGTAGGATTGGTTTGGTTGGGTGTTGTATCTCTAGTGAGATTTTTCGGCAGGTCCCACTTGCTAATGTAGTGTAAATGGGACCAATCCAGAAAATTGTGAATCTATTTTTAATAAATATTATAAATTGTGGTGATTAATTTTTATAACTAAAGCAAAGCTTAATTCCTTACAAATAATGAGATAACAAATCTAGATTAGTTTTGGCAGAAATTATTTTTTTTTCTATTAAATCAATAATTCCATCATTTTAGTAAATTTAAAATGCCAATTTTAAGGATTTAACATGTCATTTAAGATTTTGGTTATTTAGTAATTTATTGTTATTATAGATGCTAATATTGAGGAACCATTTTTATATGACCCTATTTCTTTATTATTAATTGTGTGTACTAGTATTAAATAATTTTTAGGAACAACTGGTAGAATGGACTAACTGATGGGTGTCATTAGGACCGTATTCATATAGGTAATGATCCTTGAGTCGAGCCCTTGTTGATAAATTGATTTGTGAAGCTCGATTGATGCATAGCTCTTGAGCACTATATTATGGTTTATGGTTAGTTATTATTAGGACTGGTGGCTCGATATATGCTTAGCTCTTGAGAACCGTCAGTAAATATTGGAATAGAAGATTGATTGTGGCTAGTAGCTCGGTGAAAACTTAGCTATTGAGAACTAACAGTCATTGGAAACATACGAGAGCCGAATGACTATTAGATTTGTGGTTTAGGTTTATGCCACTAATTTCCACCTAAGTTATTTTATTAACATTATTTTATTATTTATCTTTTTATTATATATTTGTTTAATTAATTGGTATTTGGAAGTTATGCTTATAATAAAGTTACTAACTAAATGAATTTTTGGTGTGTGTGTGTGTATGTGTATAGGGATAAGTACCAAAAAGTATCTTATGGTTAGATGCATTTTCACTTAAAGGCTTATGATTTTTTTCTTGACATTTAGAGGTGTGTGGTTTCATTTTCTAATATTTTAGTACCCTATCAGTCAATATTATTGTTATTTTGTAATAAAACTTTAATATATCACTCTCTTTCAATAATATAAATGTTTTAAATGTGATTTACCATCAATATAACTATTTAAATACTTTTGAAAATATTACAAATTTATTTTAAAAATTATTTCTCTTTATTCATAATAAAATTAAAAATACATCTTATTTTTATTTATCGTGAATTTACTTTAGCTAGTTTAATGCTATATTACATTGTAAATAATTTTACTATTAAAAATTCATGTTATTTTAACATGATATCATATATTTTTAACAATATTATTAAGTAGGGTATCAAAATGCAAGTAGGATGAAACCACATACCCTTAAATAGTGCGAAAAATACCACAATCCTCTAAGTGAAAAAGTACCTAATCACAAGGTACTTTTTCATATATATATATATCCAAACTAATATACATTTGGATGAAATTACAGACCCTTAAATGTTGTGAAAAATACCACAATCCTTTAAGTAAAAAAGTGCCTAATCACAAATTACTTTTTCATACTTATCCTACACACACATATACATATGTGTGTGTGTGTGTATGTATATATATCCAAACTAATATACATTTCTTATATTAATTATTTTTTTTCAATATCTGAGGAGTCTATTGTTAGTTCTTCTCCTCCACACCCGATTCATTCTTCGGCAGTTGCTTTAGATAGGTAATTTGATGTTACTATTGTATGTGAAATAATTTTAATTAATCTAGGCAACATGGTAATTTAGAGGATTTATTGCTATTGTATTTGTATTTATATTGCAATATGTGCTATAATATATTTGAGTTTGAGATGATCGTGATATTGGAGTAGTTGTGATTAAAAAATATTTTAGAAGTATATTTCTATGTTTTAAATATTTTGGTTTTGTCCCAATATAGAGGAAACTTTGCTGAATTTTCTTTAGAAATTTTAAAGTTAGTAAATTTTTAAATGGGAAATTCTTAAAGGCTTATAACGAGTTTTAGACATTGCACGCTTTCCCATTCCTTAGTGCCAGTCATATGCCCTATGGTTTAGGTTGTGACAAAGTTAGTATTAGAGCATTTGTTAAATCTATCTCCATGTGGTCACTAGTGTTTGTCTTTTCTTGAACTACTATGGTGATTAAGTGGTAATTATGATTTTATGTCATCGTTGCTTCTAGAATTCTACGATAATATTTGTATCTTTGTTATGCCTTAAACCTTATGAATTTTGTGTCTTTTCAAAATAATGCGAATGTGAACTGCTCTCGTTGCATAGACAATATATAATGATGAGTAGTATTTTTAAGATGAAGTTCCATTTCTAGTTCTAGCCTCTACTCCACCCTTCTGGCATAAGGGTATGTTAAATGCAGTTATAGCTTAGAGGCCAAAGCATTTATTGCAAGTGGAGTAGGAAAATTTTAAACTAGAAGTTACTAAATTTGTTGATGGAGTAGTAAGGATTGATGACTACTTGGTAGCATTTAACTGAGCATGTTAATTGTTCAGTAGATGCTTTAATAGAGGAATAAAGAGATATCATATGTTGATTCAACATTTTTGTACTTTATAATAGGTAGAGTTAATTTTGATGGGGAAGGATATGCTTTGGATTTTATAAACATAATTGAGTTATGGATAAGGATAGGATACACATATTATCATAGGATAATGATTATGGAGTTGTATGTTCAAGTTACAGCATAAGATTGGATCATGTAATTAATCCAACCATATATGACTACCATGATATGGTTGGAGTCTAAGCAGTGACTTTTGAGATATTTTTATCCATATTCAATTAGGCGACAACTACATATAGGGTAGAAACTATCCAAATTATTAGTTCCATTGTCTGTAGTAACTCCTCTTAGTGATGAGTTAGAGTCAGCATAGATTTTGCATTTTATCCTATGTTGGTGGAAGGTAGAGAGTTGTTTGTGGATTAAATCTTATTGGATGTAATTGAATTTGATGTGATTTTGAGAATAGATTAGTTAACTTAATATTATGCTACTTTTGATTGTTAGGAGAAAAAGGTAATTTTTAGACTCCCGAATGATATGGAATTTCAATTTAAATGCAATAAAAATTTAATACCTTAGAATCTCATTCATGCAATCATAACTAGAAAGATGCTTTGAAGGATATATCAAGGATTATTGGTTGTGGTGAGGGATACAAAGGTAGATAAAAGGGCAATTGAGAATGTGCTAGTTGTGTGTGAATTTTTTTGACATTTTTCTTGATGAATTATTAGGTTTGCCACTAGAAAGAGAGATAGAATTTTGCATTAATGTTGTATCTAGTATGAATCCTATCTTTATAGCACCTTATAACATGGTGCCTATAAAGTTGAAGGAGCTTAGAGAGTAATTACAAAATTTGCTCAATAAGGTTTCGTTATCTAATATGTCTTATTTGGGCACACTAGTGTTATTTATAACGAAGAAAGATGGTAGCCTTTGAATTTGTAACAACTATAAATAGTTGAATAAAGTCACCATCAAGAACAAGTATTATATTTCGAGGATTGATGACTTATTTAATCAGCTTCAAGGCGCTCGGTGTTTCTCTAAGATTAACTTGAGATCAAGTATCATTTGTTGAGAATTAGAAGTCGAGATATACCTAAGACTGCTTTTTGGATAAGATATGGCCACTATGAATTTTTAGTTATGTCCTTCAGGTTGACTAATGTCTCGCTAGCTTTTATAGACCTGATGATTCTAGTGTTTAGGCCATTTTTAGACCGATTTATAATAATATTATTAATGATATTTTAGTGTATTCTAAGAGTGAGGAGGAATATGGTATGCACTTGAGAATGATGTTTTAAACTTTGAGAGAGCACCAATTGTATGCCAAATTCTTACAATGTTAGTTTTGGTTGGATCAAGCAGCATTCTTAGGCCATATTGTATCTAAAGATGGTATATAAGTGGATCTTAAAAAGATTAAGGCCATTCAAAATTGTCAAGGCCCACAATAGTCACAGAAGTAAGGAGTTTTCAGGTTTAGTTGGTTACTATAAGAGATTTATGAACGATTTCTCTAAAATTGCTACACTATTAACAAGGTTAACCCAAAAAAATGCTAAGTTTTTATGGAAAAACAAATGTGAGGAGAATTTTCAATTGTTTAAAGATAGGTTAACCAACTTAGGTACTGAATCTACCTTTAAGGAACAAAGGATATATAGTGTATTGTGATGCTTATTAAATAGAACTGAGGTATGTATTGATGTAACATAGAAGAGTGGTTGTTTATGTTTCATATTAGTTAAAGAATCACGAGTAGAACTATCCTACTCATGATCTAAAAATGGCAACAGTGGTGTTTACATTGAAGATTTGAAGGTATTTTTAGTATGGTGTAACTTGTGAAGTATACACTAACTATAAGAGTTTGAAGTATATCTTCTAGCAGAAGGATTTGAATTTAAGGCATAGAACATGGATAGAACTCTTGAAAGACTATGATTGCTTTATTAAATACCATCTAGGAAAAGCTAATATAGTAGTTGACGCTTTGAGGAGGAAGTTAGTAGGAAGCCTTGCTCACATTAGCTCCGAAAAGAGAGTAATCATTAAAGAACTGCATGAGTTGATTGATCAAGGATTGTAGTGGAGGATGACTAAATCATATTTATTGGCTTAATTTAGAGTATAATCAGTGCATTAGGATAGAGTCAAAGTAGCCAAAGAAGGTATCCTCAATTGAAGAGGATAATGTCAAAGGTATAGTAGGGTCATGTTAATGATATGCACTAGGTCAATCATGTATGACCATGTTTTGACTTTATCATTTTATTAATAAAGAGGCATTTTCATTATACTTTTATGTTCTAATAATTACTTAAATATTCAATTCTTACTAAAGTCATTACTGAAATAATAATGAATTAAGGTTAATATGGTGTTGACTGATGATTATTTTTTACTAATTATAAATATGAGATATTAAGCCAACTTATAAGTACTTGATTGAGAAATGATGTACTAGATTGACCCACTATGAGAATACTATATAGACAATTATCATAAGTAATTCTCATCATAGTAATATTATTTTATTCTTCTAACCTTAAAATCATTATGATTTCCTATATAATTATTTTATATTTTGACACATTCTAACATTTTTCTTTAACAAGATGATAAAATATATTATTATTAGATATTGAATGAGTTATGTGAGGAATGCAAGTGATTAAGAAGGAATTTATCCCTCATTTAATTTGAGTAAGATATCTATGGGCTCCTTGATAAGATAGATTGAAGAAATGCATGGCCATGCTATAATGAATTGATAAAGAGTTATCATTCTCAGTCTACTAAGAATCAATAAATAATGTGATTGAATTGTATAAGGATGACATAAACTATGCCTTTTGTTCAATTAAGATATCGTGTGACAAAAGGACCACAATATTCACTATAAGTTAGATTATATTGGATTATCGACCTTTATATAACTTGGGTAGTTATGGTGTCTTGCTAGATGCCACTTATGACTGGTAGGCCTAAATTGAGATTTTAGGCATATTGCCAACATTATGTGAACTTATAGGGTCACACACTTAGAAAATAAATAGAAAAAAATTTATGGTTTGGAATTTAAATCAAAATAGAAATAAAAAGGTGATATATATACTAAAAACATTTTGGTAAGTGAAGAGTTACCAAAATTCATTTTTGGTAAATGAAACCCTAATGTGAGGTGTATAAATACACCCTTTTCTCTAGGGTTTTAAAAACACTTTTCATTATACACTTGAGAATTCATTTTTCACTTTAAAAAAAGAAAAAAACCATATAATTAAAAGTGAGACTTTTAAGAATAAAGAGTGCTAGCACACACACTCATTTTCGTTAGAGGCTATTTGTGTGAATACTTATGGAGGACATATCCATATTGGAGACATCTCAATCCGACTAATAACACTAAAAGCTTGAGGTAGGGTGTCACCGGAGTGAACCCCTTCTCTTCCTTCTAGTAATTTTACCTCTATTCGTGTATGTGATAAAATTTTTAGAGACCTTAAATCGATTGATCAATTGAATTACACAGATCCTATTTTAGGTTTATGAATAAATTTTAAATTTTTTATTGTGCTTTGAATCATGAAACCCCAATAGCTCAATCCTAAGATTTTATAATAGATAATGATGGTGTACTGCATTTGGGCACTAGATTGTGTGTACTGAATGTGGATGACTTGAGGAAAGAGATTATAGAAGAAGCACACTTTTCTACTTTCATTGTTCATCCACGTTCTATCAAGATGTATAATGATTTGAAAGATTCGTATTGGTGGAATGGGATGAAAAAAGACATTATAGAGTTTTTATCTAGGTGTCTCACATGTCAACAGGTGAAATTGGAACATCAAAGGTCCTTAGGATTGTTATAACAGTTACCCATTCCATAGTAGAAGTGGGATGTTATGGATTTCATAACTAGATTACCTCATACAAGTGGAGGTTATGATGCTATTTAGGTAATAATTAATAGGTTAACTAAGTTAGTTCACTTTTTATCAATAAAGAAGACATACACTACTGATAGGTTAGTAAGGTTATATATTAATAGAATAATTTATCTTTATGGGGTACTAGAAAGTATAGTGTTTAATAGAGGAGCTACTTTTACTTTCATCTTTTGGGTAGGAATTGCATAAAGCATTGGGCACAAGACTTGAATTTAGCATGACATTTTATCCTTAAATGGATAGCCAATTAGAAAGGACCATTCAAATATTAAAACAATATATTGAGAATGTGCATGATGGATTTTGGCAGACAATAGGATTTACACTTACCTTTAATTGAATTTGCATATAACAATAGTTATTATGCAAGTATTAGATATAAACCATTGTATGGTAGGAATTATATATCACTTGTGTGTTGGGAAGTTGGAGAGAGGCAAATAGTAAGCCCAGAATTAATGCAATTCACCTTAGAGAAAATTCCTATCATACAACAGAGGTTAAGGCCAACTTTTAGCCAATAGAGGATTTATACATATCCTAAGAGGAAGAATGTATCATTTGCTATTGGAGACCTGATTTTTCTGAAGGTGTCTCCAATAAAGGGAGTAATGAGATTTGGTAAGAAGGGTAAGCTAGCTCCAAGATACATTAGACCTTTTTAAGATGTGCTTTAGAGTTAGAGAGGTGGCTTATAGATTAGAGTTGCCACTTGAATTATCTCAAATTCATCCAGTGTTTAATGTTTTCATGTTAACGAAGTACATTTCTAATTCTTCTTATATTCTCTATTCGAAGACAGTAGAGCTCAACGAAGATTTGTCTTTTGAAAAGCATCCAGGAGTGATTGTGGATCATTAAGTTCACTAACTATGCACCAAAGAGATTCTTATGATAAATGTGCTATGGAGCAATCATACAATAGAAGATTGCATTTAGGAGACAGAAGTTGATATGCAGAATTGACACCCTTACTTATTTCATTATTGATGTAAAACTTCAAGGATGAATTTTATTAAGGATGAAGAATGTAATAACTTGAAATTTATGGTTATTATTATTATTATTATTATTATTATCATCATCATCATCATCAATACTATTATTATTATTGTTGTTGTTGTTGTTGTTATTATTATTATTATTATTATTATTATTATTATTATTATCATTA
This sequence comes from Mallotus nudiflorus, assembly GCA_947683625.1. Taxonomy (NCBI): domain Eukaryota; kingdom Viridiplantae; phylum Streptophyta; class Magnoliopsida; order Malpighiales; family Euphorbiaceae; genus Mallotus; species Mallotus nudiflorus. Next base: position 1,350,148 of record CANTUR010000291.1, read on the forward strand.
TTATTAAAAGAAAAAAGATATGAAGAAAATGATAAAAATATGTGTTTATATGGAAGAAGAGCAGGTTGCAGTAGAGATTTAGTTTCTTTGTAAAATTACCATATTCATCAGTGTATTTTTATTCTTCTCTATTAACCACTCAAATGACCTTTGATCACTTTGAAATTTTAATCCCAGAAACTTCTTGACATTCTATACGTGATGGTGATATCTGTTCGAGCATAAATAACATAGAAAAATGCAATTTTGCCTCTAAATTTTAGCCATTTTTATCATCACCGGACCATTGCCATCACCATCATTCAACTCCAAGAAGCACTACTAGCTTATTGTTCATATTCCTAGGAGTTTGTAGATGCTAGCCTTGCATTCTAACATTATCATTTGAATTTTCTCTAAATTTATGGGGAATTTTCTATTTGTTGCCTGACCTTTTTAATTCAACACATATTTGGTGTGTTTGCAGCTATATTTGGTCTCTATAAGTTGTTGAACATGCTGGTAGGATTTCCAATGAGATTTTCGGCAGGTCCCACCCATAGACGTAGTGTAAATGGGATCAATTTAGAAAATTATGAATTTATTTTTAATAAATAGTATAAATTATGGGGGATTAATTTCCATAACTGGAGCAAAACTTAATTCCTTATGGATAATGAGATAAAAATTTTGGATTGGTTTCAGGGGTAATTATTTTATTTCTGTTAAATTAATTTAGTTTGTTAAAAATATTCAGTTTAGCCTCAAATGGATGTTTTAGAGCATCTATAAGTCAATTTCAATAATTTCATCATTTTAGTAAATTTTCTAAAATTTTAGGGAGTTAATAGGAATTAATTAATTAATTATTAATTATATGATTTATTAGTTAATCATTCTCTCTAATAAAACTATATATATATATATATATATATATATATATATATATATATATATATATATAACATTGGAACAGAAACATAGGGATATAGGCAGACGTGTGGGATATTGACGGATAAGGACACGTCAACCTGTTTGCTCCACTTATAAGTTAATATTTTGAAATGTGTAAAAGTGTACAACTCCACTTGTAAGTTAATATTTTGAAATGTGTAAAAGTGTGCAATATATATAAAGTAAATTTAAAAGGGGAATTAATTTGAGGAAAATTCTACCTTTTTTTTATTTTATTTTACTTTTAAGAATATTTAAAATGCCGATTTTGAGGATTTAACATGTCATTTAAGATTTTGGTTATTTAGTAATTTATTGTTATTATTGCTACAAATATTGAGGAAACCATTTTTATATGACCCTATTTCTTTATTATTAATTGTGTACATTAGTATTAAATAATTTTTGGAAAAAACTGGCAGAACGAGCTAACTGATGGGTGTCATCAGGACTGTGTGCACATAGGTAATGATCATTGAGTTGGGCCCTTATTGATAAATTGATTTGTGAAGCTCGGTTGATATATAGCTCTCGGGCATTATATTACGGTTTATGGTTAGTTATTACTAGGACTGATGGCTCGATAGATGCTTAGCTCTCGAAAAATGCCAGTAAATATTAGAATAAAAGATTGACTGTGACTAGTAGCTTGGTGGAAGTTTAGCTCTCGGGAACTGACAATCATAATAAAATATTTGTAATAAATGTTTTAATAAAAGAAGGTTTTCAAACTAGTATACATTTCTTATATTAGCTTACTTAGTGAGGTCTAACCTCTCAACTATTTTTTCAGGATCTTAAAAGTCCACTGTTAATTCTTCTCCTTTGCGTTGGATTCATTCTTCACTGGCTACTTTATGTAGTTTAATTTAATGTTACTATTGTATTTCAAATAATTTTAGTTAATCTAGACACCACAATCAGCCTTAGTGATCCGACAGTGCCAAGTGGAAGGGTCCCCACTCAACGGATAAAAATTACTTGCAGTGATTTGGAGGATTTGTTGTTATTGTATTTATATTGTAATATGTGCTATAATAAGATTTAGGTCGTGATATATTATCTTTTGGATTGTACTTAGTTTTCATTCCCTTTGTTTTATTGTAGATTTAGTTTGGATTTTTATTATTTTGACAAGGGTTGTAATCTTTTTTCTCCTTCCCCTTTCTTTAAATGGTTTCTATTGTTGTTTGAATTATGCATACTGTAAGTGTATCTAATGTGATGTGAATATTTAAATATTTTTTATTATGGTTGTCTAGATTGTGCATGTTGTGAATGTATGTCATGTGATGTGAATAAATTCATGCTTATATGACTATATGAATTATATATCAACTTTATTATTAAAGGAAAAAATTATATTTATTTTTATTATTAGAAATTTTTTAGAAATAAATGACAAGTATAAAAATAAGATAAGAAAAAATGAAAATAATTTTTTATTGAAATTATTTTAATAAAAAAGTTCTAGAATAAGGATCTAACTGGTTAAAAATTAAAATTATAAAATGTAATTGGGTACAATTTACAAATATAAGGATTTGAACAAGTATTTTATAATATGTAATTTTAATGTATATCAAAATAAATATATGAAATTTTAATGTGTATAAACAATAATATAAAATTTCAGTCTATGTTTAATATAATAATAGTAGTTGTTGTAATAATAATAATAATAAGATATTGAAAATGGTCTATTCCAATCAAAAGTGAGATTGTATGTCCCAGTCATGTGGCTGCCATGTGTGTTGTTTACCATATGGGTGTCATTTTAAGAAATTGAAACCGGGAAACTTGCAGCGAAAGTAAGCGAAAAATCAAAACCTTATAGGTTTCATTTTTGTTTGATAATTAATTTTGGTATTTTTGTGCGATATTCTTCTTTGTAATATAGCCATGAACATTCTTTTCTTCTGCTGCCTACCACCGACTTTATCACTTGTTAACTGATACCCTATTCTGTCTGTTGACCCAAATTGGTAATGGGACTTGCTGCAAAAATAATTCATTCCTAGTTCCTATGGTATGATTATTTTCCATATTACAAACTTAAAATGATGCAAATTAATTTCATAATTGATTGAAATATAATTTAAATTTTAAATTTACTGACATTATTTTAATTATTAAATTACTTCCCAACTAATATTTCAACTATATATATATATATATATATATATATATATAGGGTTCATTCTACCACTAATACTATAATTTTACCCTATTTTTTAAAATAGTACTAGATTTTTATTTTTGGTATCACAAGTTCTATGTTTACTTTATATTAAATTATTTTAAATATATATGATAAAATTTAACATACATATCAGCTTAAATAAATATATTTTTTATATACTTACTATCTAATTAAATAATGTAGTCATGTTATAGGTTCTATAAAATAAAATTTATTAAAATGAGTTCCACAAGCTTTTTCTTTGACAACAATAAACAAGCTTTTTCGGCAATAAAATTCTTCTTGTTTTTAGTTTAAAAGTTAAATCTTTAGAACTTTTTTCATCTTTAGACATTTTCATGATATTGTTAACAATATTATCCACTTTTAAGGAGGCTGGAATTTGGCCCATGACGTGGCTCTTGTTGGCAGGTAAATGCCCTTTTCTGTGTAAAACAAAAACACATGTTAACCGGTTTGATGGACTTGCCCACCACCATAGTCTGCCACGTTTGAATGGGTCCCATGTTTCCACTAAAGTTATGTGATTTGCACTCTCCTAGCTTATTCAGATGACTCGGATCTCATATATGCTTATATATAAGGGTCCCACCATGTGAAAGGATTTCATTGGGGAATCTTAGCCCTTTCAAATTTCCTCTTTTTTATCCTCTCCTTTTGATCGATGATGATCATGTCACGTCCACAACCAAATCCTAGTCTCTCCGATAAATCCAACTGTTATCTCTCTCAATTTTTTAGTTCATTAACATTTAAATGTTTATTAGAATTAAACAAAATTTTCAGCTAAAATGCTATGTAAAAAAAAAAAAAAAAAAAATTCCTTTTCAAATAATACAAAACTATAATTAACTACAAAAATATGATTCATTTTTTATGAATCATATTATTCATAAAGGTATTTAATGTTACTATATATAAAAAGACTAAAATATTATTAGTATTTTTCAATTAATTATAATTATTTACTATTTAAAAGGATATTTTTATATTTTTATATAGCATTTGATGGAAATTTTGGTATAAACCTAACAAAAATCCTTAAATGTTAATAAAATGAAACTGAAAGAGACAAAAATTTGATTTTAAAACAAGAAAAAGGTAAAAGGTATGTATAAATTAGGTTAATTCACAGAAAGAAAAATGCAATTTTCTATAAAAATAATTAAAAATTAATTATATATTTCACCTATTATACAATTACATTTATATAATTTCAATAATTATTATAACATCTCTTAAGTTTTACCCTATTAAACTATTACATCCTTATTATATAATTTATCATTAAATGAATCAATTTGAAAAAAAAAAAAATTTAAAAGTTCTATTTAATCCTTAAACTTATAATGTGGTTTTAAATTTTATCTAATTCTTTTATTGAAATAATATAGATTTTTTATTTTTTTTTAACTTTTGTGTTTTTATTACAATAATAAAGTTTTATTTTAATATTAAAATAAATCTAAAATATAGTGATTTAAAATTAACACTACTTCAATAGAAATATGTAATCAAATGTTAGATTAATTAAAATTTATTATATTAATTTGGACTCAATTTTATTAATTGTTATTGTGATAAAATGACTTATATAATCAGTATTCCACTAATTATAATTTATCATACTGACATGTATTGAATTTCATAATTGACATCATGCCGATGTGAGTTATGTAATTGGCATCTATCAACTAGGGTTTCACCATACTAATGTGAATATGTTTTTTTGTGGTTGGCAATGCACCCCAAATGATCAAATGATCGGCTTGCCATGTTTAAATAATTTTTTTAATAATTGTAATCTCAAAGAATTCATAAACACTATATATATATATATATATATATATATATATATATATATATATATATATATATATATATATATATATATATATATATTTATTTATTTATTATTTCCTAATTTATTAAGGTAAGAGTTATCTATATAAATAAATGATAATTCTAATTTGGAATTAGAATCAAGATAAAAGAGGAAGTTTAGTCTTTGGTAAGTAAGTGGTAAGTGAAACTCTAAAATGGATGTCTATAAATACATCTCATTCTCTAGGATTTTTAGTATGCTATCATTCTCCTTCTCCTTACTCCACTTCTTTTGTGAAAAGAAAAACACATAAAGAGAACAAAAATAAGAAGAGTCATCTTTTGATAAATTTGCTAGCACACCAATATTGTTTTGGTCACCTTGTTCGTGTGGATACCAGTGGAGGGTATAGTTTTATTGGTGGTGCCTTAATCCAACAAGACCTATACGAAAAGATCGAGGTAGGGTGTCACCGATGTGAACCCCCCCTCGACCTTCCAACAATCTTGCTCTATTTTATCTGTGGTAAGGTTTTGGAAACCCTAATTAATCAGTTAATCAAATTACATGGATATTGTATAGGGGTTTCCTGATTAAAAGTTTTAATTTCTAATGCGTTTTGCATCACAGATACCATATATATATATATATATATATATTACTAGGTTAATTAGTTCAAGTATGCTTTGAGCCTATTTTAAATGTGCGACCCTGTCACAACCCAAATCGAAGAGTCATGATTGGCGTTAGGGAATGAGAATTCTCACGAATTCGGAACTCGTATCAAGCCTTAAAATGAAAAAATCATGCAAACATTAATTAATAAAAGGAATATCCATATCATAACATAAAAAAACATATTCATACAATTATTCAAATACATAATAACTGTTTAATACAATATCAGATACTACAATAAAAAACACTACTACTACAACGTTTACTAAAATATAAGAAAAGTATTAATTCAAAGTTTACATATATCGATCGGTGAAGAAAGAGTCCTGTGAATAGAACTAATATGGAGGTCTGAAGTAAAAGATCTTGAAAAAATATTTGAGGGAGGTCAGACCTCACTGAGTGAATTATTATTATATATATACATGCAACCTAAGATATAGACAATCAAGCATTAGTATAATAATATTTTTATATATATATTTATTAAATATATACATGTATTTCATACAGATGCTTGAAATCCATTTTTATTATAATAATAAGTGTAGAGGATCGGAGCAGAATCCCTAAATTTTTTTGCAACCTTGATCATTATATATCACTAGCTGTTAGGCTTTCCATAACTCCAAAAATATCTTTTATGCAACCTTTTGGCCCTGGACTGGCCTTGAGTATACAAAGGATTAATCGAGGATTCGCAGTCCTACTACCGATGCTAACTGGCCCCGAGTACCCTATAGGTCAACCGAAGATCTACAGTCACACCCCTTTATCCATCATTCACCATAATCATTATTTTCATATTTGAAATCAATTAAAGTTCAAAACCTTAGTGTACTGTTGCACAACAACCCTAGTGTGACCCACTAGGTGACATGTTCTTTAACCATCCTTCAAAACGTTGTTTCATAATTTAAAATAATGAAATTCACAATGAAATATGACAACATCCATTTTCACAATTTAATAATCATATGTAAATATATATACTCAAAATAATCAAAATAATAACAATTAATGAATTAAGGCATAATGAAATTCATATTTATTCAAAATATGGATGCTCATAATATATTTTCTACATGTATAACTCACAGTTCAAGTGTGCTCCTCTACCCTCACTTGGCTGGCCTAGTCTGATAGACCTAGCTTGCGGAGCAACTAAGAAAAATAATAACAATAATAATATATTAGAATCAAAATCCTAATTTGATATTTCTAGAATTTCTAAAGAATGACTCAATCTAGAACACAACTCGACAAAAATTCAAAAATTAAGACTGATCTGATTTCACGTTTTATGAGAATTCTATTAAAAATTCGGCAGAGTTTCTTCTGTAAAATGGACATCTCTCTACTAAAAGTAGAGCTAATCCTGCATGCAAACACACTTCAAATAATCACAAGGCTAAACTTCTCAGGTTAGGCCCCCGAACTACATTTCAAATGCCCAACTGAGAACCAACATAATAAAAAATCAATAAAATAATAATAAATACTAATAATTCACCAAAACTCATAAAAATCATAAAATACCACAATTCAATTTATTTAGATAATAAAAGCATCAAAGATATTTATTTTCCAAATTAAACAATAAAATCCCATTCATAATTAAATTATATTTAAAAAAATCCATTTTTCTAGTATTCGAAATCAAATAGCATAAATTAAAAATAATTGTTTAAATTGTCCAAGTATATAATAAAATAACTAAAATTTCATTTAATCTTAAAAATAATAGATAAAACTATTATTCGAATATATTTCCGGAAATTATTATTAATTAGCTAAAAATAGTAAATAATTCATAAAAATTATTTTAATACTACTTATTACTCAAAGTTATCCAAAAAATGATAATTAACAATAATTTCAATTAAATTATAAAATTTACTAATTTATACTAATTTTTTCAAAAATCCAATTTTTACATAAACAATTCGGAACATAATTTCAATAAATTTTCTTCACGAAGTATATTTAAAATAATTAGTAGAATTTATTAAAAATATAACACATTTCCGAGTCGAGAACAGTACTCGTGAATAGTACTGAGCTCTGAATAGTGCTCAAATCGCAACTATCTCCAAAATTGAATCTAAATACATTTTTGGAAAGCTTACAACTTCAATTTAGCTAATCCAAGGTCCATTTAACATCAATCAAACTAATTAAACTCAAAATCAACAAATCAAATATATGAACCCTAGAACTAATTTCACAAAATCAGAGTCGAATTTGAAGTTATTTAGGGAAGTCACCTTAGAGGAAATGAAGCCCAAGGAAAGAGCTTTTGATCGACACTGGTGGGAGCTCCTAACATTGCCAGAAATATCATCGGCGTGCTCCAAATCAAACTGGTGCCATGGAGAAACCGAGAGGGAGAGGGACGTCATGACAGCGGGAGGAAGAGGAAGGGTAGAGTAGGTGGTGGTGGTGGCGAGCAAAGGCGACAGTGATGATGGCTTAGGTAGTGGGTGGCGATGGTGCGCACTGTTGGTCACACAAAGAAGAAGAGGTAAAGAATGGAAGGGGGAAGGAAAAATTCTTTTGTGTATTTTTTTTATCAAAAAGTACAAAAGGACAAATAAAAATAATATCTTTAATTTAAATATTTTCTTTTCTAATTATACTCACCACATTATATATATATATATATATATATTAAAATACACTACACAAATAAATTCACAAATAATAATAATATTAAATAATATATAACAATAAATTTAAGTTTTAAATTTCAAATTAATAATAATGCTATAATATAATAAAGTAAATAATAAACCTTGAATTTAATTTAATTTCACAAAATAATCGTAATATAATAAATTAATAAAATAATTATTAACACTGCAAATTCCATAAATTAATTTCATAATTTATCAAAAATTTGGGTTATAACAGACCCTATAGGTTCACATAACATTGACAGTAGGGCTAAAGCCCACACGTCATAAGTGGCATCTAGCAAGACATTATGACTACCCAAGTTGTGTGAAAGTTGATAATCTAGCATAACCTAATCCACAACGTGTATTATAGTCCTTTTGTCACGCGATATCTTGATTAAACATAAGGCATAGATAATGTCATCCTTATATTATTCAATCATATTATTTCTCAATCTAAAGTAGACTGATATTGATAACTCTTATCAACTCATTCTAGTATGGCCATGCATTTTTCTTTAGTCTAACTTATCAAGGGCCCTAGAGATATCTTTTTAAAATACTTAAGGGACAAATTCCATTTCAATGACTAATATAACTCCTTCTATATCCAATCATAATCTATTTTACCATCTGATTAAAGGTGTTGTAAGTGTTGGGAATTGATTATGCTACTTAGACATCAAATGCTAAGTAGGCCAAATTTTAAAAATTTATGTATCATAACCCTTAATCTCATCAAGAATTCCAATCCCTTGGATCCAGTTACAATTAATGCATAACTAATATACAAGGCAACACAAATACAAGAAATCAACAACCTAGGAATTCTAAGTTTCAAGAGAAGTTACAATCTCCCAAGTTTGAAGAAGACTATAAGTATTTTAATAGAATGGTTTAACCTCCTTTGATTCAATTCTTAAATCAACTTTAAGTCTCCTAAGTGGGAGACCTCTAGCTTGAGACACCAAACTTCACCAAATCTCTTTCTTGCTTTGATTAAAAGATAGTAAGAGTCCTCTCTCAATTGTCCTCTTAAGTTTACACTTTTTGATCCTTATAAAAGCTCTAGGTTTTGTATGTATCCTTTTATTTCTTATGTTTATACACTTTTTTCTTCACCAACCATCAATTGATATCTAATTTTTGCTTTTAGATATACTTGGCTAGAGTTAAAGTAGAGATTAATGACATCACCCATATGTTACTTGTCATAATTAATTAATAACTTAATAAGTCATTAATGTCCAAAAATGGAGGATGTAAAGATTACAACATTTGTAAATTCTCTACATCGCCTAGGACTTACACATGTCAATATATATATATATATCTTATTTATTTATATATTTGATTTAATAAAATCAAACATATCCCTTAATGGAGTTAGGCTTAACCATTGGGCTAACGCTTGACCCAAAGCACATTCCATCAAACAAGTGGACTTAAATAATGTAAATTAGCTTTGTCTATTACTTGGTTTAATCTTTACTCCAAAACTCTTTTGAGCCTAGGTCCATAATACTTGGACCATTAATCCAAGTAAATAAGAAATACCATATACCCATTATTAATTTAATATCTTAATTAATATCTCATATTAATTAAGAATAAATTAATAATTAAACCTTTCATTGAAATTAGATTTTGTGATATGCTAGAATCATTGCTACAAGCAAAAATCCAATTTCATTAATCTTAATTAATTGATTAAACTCTTTAATCAATAATTAGAATAATAAATAGAGATTTGGTAAAACCTTTAAGGTGTTACTTACTAAGTCCATGTCTAATTGGTAATGAGAAGATAATATTAACACTTGATATTATTTGAAACTCCTTTCATGTTTAAATATGAAAATCTGAATTATTCACATATAGTTCTCATAAGTTGTGAGTGACCCATTGCATCGATATCACAACTGCCCATTTAGAAATGAATATTTTTATTAATTCACATTAACAATTTAATCATAATTACCATGCACTAAAATCCCTTTATTAGAAGATCTTGATATAGCTTGGAGTTAAGGATTATTCAAACTCTAATAGATATATCATATGACCTCATCTTAAGTTCTATCTCTTGATTAAAACACAATAACTTCTAACACTGAAACTCTATTAGACTATTATGTTTGTCCTATCCAGGAACTCTATCATCAATAAAAGACTTAGATAATATAGGATCTTATCCCAGTTCACTCTAGGTAATGAATCCCATCTTGGTCGAACACTCATCCCTATATTTAACTAACTAGAGCCACCACACACTATATACTATGTGTGAATAACACAAGTATGTAAGCAATAATAAAATCTATCCACTTAAATATGGATGACTGTGTCACCTCAAGTCAAAGGACTTTATGCACCATTATGAACTAGATTACGATCATTGACAATAAGTGAATATCCATGTGATCACTTATCTAGCGTCACTGTTTGATCCACCTATCATATGAGTATGCACATGTTTCTTCTAATATCTCATATCAAGTACCATGAGACTCATTACCTCCCACTATTAGTATCACATACTAACAAGAAAAATAGACAGAGATGATAGTCTAATTAATATTACCCAAATATTAATTATATGACTATGAACATTTTATAGCATGTGTACTAAATAAGTTTGTAACTCATATTATCAACTCTTAATAATAAATATATTTAACACGATGTTAAAGGGTAAATACTTAAATAAATAAACACTTTATTTAAATGAATATTATATTGCCATTTGGGATAATTAATAATGTCATTATACATTACTAGAATGGCACTAAGGGACATCTATGCTAATAATCTCCCACTAGCACTAGTGCCATTTACTACAATATTTAAAACCCATTTTCTTAAGATTATAGTCTAACTGTAATTGTGTGAGCGCCTTGGTTAGTGGATCAACCAAATTATCGGCTGAAGCTACCTTTTACACGACTATGTCACTTTTTCCAACAAGTTCTATGATAATATGGAAGTCTCTTTCTATGTGTTTGGATTTCTGGTGAGACCTCGGTTCATTTGCCAAAGCAATGGCTCCATTGTTGTCACTATAGAGAGGAATCGAGGACTTAATGGAAGGAATAACTTCTAGTTCAGTAATGAACTTTTTAATCTAAATAGGCTTTTTAGTGGCATCTGATGCAACTATATACTCTGCTTCTATAATGGAGTCAGTAGTGACACTTTGCTTGGAACTCTTCTAGCTCACTGTACCTCTATTTTAAATGAAAAAAAACCTAGAGATAGAACTGTACCTCTATTACAAATGAAAAAAAACCCAGAGATAGATTTTCTATCATTAATACCTGATTAGAAATCAGAATATGTGAATCTATCTATTTGTAGATCACCTCCTCCATAAGTTAAAATTAAATCTTTAGTCCTTTTTAAGTACTTAAAGATTGACTTAATTGCTATCCAGTGTTCCAAATCTAGATTGGATTGAAACCTACTAGTCACATTAATAGCATGGGCAATATCAGGCCTTGTATATAACATAACATATATTAAGCTTCCTATAGCCAAAGCATTCCAAATCTGGATTGGATTGAAACCTACTAGTCACATTAACAGCATGGGCAATATCAGGCCTTGTATATAACATAACATATATTAAGCTTCCTATAGCCAAAGCATAAGGAACTTTGGTCATTTGCTCTATTTCCTTAGGTGTCTTGGGTGACATACCCTTGAATAAATGGATACCATACCTAAATGGTAACAATCCTCTTTTAGAATTAAGCATGTTGAACCTTTTCAACACCTTTTCCAAGTAAAGACTTTGGGTTAAACCTATCATTATTTTCGATTTATCTCTATAGACTCAAATGCTAAGAATATATGTAGCCTCCTCTAAGTCTTTCATGGAGAAAGTTTTATATAACCATAGTTTCACATTTGTAAGCATGCCAATATCATTCCGAATTAATAAAATATCACATCCATATACAATGCTAGGAAAGTGAGTTGGCTCCCACTAACCTTCTTATACACATAAGGCTCATCTTCATTCTTGATAAAACTAAATGATTAAATGGCTTCATCAAAATGATGATTCTAACTCCTTAAAGCTTGCTTTAGACCATAAATAGATATGTTAAGCTTACACACTTTGGAACGTTTTTTAGATTCATTACCTTTAGGTTGTTCCATATAAATCTCTTCCTTAACATAACTATTAAAAAAAGAAGTTTTGACATCCATTTGCCAGATCTTATAATCATAGTGTGCATCAATGGTAAGAAGTATTTGAATGGATTTAACCATGGTTACCGGAGAGAAGGTTTCATCATAGTCAACCCTTTGCATTTGGTGAAACCTTTTCGCTACAAGCCTTACTTTGTAGGTATCAACCTTTCCATCTGTACTAATCTTTCTCTTGAAGATCCATTTACAACCTATAGCTATAATACCTTCAGGTGGATCAATAAGTGTCAATACTTGGTTTATATACATGGAATCCATTTCAGATTTCATTGCTTTAAGCCATTTAAAAAAATCTTTATTTGATAAAGCCTTTTTAAATGTTGTAGGATCATTATCATGATAGTCTTCTTTATGCATATGCAACTCTTGCTTATCATGTAAAAATTATATCTCTCCAATGGATGAGATACCTTACCTGACTTTCTAGGAGTTGGTATGATGATATATTTAGTGGGATTAGACTCTTGGGATTAATCAATATTTATTTGATCAACTCGATTGGCCTTATTAGAAGACTCCTCTTCTAATGCTATCTTCCTTCCTTTACCACCTTCTTAAAGAAACTCTTTTTGAAGAAATATGGCATCTCTACTTACAATAACAACTTGTTTAGCATGAAGATAGAAATAATACCCTAAACTATCTTTAGGATATCTAATAAATCTGCCTTGAATTGACTTTGCATCTAATTTTTCTGTTTTTAACCTTGTAATATAAGCTAGGCATCCTCAAATCTTAACATGTTTAAGACTAGGTGCCTTACCATGCCATATCTTATACGGTGTGGTAGAAACAAACTTAGATGGAATGCAGTTTAATATGTAAACAGTAGTTTTCAATGTAAAACCCTAAAAGAAAGTATGTAAATATGTATTACTCATTATTGATTGAACCATATCCAATAGAGTTCGATTCTTCCTTTTAGACACACTATTGAGTTAAGGTGTTCTAGGTGGAGTTAATTGTGATATAATGCCATGTTCCTTAAGGAACTCCATAAATTAGTTACTTAAGTATTCACATCCTCTATTTGATTGAAGGATTTTAATACTTTTTTCCATTTAGTTCTCTACTTGGACCTTGAATTCCTTGAACTTTTTAAAAGATTCATTTTTATGTTTCATTAAATATAAATGTCCTAACCTTGATAGATCATCTATGAAGGGAATGAAGTAGTAGAACCTACCTCTTATCATTTGGTTGAATGACCCACATACATCATTATGTATGATTTCCAAAATTTCTTTAGCACTTTCCATTTGTCCAACAAATGATGACCGAGTCATCTTGCCTTAGATATAAGCCTCATAAGTTAGATTGGATGTGGATTCAAGATTACTCAAGATTCCCATCCTTTTAAACTTTGTGATTCTGTCATTCGCAATATGACCTAATCACAAATGCCATAGATATTTTGGATTAGAGGCATTATCAATTAGCATTGTGTTCACATTATTCAAGTTGGTTAGATAATGATTGTTATTGGATTTATTATCAATATAATAAAGACCATGTAATACATAACCTATGCCAACTATCTCATTATCAAAATGGATAGTACATACATTTCTATTAAATAAAAATTTATAACCTTTTCTAGTCAAACTATAAATAGAGATTATGCTCTTATTAGCATTAGGTACATATAAAACATTATTCAATAAAAAAACATGATAATTTAAGTCAATAGAGGTGATTCTTATAGCTTTGGTAGTAACACTTACTTCATCTCTAAGCTTCAAAGTGACCTCATTTGACTTCAACTTTCTTTCACTTGCTAGATCCTACAAGGAAGAACATATATGAGAACTAGCACGATATCCAATACCCATGCCTTAGATAAGCTCTTAGAACATTTAGAAATAAATAAATTAGAGAAAGTCTTACCTTCTCCGATTGCTGCTCAACTGAAATTCAATTCTTGAGTTTTCCTGGCTTGATCATCACTTAACTGGAATAAAGACTCTTAAATTTTCCTGGCCCAATTGGCACTCAACTAAAATGCAGTTCTCGGGTTTTCCTGGCTTGATAGTTACTTAACTGAAATAAAGACTCTTAAGTTTTCCTAGCCTAATTTCCACTCAATTGAAATGTAGACTCTAAAGTTTTCCTGGCCCCAACACCACTCAATTGAAACACAGATTCTCAGGTTCTCTTGGCTTGATTGCCACTTAATCAAAACATGATTCTTGGGTTTTCCTTGGCTTGATACATCACTCAATTGAAACATGATTCGTTAGTTTTCTTGGGCTAATCACCACTCAACTAAAGTGCATTTCTCGAGTTTTTTTGGCCCGATCGCCACTCAATTGAAGTGTCGTTCTCAGGTTTTCCTAGCTCGATACACCACTTATCTAAAACATGATTATCGGGTTTTCCTGGCCCGATACACCACTCATCTCAAACGTGATTCTTGGGTTTTCTTGGATCGATACACCACTCATCTCAAATGGGAAAATCACATTGTCATCCTTGGGTTTTCCTAGCCTGAGAGGTGGTCCTTTATCACAAGTGGGAAACTCACATCGTCATCCTTAGGTTTTCTTGACCTGAGAGGCAGTCCTTTATTTGGAATGGGAACTCACACCATTATCCTTAGGTTTTCCTGGCCCGAGAGGTAGTCCTTTATCTGGAACGGGAAACTCATGCCATCATCCTCAGGTTTTTTTTGGCCCAAGAGGTAGCCCCTTATTTAGAATGGGAAACTCACGTAGTCATCCTTAGATTTTCTTGGCTTGAGAGGCAGTCCTTGAATCCTAATATTTTGATAAGAGAAAATCCCCAGCTTGCCCCTGGCTATGGGTTGATCAAACCAAATGCACTATTTACCCCCTATTATAGGTCGATTAAATTGGGAAACAAATTCTTTAGTTCGAAACATGACCGTGATCCTTAGGAGTTTAACCTGATCAGCCACTCATTAATACTTTGATAAGCAAACATGGGACAAGAGAAGAGAACCACAAGGGAAGCCATATAGCCACGCAGTTGTTAAGCGGGAAAACACAAGAGAAGCCATATAGCCACACAGGAGTCAGGTGGGAACACATAAGAAAAGCCATATACCCATGCATGCGTCAAATTAAGAAACACAAGGGAGGCCATGTATCTACACAGGTGTCAGACGAGAACATAAGAGAAGCCATTTAGCCATGTAGGTGTTATGCGAAAATACATAAGGGAAGCCATATATCCATGCAAGCATCAGGCGAGAACACATAAGAGAAGCTATATTGCCATGCAAGCATCAGGTGGAGAAACACAAGAGAAGCTATATAGCCATGCAGGCATTAGGCTAGAACATATAAGAAAAGCCATATAGCCATACAAGTGTCATGTGAAAACAACAATAATGAATACTGTATAGCCTCAGGGGCATCAAATAAGATAACCAAATATACAAAAAAAAAGCAATAAATAAGATCAAATAGAAAGTGCCATATAGCCTCTAGGGCGTTAGGTAGATAAAATCACAACTGGCCATATAGCTGCATGGGTGTCAGGCGAAATCAACCAAAACAATCCATGTAACCTATGGGGCATCAGGTGAAATCATAACACGCCATTATAGCCTTATGAGTGTTAGGCTAAATAGAAAATAAATAAAACATGCATCAAACAAAGACAAACAAAAAAGTGCCATAGAGCTTCTGGGGCGTTAGGTGGAGACAATTAAATAAGATTAGTTTGAAATAAGCCGTATAGCCTTACAGGTGTCAGGCGAAGACAACAAAATAAATGATGTAGACTCATAGTCATTTAGGCAAAATCAACCAACATAGTAGTATTGCATCCTATACATTAGAGCTATCCCACTTTTATAAAACATCTAAAAAAGAGTTCAAATCAATGTATGTATGGTTGTGATCTCTAAAAAATCTTAAGAGTTATTTGACAACGCAATTGGCATGGTGTGTGGAATGCTTATAGAAAATATAATTCTTGAAAAAATTTTATGTACATATGAGCTAAGAGAAAATAAGAAATCTTAAATGATATAGCCAAATGCATTTTTTGTTTAAAGCTAATCTCTAGGAACTACTCCTCCTTCTATTAAAGAATCCGGATCCAAAAGTTGAGTTTATCCAAACGGAATAGAAATTAGGACCCTTTTATGATAAAATTGGGATTATGATAACAACATATACCCCCAGCTTAGTTGCTTCCTTAGAAAGATTTGTTATCATATGAAGGTTGTGCTTAACCTTTAGTGTGGAAGAGAGTCTATTTGGAAACTCCATTACTCATAAGGTTCAACTCATCTAAAAAATTGCCCCCCAGTTAAGGACTTAATAGACTCTCTCGCCTTCACACCACTTAGTAGAATCTTATGATCTCTTAAACTGCTTTTCTTAAAATGAAAATGCAACTGATTTTATTTTATATTCCTTCTTTTGCCTAGGTTTCTCCTTTTCAAAGAGTTTTCAAACTTAGTTGAGTCTTTCATTTTTTCTTTTTTATTTTCATTTTTTTTTGCCTATGTTGCTCTTTTTTTAGGATTTTTCAAACCTAGTTAGGTCTTTCATTTTTCATTTGTCATTTGTCTTTTCCTTCTTTTGCTTAGGTCGCTCCCTTTTTAGGAGTTTTCAACCTAGCTAGGTGGTTGCAAATTCATGGTGATGGTTGATCACTTTTATTACACTCAATTTTCATGTTGTCACATTAGTTGCTAACTGCTCTTGCTACTAATAGTCGGACATTGACGTCACTCATGCTGTCAATTACTGTGAAACTAAAGAGTCCATGTCTAATACTTCAAGTGCTGACAATATGTCAATCATGATTATCTTCACATGATTACTCCTCTTTTATTATTAGGCATGCCACATTATGCTTGTCATTATCAGCCCTTTGCGGGTTTTCTGACCAACTATTTTTTTAACTCACAATTGGTGGAAATTTTATTTGAGAATAAGGACTTTCCAACGATTGCTCAAAATCAACTTTTCAAATGTTGTCGGCATGAACAAAGATTTCCCTTTTTCTTTCCCCATACTTTCCTTCCTTTTCTTTTTTATTTTATTTTTTTCCTTTCTTTTCTTTTCCTTTTCTTTATTTTTCTTTTCTTTTCTTTTTCTTTTTCTTTTTCCTTTCTTGATGAAAATGAGAAATTCATTTCAGGGAAAACTGAGGTTAAATGTGCCTGAAGGAAAAGTTTGAAAGTCAATTATGACATTTTAGTCATCTTATTTTATGGTTTTTTTTAAATCTCTCTCTCATTCAAGCATAAGATTGCATACACAATTATAACAAATGAATACCTATGTAAATTAGACAATCAAACATTCATTAGCACTGGAAACAAAATAGTGCAACAAAATATGGTCCTAAGTTATTACTGTCTCAACTGACAAACAACTACTTATGAATGCTCAAATTCAAGTCAGCTTCAACTTGCACTCTGAAGTGGTACAACTCTTTGAAGTCTCTTATGCCCATGTCCTTTAATTTATTGGCTAGAGGTGGAATGCAAGCTTCTATAACTATTACCAATTGATTAAACTCTATAGGTTTGTGCTTCATTAAGGCCAACTTTCCTCTCCACTTATCAAAGAAGCTCAAGAAAAACTCATTAGGTCTTTGCATTGTATTTAGTAGCTCATGAAGAGAAACTTCAAATTGAGAGTTTAGCCTATATTTTTTGATAAAGACTGAACACAACTCCTTTCAATCTTATTGGACCTATGCATCCAAAGTGTAGACTAATTAATAGCAGCTCCTTCCAAAGATAATGGAAATTGCTTGGTAATTTAAGCTTTCGACAATGCAGTGGCCTTTATGTAAGTGACATACTGCTTTAAGAACAAGTGAGGATCATCAATCCCAAAGTATTTCTTCATATTCAGGAATTTATATTTTTAGGGTAGTGATTCTTCAAAATCTAAATCCAAGTCAATATCAGCAAAGTTTAGATTGAGCTCGTGGTTCGTCGACACGATATGCAGTTGATTCATCTATTTTTTTAGGTCTTTTATCCATTTGGTCTTAGTTGAATCTACTAGTGGTTTTCCTTTCAATTGCTCACCTAGAATAGTTCTAGTTTCAAGATCATCTTCATTAGAGAGCATCTTTCCTCTAATCTTAGCAACCATGTTCTTAACCATTTGTCACATCTCATCCCCAATCTTTTTTAATAGTTTTTCTTGAAAGCTTTATCATGAAAATTAGAGGGTCCTGCCATTCTGCTCCTTTGTTAAGTGGTCTTAACTATTTGATAAGATCCTTGATATTACTGGGCCAAATTCCTTTGATATGCTTCCAAACAAGAACAGGTTTATGGCTAAGCAAAAGGCTTTTTAAAAAAAAAAATTAAAATGAATGTCATGTGTACATAAAATGCAAGATTTTTTTTAAAATTAAAATGAATGTCATGTATGCATGGAATGCAAGATTTTTTTTAACATGAATAGAAATTGACAATCAAACAAATAAGTAATGAATTTAGGCATGATTACTTCCACCCTTATTCCTCCCACACACACATTTGATAGTGAGTTTCTTGTCCTAGTATTTCTGGCTTGGGTTTTAATTATCAATGTGGGATAACAAAATTGATGTATGCAAGATAACTCTCAAAATGAACGAACATGTAGTAGGCCCTTACAAAAAAAAAAGGTCTATTATAATGGGTCATAAAGGCATGAAAGGCCTATTTTGACATAGTCCATTTATAATGGGCCAAGATTTTATACTAAGGTCCGCCATATAGCATCAAACACATGCATTTTGGAATATCCTAAAGGAAGTTGCTAAGTCACTATATGAGCTGAGTCTTTGGTTTAAAAGTATTTAATTCCTATAGTGATAGACATCCATTATGTCTCCCCACTCAAGGTTCATATGACGTGGATAAGTACGTGCTATGAGTGATAATAATTAAATACTCCACCACCAGGTTTGAATGAAACATAAGCAGCAAAGCAATGACTATCATCGGGTTATTTAAGGACTGAGTGCTCATTGTGTGAAAATGTTTAGTGAATGCAAAAGATGGAAAAGAAATAAGAAAATAATTAAAAAATGATAAAACATAAAACACTGGAATTAGTTTCTCTATCCTTAGTGGAGTCACCATTATAGGTGGTGGGTTTTAGCATGCGCTTAAATGTTTGGTGACCATGGCACTATGTGGGCTTGAGGCCCACCAGGAAATACAAAATAGGTCATAAAGCCTACACGGAGATGGAGTTACTACTCAGATAAAAGTTGGGGCACACTGTACAATAACTGGATCCCACGAAGGTTCCTAGAAGCTGTCATCAGAGATTGGGTTTGAAAATTGGGTATGGGATTTTGGAATACCCACTCAACCTTGCAGTTGGCCTTCGTTTTTGTTTTTTGCTTTATTGCCTTTAATTATTTAATTATTTCTTCATTACCAAGTGAATTGCAATTTCCTTAAAATAATTGTTGCATTTTATAATTAAGCCCAAGTTTTCACATTAATTTCTTTTATGTATTTAGTCTCAATACCTATTATAAATGATGCAAATAATAATAATTTACAACCATACATTTGAATCAAATGGGGAAAGGTATGAGGGATTACAACGCTTTACTCAAATAAGAGTATAATAAAGGGAAAATAAACCAAGAATAAATTGAAAGTAAACTACTTGAATTAAATAAAATCTATAAAGAACTAATTAACGGGATAAATTCTTAATGATTATAAATCATCGGTAAAACCCTTATAATAGACAAAATGTCAGCCCATAAAGACACATAAAGATCCTACACAAAAATCCACAAGATTAGCTTATGAATTAATTTAGTAAAATGGAACAAATAAAATGAAAAAAGGTAGATACTGAACTTTAATTGAATAACATAGTTGGATAATCATACAAAATAGATTTGAGGATGCTAAGGCCTATTCATTCATAGGAATCCTACACAGTTTACAAAAAAGCTAGACAAGGTCATATAAGACTTTGTTAGAGTGGCGATCGCCTCTTCCATGATGCAATCGCCTCTGTTATGAAGCGATCACCTCATGGCATATACGATCACTTGATCATTAGTCACATATGACTCTCAAAAAGTGGTAAATTATATTTCCAAGCAAGCAACAAGTAATGCAAATGAATAAGACTTACAACTATGCTTAAAACTTCAGTCAATCATGTTCGGAGCATGACATGACAAAGGCAATAAACACAAAAAAAAGTAACTAAACAAGTAAGTAAAGAGTTCAATAACACCAAAGCTTTAATGTTTAAAAGAAGTGAGAATCATTACTAAAATAAGAACTTTTCTAAAAAATGGTTAACCCTTAAAGATAAGTATGGATTTTGATCTTTAGTTGAATATAAGATTTCTACCTGCTCCTTCTCAAGAATGAATCCTCAAGCTTACCTCTTCCCATTTTTAGGACCTCCTTCCTCCTTTTTTTTGAGCCTCTTCCTTCTGAAAACTCTCTTTTTCGAAAATTATTTTCTAATGGTCAATCCCCCCCCTCTCTCTTTTCTTCTTTTTTATCACCTCCCTAGCCCATCCCTTACTACTATCTTTCATCATTGCATTTTTAGCCTTTTTCTATTCCTAAAAATTTTATTTTTCACACAAAAGACTAAGTTCCAATCGAGGTGGGCCCACCAAATTAGTTGTCATGGTCACTTTTGCATTAAATGTAAAGGTAAGTGGTTGCTGTAGAGGTGGCACCTCTATAATGAGGTGATCACCTTTTCACCTATTGCCATAAAGGTGATCGCCTCTCTATCCTGCCCTGCACTGGGTCTAATGTGCGGGGGCAACCTAGGCTTGTCTTATAAGGGTTTTAGGCTCATGATTTACGGGTTTCCAATCCTCAGGCTCATTTTCAAGAAGATTTCAGGTTTCCCTCTTACATTCAAATTTTACATTTCTCATCATTGGGCTCGGTTGCAGGCTGACCAAACTGAGCTTACACAGTTTTCCCCCTATCATCGACTGCTCAAATTGGGTGTCTACATATGTATTTCCATTTTCAGCAAACTACTTAATTATTTTTCATAACTAATTTGTCATTAATATTGTATTGAAACTATTTAATTAATATATATGACTTATTTATTTTTTATAGGTTTAATAATTAAATAAAACATATATTAATTTAGGTCCCTGCAATACATGAATTTATGACTAATAGTTTTATGAAATGTGATTAATAATAATAATATTAGGTGCTTTTTATTTATTTTATGTGCATTTTTCAAATTTTTGTAATTTTTTTAGAATTGAAAATTTTTTTGTAATTAGAATATATAATTAACTGATTGTTGACATGAAATCCTAAATCCAATGGGCAAGGTTTTAAAATAAGAACTGAGTTAGAAAAGAAACTAGCCCAAAATTGATAAACTGCCTAAAGCAACGAGCATAGGTCCTGTTCTTAAATTGAAAACACCAAAACTTGCCTATTAAATATGCCTTTAGTAATGACTAACCTGAATTAGGAAATGCAACACTTTGGAATATTAGTACTTTGGAGCAAATCAAAAGCAGTGTGGGTTGTTGAGTAGGATTTTAAGATTATAAATTATTTTAGTTATATAGTCATCCTCCAACTTCTATTAACCACCTTTCAAAAATAATAGATGGCATTCCAAATAAGCCTATCCTTTCGAAGTATAAATAATTATCATCCATGTAATTTTTAATTTAATAAAATTTATTAAAAATAGAGATTTTCTATTTCCTATATTAAAAGAGTTGTAGTGCTACTCATATCTGGTGGTTGAATTGTAACAATTTTAATTTTGTAAGTAAAAGTTTGGATTCAAATTATGTGTGTATGAAAAAAATAGATAGACATCCCATATTATTTTTAGTTTCAAAATGCAAGCTCAACATTACAAAAACTAGAATAGAGTTCAAATTTATAAGGGAAAATATAATCCAATTCAATTTAACTAAGAAATAGTTAATCCAAAAAGGATTAGGATTTATAGGAGAGGGTCCAAATCTCACAAAGTATGTGATCTATATGTTCATATATACACTTTGACTATTCTTAATTTCATTAATACTCACATATAGAAATCTAACTTAGGCATCAAAATACTTATGGGAGAAATCCCATTAGTTCACTTAGCTCTTTGGTGCTTGTAGATTCAAGGGATATGTGAAAAAGTTATCAAGTAGTGTGATTTATGGGAATAAATCATTTGTCAAATTGAAGATGGTTTGGTCTTAAAAGAAGTCCTAATGACATCCACTCCACCTTTTATAACTCAAGAAATTTCTCTAGGAATGGGTACTACCTCATTACCTATTGATCTCACAAGTTTGAGTTCATAGGTTGGGAAAGCAACTCAATTGATAGCATCCATATAACCAATCACTTTGTCATCCAATTCAACTTTTTGGTTGACTTACATTGAAGGTGCACCATCTTTTCCTTATTACACACTTTTACAATACACAAGCTGACTCATTCTGTTTGTTCACTTTCCAAACCTACCCAATTTACATATAACTATTGCTATAGTTGAATTAAACTCAATTAGTTAGCTGGCTAACTTACCTCCTCTTTATAAAAAAGGTTTAATAAATAATTTAAAGACTTAGATGGGTCTTATGCACCAATAATTCATGACTTTAACCTAGGAGGATATCTAAATTGGTGGAGTTTTTAGTTGGATTAACTCTATCATATCAATTAGAGATTAAACTCGGAATTATAAAAGATTAGAACTCAGTAATAATAGCACTAGAGTGCACTCACAAAGGGTTAAGAATTTAAATTGAATGAAGAAGAAAGAGAATCGAGTCTTTGCATCCTACCATTAAAAGAGACTAATCTCACTTAGCAAGTGAAGGAGGTAATACATAAGGCTTAAGTTAGACTAACCAATGTAAAGTAATGTATCCTTAAGGGAAGTACTCCTTTCATAATCAATATTATTAATACACAAATTCCTTCTAAATTTATGCTTTCTCAGTTGGACCAATATGATAGAACTAGAGATCAAATTGCCCTATCTTAGTGTTCCAAACAAAGATTACACTTCAAAACATCAATGATGCTATTCTACATCAAGTCTTTCCTATTACACTCACAAAGACAACTCAAAGGTGGTTTCATAGCCTGCCTAAAAATTTCATCTCCTCTTTTGAAAAATTAGTTCAAAAATTTTGCACTCAATTCATTATTAATATTCCACTAGTTAAGAGCATAAAAAATTTATGCTTGTGCAAATAATGGGAAAGTGAAACTTTTAGAAGTTACTTGGATTGTTTTAATAAAATTAATATGCAAATTAAGCATCTGAATGATGAAGCCATAACAGATGCTTTGAAAAGTGAAACTCAAATAGGCAAATTGCATAATAAAATAATGACCAAAAAGCCATATACATTCTTTGAGGTAATGACTATTGCTATAAGACTAAGTGATATTAACTAAGACATAAAGATACATAAAAAGGATGAAAAGAAGGTACATAAGAAAAAGAAAGAGAAGAAGAATAGAAGAAGGGATCAAAACTTGCTGTCATACCTCAAAATTGATTGTCCCTAAAAAGGTCCAGTGATGAAACGAATCCTCGAGATGACTAGAGTTTGCTCATTCGTAACACCTATGAAGTGTGCAACCTTGAAAACCTCACTAACCCCATTAGTGTGCAAAATCGATCACCGAGCCATTAAGTTGTGCTCTGATGTAAAATATGAATTATCAGAATAATAAGAGGTTTATTTTGAGAAAACTCCTCTTAAAATACTCAGCTTATTGGGCCATTGCTCATTTTATTAGACTAGGACCCAACTTTTTGAAAAAATAGAAATCAATTTTGATAAAAAAAAGACTTCAAAAACATGTCCAGAAGGCTCCAAAACCTTCGAAAGTGGTCTCAGAATGGTCTAACATAACCCGAGGATCAGCGCGTATTGCTCAGAAGTGCACATAAATGCCCCTAGGTGTCATGTGCTAAAATCAAGGCCGAATTTGGCAAAATAGACATTGGAAATGCATCTAAAATGCCCAAAAACCCTAGAAACCAACCTTAGAACAATGTGTGTAAAACCTGGGAAGTGTGCATGAAGCGTTAAAGTGTGCATGGAAGCGCACGTGTGCATGCGTGGCCACACTCCAGGTGTGTGACCATGCGCACTTGACATGGCCACGTGCAAAATTTTTAATATATGTGTGCAAACATGCCCCTACCACCCTATTCTACCTAATTTTCCCTATAAATAGACCCCTTCACATGTCATTTTGGAGGGGGAGCAAGTGGAAACACACATACTCAAAAATCGGTCCGATCGAAGGCACTGGAAACCCCGTTCTAGATAGTTTTTGCTCTCCCATAACCTTTCTCTTAGGTTATTAGATCCCTTTTCCATTAAACCATGCCTCACCTTTATCAATGCATGCTTCAAGGGCATACAATCTAGCATCATTTTGCTATCATTTGAACCTCTTGATGAGTATAGCTTGATAATCTCTTGAAGCTAAAGCTTCAAAACCCACATAAGCTATATGAATAATATAGGCTTTATTATGCTCATTTCATATTATCATTATGCGTTCTCTATTTCTAAAATCATGAAATCACATTGTAAATACCAATAATGTGAAAAGTTCATATCTCGGAATAGAGTCATCATGCTCTCGGTCTAGTGATAACCTCATGCATCTTTTATATTATCATCATACATCATCATAGCATAAATAATCACTACGAGCATGCATGATCATCCAATTATTCATGAAATCAAGCAAACTATGTGAATGGTCATGTTAATCTTGCAGATCAATCATATCCAAATTAGATTTACTTTCTCGCAATCTTTCCCTTTCATATGTATTTTATCAAGAAAATGATGTAATAATTAAATTTTTAGCTTTATTATCTTCCATTATATGATGTACGATATGAATGCTATACAAAATTTCATTACTGAAACTAGGGTGTTACAATAGATATACATCGAATATCGTATAATGAGAAATAGTTAAAAAGTAGATGCGATCCCCCGAACCCAGAAATCTTTATTGAGGACAATACTCATTGAGTGACCTAATATTGTCCCTTTCTTTTGTTAATTTTCTAAAAATTGGGTGGTCACTCCACAAAATTAGAAGTGTCTCATCCTCCTAAGAATAACTATTTATCCTTATTCGATGGAGTTTCCATGTCCCTTAAAAATGGAAAGACCCATATAATGTCGCACGAAAACATACCGCTATCCAAAATCGAGAAGAGAGAAAAATGGTCACTCACAGTGGTGACTCCACTGGGGATTTCTAAGTAAGAGAGATCAACTCAAATATAGCTATTTCTTATTATGCAATACTTAATTGTATAGAGTCCCTCACCGCTGCATTTGCACTATACATCACACGTGCACCATTTGTCCTTAAAAGCCTCATTAATAATGAATAACATTACCACTATAATTCCACTCGAGTCATGGGGAAATGAAGATATGGTATTATCACCTTTAGTCTCTACTCGTGCATTCACCAGACTCATTTGACTAGATCTGTAACCCAAGTCCTTAAGGGAGAAACTGAGTTATCAAAAGAATGCTAGACTCACTGACTGAAGTCCATAACCCTAGTCATATGGGGGCATTCTCGCTAAAGGAACCCTTAGCGTTTCACCCTGGCTCAGCTCATATAGACAAACAAGTAGCAACATCCACTAGGATTCCATCAAGCTATGCATGCTATCCTTGTCCTAACATTGTCCGTTTGACTTGATATTCATAAATGACATGACCCTTCTAGTGTCTATCATCAAATGGCGTTGTAGTGTTAGTTTTCATAGAAATTTTATGCTGAGGACCATATGATTCTCATTTACTTTATATGAGCCTAAAACTTTATGAATGATAAGAATCATGTACCTTAACTTGAATAGTCTATGAAAATTAACAAATAATGACATCCCTCGATAATGGAACCTATGAGATGTCATCCCTTTATCCTTATCATATCAAATGAATGGGTTAGGAACCCAGCTAGATTGTTGACCCTTATATTGGTAAAATCAAACTATAAACTATTAAATGATACTTTCATGACTCCCGGTAAACACATTAAATATCGATATGGGCTTAAGAACTCAAACTCCCTTTGATTGACCTTGGTCCTATGCCTACGGGCGCATATGGGCTATGGACATCATTTGAAGCCTGACAATTAACCCTCACATTAACATTGTGTGATTATCTCAAGCACATTTGAGTATCATCCTCAATTTACCCTTTGGTTCTGACTAACATAAATTGAAACAACCTAGTTCCGAGAGTAGAACCATAGTCCCTTAATGACTATAAGTTCAAAACCCACCTAGGGAAGAGACTGAATAACTTCATAGAGAAATAACTTTGGAAGTGAGAACTTGCTTGTGATTGGTTTGTTTATTGTGTAGGAAAACTAATTAGCTTTAATCATGCATACATAATAGACATGTAGATAACACGTGCTAGTCACTATTTTTTTTGCAGGAATAATCATTTTTCCATCATAGGATTTTTGCATTCACTCCATGCATACATGTAAGCACACGTCATGCATCATTCATTTAGTTAACCTTAATAAATGTACAGGAATGCAACATTCAAACATGAGTGATCACAAAGCTGAGTCTTCTCATCGAAGCAATGGAAAATCGAAAGCCAAGATCTAAGAACTACTTAACGATGGCGTCATGGTAAAAAACCCCCTAAGCCCAAGCCATTATTACTAGACATTTCCTCTATAACCTTGATAAGGCTGATTGGAAAACCCTACAACCATATGGAATGCTATGCATTAAGACATTCCAGCATGTGCATCTTGACCATGAACTCTTAAATGCTATTGTGTCATTCTAGAACCCTCAAGAGCATGTGTTTCAATTCAACACCATAGAAGTATACCCATTGTATGATAAATTCAGTTCTATAGCAGGACGAATCCCTACTATGATTGAAGAAGTAGTCTTCACTAACCAAGACATTAAATACCCAGAACTTGGGGTCATGTTCCTTGACCTAAGCTTATAAAATCTTGATCAACTAGTCACCGAGCACAAAAGAGTGATTCCTATGCAACTCTTAGTTGCCTACACTACCAAGAAGACTGGTACTTTGATTTAGGCATGTCTTTTTGTGTGTTACCTCTTTATGTAATACTTCACCATCTTGAACAATAGGCTAGGAGATTACAAGATACTCTAGGTCATTAAAGAAATAGAATATGAAATAATTCCCTTCCCACTGATTTTAGTAGAAACCATTCAAGGTTTGGATGACCTTAAAAATGGGAAAAGCCTGAACTTCACTAGGAGTCCTTTGTTGCTTCAAATATGCCTATAAGAAAAGCTAAGTCTACTTAATAAACTTGCAGGGAACTAGATGAGATACCAACCCAGGAATCA
This sequence comes from Mallotus nudiflorus, assembly GCA_947683625.1. Taxonomy (NCBI): domain Eukaryota; kingdom Viridiplantae; phylum Streptophyta; class Magnoliopsida; order Malpighiales; family Euphorbiaceae; genus Mallotus; species Mallotus nudiflorus. The sequence continues at coordinate 1,378,036 of CANTUR010000291.1, forward strand.
CCTAGAAAGACACATCAAGGATGTTCACGGGCGATCAGCCTACATCACAACCCAACAGTGGTTCAAATGCATGAAGGATACACTATAATATTAATTGAGATGGATGTATCCATGGTGGAAGCTAGAATATGTGACTCTTTGTACATATGTTAATTGTGTACCAATCTCAGAATTCAGGTGATGTACCTGTTACTATTCGGTACTAGTGAAGGGACAGTTTACTGAGAAACAACATATACCTTCAGAGCTTGTAGATTTTTATGGCAATAGGATACAATAAAGGTTTATGGATCACTTTAGAGTGACATAGAGGAAGAGAATCATCCACCAAATTACCACTATTATTAGAGATGGTGTTATTGATGAAGCATTCAGACAATGGATGATTTAAAGACAAGAGCCTCTATCAAGCAACTAATACAAAGAAAGCTCACTTCCTTAATTTCTAATGCTTTTCTTTGTTTGAAACTGATGATGTAATGAACTCTAAAGCTAATGTAATAAAATATGATTTTGCTTACTTGTTTGATGTCTTTTTTTTATGGTAGTGTGCATTGCATTGATCAAAATATTAGCATATTTGACATTCATTCCATATGCACTGAATCATTTAACATTGGCATGGAATCTGAACCATGCATTTTGCATATTTCAAAAGATGTTACCCCTGAAGAGAGGAGAGAAAATGAAAAAATATTAATAAAATATTCAAAGGTATTTTCCTGGACGTACAACTTTATGCCTGGTATTGATGGAGACATTGCTTAACATTTTATTCCTACTAAAGATTGGTGTAAACTGATAAAACAAAAACTGAGAAGACTTAGACTAGAATGGGCCCAACTAGTGAAAGAGAACATCGAGAAATAGATCAAGGCAAAATTCCTAGAGGTAGTAGACTATCCAAAAGGGTTAGCAAATGTGATGCCAGTACCGAAGAAAGATGGAAGGGTTAGAATCTGTGTCAACTATAGAGATCTGAACAAGGCTTGAAGGATGATTTCCCACTACCTCACATAGACATTCTAGTTGATAACACCACTATATATGCAATGTACTCCTTCATGGATGAATTCCCTGGGTACAATCAAATCCTAATGGCCATTATCAACAAAGCAAAGACAACCTTCATAACAGAATGGGGTACTTACTGCTATAGAGTAATGCCTTTTGGACTAAAGAATGCAGGGGTAACCTACTAGAGAATGGCTATTGCAATGTTCTATGATATGATACATAAAGAAGTAAAGGTATACATTGATGACATGATGGTCAAGTAAAAAATCAAGGAAGAACACCCTTACGATCTCAAAAAGTTCCTCAAAATGGTAAAAAAGTATAGTCTCAGGCTAAATCTGAAGAAATGCATATTCAGGGTCACTTTAGGAAAGATGCTAGGATATATTGTCAGTCATAATGGGATTGAAATGGATCCAAATAAAGCAAAAGCCATTAGAGAGATGCTAGTGCAAAAAATAAAGAAGGAAATCAGAGGGTTTCTAAGGAAACTATAGTTCATCAACAGATTCATCGCTAAGTTGATAGTAGTGTGTGAATTTCAACCTATTTTAAAAGATCAATAGGTTGAATGGAATGAACAATGTTAACTAGCATTTGACAAGATCAGAAGCTACCTAGCCAACCTACCAGTTTTATAACCACCTAAACTAGAGATACCTCTAACCCTATATCTGGCCATCAAATGGAATGCAATTAGTGCAACGCTAGCCTAAGAAGGAGAAATGAAAGTAGAACACACATTCTACTACTTGAGTAACAAGATGCTGCCATATGAGGAGAAGTACAACTAAGTCAAATAGATATGCCTGGCAATGGTATGGAAACTCATACACTACTTTCAATCCTATAGAATTTAGGCCATTTCTAAAATGGACCCAATAAAGTACCTTTATGAAGCTTCCTCTCTAGTGGGCAAACTTGATAAGTGGCTCGTACTGCTAACAGAATTCAAAGTGCAATATTTGACTAAGAAGGGAGTAAAAGGAAGAGCAGTGGTTGAATTTCTAGCTCTTAACCCTATTCTAGACTCAAAATAAATCTAACTAGACTTCCTAGATGACCTCAACTTAGCCATCAAAATCTAAGGATGGTGTATATTCTTTAATAGAGTAGTCAATTAGTTTGGCATAGAAGTTGGCGTCATACTACAATCTCTAGAAGGTGAAATAGTACTAATTACTAAAAAGCTCAAGTTCAAAGTCACAAATAATAAAGCTGAATATGAGTCATGCTCACTCGAAATAGAAGTACTAATAGCCCTGGATGTCATAGAAGTTAAAATCTTAAGAGATTCCATGCTAGTAATCAACCATGCCACGAAAGAGTGGGAATTAAAAGAGCAACACTTAAGGCCTTACTTGGACCACTTGAGGCTACTTACCATGTCCTTTCAAAAATGTAGATTCATTCATCTCTCTAGGAATCACAATCATATGGTAGATGCACTTGCTTCCCTAGCATTAGTATAGGAAGGACCATCTAAAATGCCCATGAAGCCTCTAATTCTACTCAAATTGGGATAACCTTTTCATAAAAACTATAGAATAGCGAAGATAGAAACAACTAAAAAACCTTGGTTCTATGACATCTAGAGATATTTAAAGGAACAAGCCTATCCAAATCAAGCAGATGAAAGAGACAAAGTAGTAAATCGATGACTAGCATTAAAATTCACATCGCACTAGGGTGTGTTATATAGGAGAATGTCAGATGGAAGGCTGCATCATATTTATAAGAAAATGCCATAAATGTCAAATCCACGGGAATGTTAGCCACCTTCCCCCAATAGAATTGCAATACATCTCCTTTTCATGGCCCTTCTCAGTATGGGTACTAGACATAATTGGGGAAATCCACCTAATAGCCTTGAACGGTAATAGATTCATCCTAGTGGTAGTGGACTACTATACAAAATGGGTCGAAGCAGAATCATTCACAAAGATAGGATCTTAGCAAGTGGCTAAATTCATCAAAAGAAACTTGTTATGTCGATACAGAATCCCTCATCATATAATCTCTGACAATGGTTTCCAATTCCAAAGGGAAGTTAGAAAGCTCGATAATCTCTTGAAGCTAAAGCTTCAAAACCTACACAAGCTCAGTCGAGTTTGAGGACCATATAATTATTTTATCACATTTATTTTATCGCATTGCATTCTATTTTATTATTGCTAACATTTGGGAATAATTTTGTGCTTGTGTGATGAGACTAACAATCTTGCATGCTATATGAATAATATACACTTTATTATGCTCATTTTATATCATCATTCTGCATTCTCTATTTCTGAAATCAAGAAATCACATCATAAATACCAATGATGTGAAAATTTCATATCTTGGAATAGAGTCATGATGCTCTCGATCTAATGATGACCTCATACATCCTTTATATTATCGTTATACATCATTATAGCTTAAATAATCACTATAAGCATGCATGATCATCCTACTATTCATGAAATAGAGTAAGCTGTATGAATGGTTGTGTTAATCTTGCACATCAATCATATCTAAATTAGATTTACTTGACTACAATCTTTGCTTTTTCATATGTATTTTATCAGGAAAGCGATGTAATAATTATATTTTCAGCTTTATTATCTTCCACTATGTGATGTACTGTATGAATGCTATACAAATTGTCATTACTGAAAATAGGGTGTTGCGATAGCTATACATTGAATGTTGTATAATGATAAATAGTAAAAAATTAGATAGGATCCCCTAAACCTGGAATTCTCTATTGGGGACAATACTCACTGAGTGACCCGATATTGCCCCTTTCTTTTGTTAATTTTCTAAAAATCGGGTGGCGACTCCACAAAATCAAAAGTGTCTTATCCCCTTGAGACCAACCATTTGTCCTTATTCGGTAAAGTTTCCATGTCCCTCAAAAATGAAAAGTCCTGCACAATGTCCGAAAAAAACATACCGCTATCCAAAAGCAGGAAGAGAAAAAGATGGTCACTCATACTCGCCTATTAGTTTCAAAAGAGAGGTAGACAAGTATACCCATTAAATGCTCCTAAATTAAAAATTCTTATGTGGATCTTGTAAAAAAAAAAAGACATCCCTTGACCAAGAATATTTAATCTTACCTATGAATTGAATTGTGAAGATACCATCAAGTTCATGACCATGATATAGATGAATGATGAGATCTTCAAATAGAGATTGAACGACTAGTGAGATTTGACACTTTAAGGAGGTCCATTGAGGTAAAATGGGATAATAATCAAATTACTTTGACATGTAATAATGAATAACTAAAAAGAACTTAGATAGAAGTTTTCCAGGGTTATAAATATAATAGTAGGGATGATGGGAATTATAGTTTTCATCAATTAACTCCCCAATAGCAAGAATACTATAATAAGTTGAATTAGAAGAAAACTCGAAATTACCAATTTAATCCACAAATTTAGATCGTTCAAAGATTAAAGTAAGAAGATAGATGCTACTTAACCCCTTTACCAATAAGGATAAATATACTAAGATAGACTTTGAGTTTCCTCTTATGACACAAACAAGAAAGTTTAATAAATAACAAGAAAACAAAGATTTAGATTTTGACACCACAAGCTAGAATAAAGCTTGATAAGTCACAAAGTTCATGCAAGAAATCAAAGACAAAATTCCTTACAATAAAACTCAAACAAAGTTATAATTCATATATCAAATTCAACCATGCTCCAAAAGAAAGAAAAGGACTTGTTTATATAGAGTACAAGTCCATGCACATGCTACTAAAATAAACTCACACACATAGGATTACTTTTACTCTTAAATGGCCTTAATAACCACTACCCACATTAATAGCCATTACTTAGTATTAATTACCCCATTAACTTGTATATGGTGGCTTTTAATAACCACTACCCACATTAATAGCCATTACTTGGTATTAATTACCCAATTAACTTGTATATGGTGGCTACATGTAACCCTAATTGTTATTAACATAAAAACAAGTTAAATATTATTCCTTGAGCCTCCATGGATGCCTTATTGGGTTGAAATTCTTGGGCTTTCCAAATGTCCCTAATTAAACCCAATATGGCTTCTTGAAGCTTCTTGGATTTGGACCTTGTGATTGGGCCTTCTTGTACTATTATTGGATCTTGGATCTCTTTAGGCTTTGAACTTGGATTCACATCAAGGGAGAGATACCACTTCTAGTAGCAAAAAGAAAAGACCTTAAAGAAAGTTATGTTCCTGATCTAAATTTGATCAAATTATAAATTTTAGTCCAAAAGATGGAGAATCTATTTGTCAACCTCACAATAATGCACTAGTTATAAGTGCATACTTGAATAATTATTTTGTAAAGGGGATGTTAGTAGATGTAGGAAGTGTTGCTATTACTTTATCTTGGCATTCATTCCTACCAATGGGAAAATCAACTTATAAATAATCTGATTACTAGTGTTTATGGAGGAACTATTTAGCCAATGGGGAGTACTGATATTACCGTTGAATTTAAAAATTGGGACTATAGTAATTCCATAATTATTAAGGAAATATTCAACATTGTAAACATTCCATTATAAGCGTAATGGGATAATAGGAAGGCCAATATTATACAAGACATAGGTAGTAACAAACATCAGATAATTAACAATAAAGATACTAGTCAAAGTCTTGGTAATTACGATAAAAGGCGACAAAGAAGCAACTAAACATTAGAACTAATTAATTATCAAAGATCAGGCTGAGGCTTTCTCATAAGATTTTATTAAAGTTGGCAAGCAAGGAGCAAAGCCTGAACTAATAAATTAAATATTCATCTTAAAATATTAAGATGGGAAATCGAGTTAAGTGACTCGGTAAGGTAAAGCATGATTGAAATACTTAATCATCATTCTAACACCTTTATCTCTAAGGCTTCTGAGATTATAGAAATAGATTCCTTGATAGCCTCACATAGCTTGAAAATTGATCAAGTAGTGAAACTAATAGTTTAGAAGAAGAAGAAAAAAATTGCCTTTATATGACAAAAGATAATTACTTATGAAATAAAGAAGCTACTAGATGTTGGGTTCATAAAGGAAGTAACACACCCCAAATGGGTTGCTAGTATACCTAGTAAAGAAGCTAAATGGGGCAGTATAGGATGTGTGTTGACTATACTACTATCAATAAGGCACATGCCTACCATGGGCTTTACATCTTCATTGATGTTCCACAAGGTTATCATCAAATCCTTATAAAGAAAGACAATCAAGAGAAAATATCATTCATCACCCATTGTATTACTATAAGGTCAGGTCATTTAGTCTAAAAAATGTAGGAACAACTTATTAAAGGCATAAGAATTTTGTATTTCAAAGATTAGATTGGTAGAATTGTTGAAGTTTATTGATGATATAATCATGAAGAGTCGAAATCCAAATGACCATCCTTGAGAGTTGGGCCAAATCTTTCAAACTTTAAATAAGTATAGGATCAGGCTTAATCTAAAAATTATGTGGTGAAAGCTAAGAGGTTTTTGGATTTCAGATTTCCTAGTATAATAGAAGCTAATCTATAAAAGATGGAGGCCATTTTAAGCATGAAAGCTCCAACAACAATAAATAAGCTCCAAAAACTTAATGGAAGAAAAATGACACTTAGGAGGTTTATTTCATGCCCAACTAAGCAATACTTTTCACTATTTTAAGTGGAATAAAGATTGTGAGGAGGCTTTTGAAGACATAAAAAGATTTCTATCCTCCCCTCCTTTGCTCAATAGACTTGTACTAAAGAAGTGCTTTATTTATATCTTTTAATTGGGCATGAGTCCATTGCTTCTGTATTAGTTAAAGAAGACACTACAACAAAATGTAAAATTAGAGACGATTTATTTTTGCAATGCAAAACAAATAATCTCTAAAGATTATATTTTGCGATGTTTTACAAAAATTATCTCTAAAAGGGCACAAAAGTTCCCACTCCCTTTGAAAATATTCTTGCCTCTTCAAATTTGTCCCTAAAAGTGCTTGCAACATTTTATAATGGTCGTTGGATGATGCATTTTAAGACAATTTTGAAAAATGTCTTTGAAATTAAGTTTTAGTGACATTTTATTAAATTGTCTTTAAAATTAAGTTTTACTAACATTTTATAAATGTCTTAAACAATTTAGTTTTTAATAGACTTTTTGTTTTATTTTTATATTCGATTTTAAAAGCTCTAAAGATATTATCACTTATTACCATTTATAAAAAAATCATCTTAAACAAATTCATCATTTTTATTCTATTTTTATGTTTGTAATATTTTTAAAATTTAACTTAATTTATTTAATTTATCATTTTTACTTTTATTTTATGATATTTTTAAAAATTATCCTTATAAAATTTAATTTTTCTTCAATTTAAAATTACTAAATTTTTTTTTACAATTTTTAAAAATTGCATTAACAAATTTATAATTAATTTGTTATTTTCAATATTTTAGTTAATTAATTAATTAGAGACATTTTATTTGAATATGTCTTTAATATCTATCTACCCTATAGTTTTTATCTCTCTTTTTTTTTTTGCCCTAGTCGCTGTGCCTCTTTCTCTTTTTTTTTTTCATCTCATTTTCTCTTCTTCGATCCATTATCAAATGAAGGTCAATTGACACTGCAACCAACTCTGATCCAAACTCTAAATTCAGCTTCCTATAGCATGTTCTACAGCAAGAATTGGCGTAACCATAACACGATCCAAAAATCCTAACTCATTAATCTCATTTGGTCTCCACCACTTATCGCTCATCATAATTTGAGCCAAACGTACATTTAACCTCCTCCACTTTGCATTTTATTCAATTTTCTCAATCGAAAATGAACAATTTTTTTTTTTGCTTCAATTCTAGGTTGTTTTGTTTCATTTCGTTTTATATGATTAAAGAAGAAGAAGAAGCAGTAGCAACAAAGGAATTTGCATTCATTTGATGATTTCTGATTATTAATTAAGATTTTATGTGTATTTTTTAAAATTTGTATTTCAATTTTGTGGTAGTTCAAAAGAGCATATGTAATATGAATAAACTTTTAGTGTAAAATATAGTAAAACAGATTCAAATTTAGAGTCAAGAATATATTAGAATTGTGTTTCGATTTTGAGTTGCATTGACTGACTGTTATAACTTGTATAATGCAAACTTTCTTCCCTCCAATGACAAAGATTTCTGGAACATTGGTAAAAAATCTTGCACTGTTTGGTTGCTTAAATTCTGGAATGTTGGGTATACAACTTTCTTTCCACATCTAGTGTTGAAAAAAATTAAAGATAAGAAAAAAGACATTAGAAGAAAAAATACGGAAAGAAATGCTAGAATATGGGTATACTACTTTCATGGAAGTCAACACATTCATTAATGATTCCAAACTATACTTGCAAATGGATTTTAATGCCAAACTATACTTGCAAATGGATTTTAATGACGCAGGTTTCGTTTTGGGGATTGAGAAGCTCCTTCTCAAGGTGTGTGTATATATATATATATATATATATATATATATATATATATATATATATATATCAAATATTTGATTTTAATGAGAGTTCAATTAAATTCGAGACTAGTTTCTTTTACTGTGCATACATTAATTTAATCATGTTTCGATTATGTGTGATATAAATGGAGTTCATTGGCACAACTGTTGGACAATTTGGAATTATTTGCATGAAAGAATTTATTAATGATATAATGACTATGGTACTTTATTTCAATTAATTGTTGAAGATATTTTAGGATAGCTGATTTTGATTTTGTAATATTATTTGAATTTAAACATATGTATATTTATTATATTAATAAAATAATATTATTAATATTTATCTGCTTGAAATTATAAACGGCCAAACACTCCTATTCACCCCTCAATTGTACCCTTTTGGTGTATTGCACACTTTAACTTTCAAATTTGTCCATTGTAGATCTCAACTTCTATTTTGTACCTATATCACCCATAATTTAGAGTATTAGACTATGTGTACAAGACATGCGCTGACATGTCAAATATCATGCCAACATGGATATATTTCAGTAGATTGAAAGATCCTTTTCGCCCATAAACTTTACCATTCTAGTCTAATGTGCCTTTCAACTTTCAAAAAATTACCTATTACACATCTCAACTTCTATTTTGTGCCTATATCACTCATGATGCTACAGTGACAATGCACTTGACTTTGTTTGATTTCGATTGCTTATCCATGCTGGTAATGCATGTGTTTAATAGAAAATTGAAATGTTAAATCATGGGTGATATAGGCACAAAATAGAAGTTGAGATGTGTAATAGGAAAATTTAAAAGTTAAAAGGTGCAATAGACCAAAAGGATAAAGTTCAGGGGTGAAAATGAGCATTTGGCCAATTATAAACACTAGTATTGAAATGATAAAAGAAAAAAGAAATTGTTAAATAAATAAATAGATAAATAAATTATAAATAAAATTATAAAATATATAAAATACTATTTGGAATAAATTAAAAAATGTCACAAAATAATACTTTTAGAGACAATTTTTTCTATCTCTGATGGAATCAGCTCGAACTAATCTTTGATGGAAAATCTAATAGATTCATAACCTAAGCTTCCCAATAGTTTCAATACTACGATAAACTTAATGGATATAATTTATCACTTTCTAAAATAAGCTATTGATCATTCAAGTATTAATAGTCAAAGGTGCTACAATCGTAGGGTGGCTGCGACTGTAGGGTTGCTGCAACCATGATAAAAAGTTGTCTCTTCGCCCTTTGCTTACCTTGAAGAGCTTCTTATAACCATAGAAGGGGCTGTGATTATGACAATAACTTAGGCCTTTGGATTGGCTTATGTTGATGTAAATCATGAATGTTTGGGCCTTTTTCTATCCCTCATTGATTTGGAAGGAATTTGGATATTCTTGGGCTCTTTAATTATCTTGAATAAAGCTTATCAAGGCTACTTGCAACTTCTTGATTTTTGAGCTTGTCATTGGGCCTTGTTGGACTTGTAATGGATATTGGGCTTATGGATTTTTAGACTTTGGACTTGATCCTACAACAAATTGGACTCGTTATATGCTTTGAATAGTTCTAATCAAAGCCTTTTTAGACTTTTTATACTTTCACTTTGGGCTTTCTTAGACTTTTATAGGATCATGATTCAATTGATGCTTTTGGGATTGGCTCTTAATATCACATCATACCCCCTTTGTTCAAATCAAGCCCTTTATCATCACCTACATTACATAAAAAATAAAACTATTTGCATTGCCATGCTCACTTTGTGTCCCTAGGTTATAGGTAGTGTTGATATAAGGGAACGCTTTGAATGTTCCATCTCCTTTGAGTATTTGATTTGACTTTCTTGGAGTAGGACTCCTATCCTTCCCTAAGTAAATCCATATTAAAACTCTATGGTTAAAGTTTCCAAGATGCTCTTTTAGCTCTCCTTCGTGTGCCTTCTTAATAAGTGATTCCTTTAAGGAATTTTTTGGCACACACAATTTGTTTTCTTTTGGTGGAGGGTCTTCTTCATTGTTTGGCTTGTAATAACCCCCTCTCTCATATGCCTCTTCTACGTTAGTAAAATCATGATTTGTAGGATAATGATTCCATGGTTTCTCATGTATTATTAATGCATAAGCCTTATTTTCAATTGTTGGCAGCTTAAACTTTGCCATTTTAGCTCCTTTCCAAAATATGCATTGGGCTTGCCTTTTTGCATCATGGTTCTCATAACACCTATGCCACTTGCATCATACTTATAAACCTACAAAAGATTAATAAAACTAGACACTTTTTTTGTTAGTTCATTAGTCTTAAGCAAGATATTATTGTACATGAGTAAAAGCATTGGTGGTCTCAAGGTCTTGGTTTTCCTTACATCACTCATATTTGCATAAGCATTAAATTTTCTTTCATTCAATCCTTCCTTATTTTCTCTCCCCATTGGTTTCCTATTTTTTTTCAAGTTGAAAGGATTATTATTTGAGCTCACTCACCTCACTTTTTTATTTTCTCATAAGGGTTTCCCTCCCTAAAGAATTTCCCAATGAGTGTTTAAGCTCTTCATATTATTACTTGATGCGTGTTTAGTCTTCAAAAGTTTCCTTTTGAGTTAATGGTCTAAGATGATAGATTTTTCCATCCATTATCAAGGAATATCTATTTTTGACCCCCTTATAAATGACTTTCCTATCATTTATCCATGGTTTCCCTAATAATGTATGCCCATCATACATAGGTACAACATCAGAAAGCACTTCATCCTTACATCTATTAATTGAGAAAGAAATTAAAACAAGCTTATTTATATCCATCAAACCACTATCATTTAGCCTTTGTAATTTATATGGTTTTGGATGTTTGATAATATGCAAATTCAACTTCTCTACTAGCAAAGTGCTTACAAGATTAGGATAACTACCATTATTCATAATTAAATTGCACAACTTGTTACCAATTAAATAATGAGTATAAAATAAAAATTTCCTTTGCTCTCCATGGTGATCATGTTTATTTTGCAAACTTAATGTTTTTATACAACTAGATTTTCTTCCCTAGCATATTCAACATCACTACAATCCTCTAAAGACGAAATTTTATTATCACTTTCCTTTTCACTTTTTGATTTAACATAACCATCCCTTAGAATCATAGTTTTTCTATTTGGACACTCTCTAACAATATGCCTATGCTCCAAACACTTGATCTCCATAGTTTAGGCTAGTTTAACCTCACTTTTCCCTTTATTACTTAAGTCAGTTTTAATTTTATTTTCTTCCATTTTTGACTTAGTAGTAGGTTTATCATCCTTTATACCCTAAGAAGATTTTCTAGAAGAAGAAGAACACATACTTGGTTTAGAGTCATACCTCTCCATCATCTTAAACATCCTTTTAAATTGTTGATTCATGAATTGTAGAATTTAATCATTGGTTGATGAAGAACCTGTCTCTTGGCTAGACATGATTAAATATGAAATGTGAAGATAGAAAATAGAAATAAAACCTCACAACACTCCCTTATGTGTATCGCTCAAAAATTTTGTACACTCACTCTCATGTTTGTACTTAATCTTTAGCTTTTATCCACTCAAATAGTCTCTCACACTCTTGCCTTTTACCTTTTAAATTTTCTTTATTAGTTCTTAGATGAACCAAGATTCTTAAATCAAGCAAAATGAAGAAAGTATCAATCAATGGAGTGACAATTTTGATAGGCCATAAGAAAATTAAAGTGTAGGCTAAAGGATAAAAAACAATAATGAAAAATAACAATTACATGCTTTGTAATTTCTTTATTGCAAATTAAGTGATAAAAAGAAAAAAATGCAAGAACTCACAAGTAATGACTATTTTTTTATATTAGCAATTAGCTCAAAATAAAGAACTTGACTATAAAGATGAAGAAAGAACACTTGAACAAGAACATAAGAAGATAAAACACAAGGACAATATAGATAGATAGTTAAATATGAAGAGAAACACAAAATAACAAAAATTTAAAATAAAATGGATATGCAAGCCTAAATTTTAAGCCAAAACTCTAATACCAAATGATGAAAAATCCAATATATTTATAGCCCAAGCTTCCTATTAGTTTTTAATACTTTGATAAACTTAATGGATATAATTTATCACTTTCCAAAATAAGCTATAGGATCATTCAAGTATTGAGGTAAGAAGAAAGTATGTCAACCCTTTACCAAGTTGAAAAAGATCAATAACCTTTCATTTAGGCTCCTAAGTAGCATAATAGATATGATAAACTTGCAATGGAATAGATTACCACCTTGATCAAATGAAAAAGAACATCAATAGACTTTAAGGCCTTCCACATGCCATAAGCAACACAATTTTGATAAGTGAAGAAGAAAAAAAAGATTTAGAATTTGTTACCACAAACCTAATTAGGCTTGATAAATCACAAATTTCATGTAAGAACTTCAAAGGAAATTTCTCACCAAAAGAAATTGAATGCATTATATCTGAAGTTAACATCTTTATCATTACAATGAAATGAGGTCTTGTTTATATAGATACAGGACCAAGCTTATACTACTATTGTAGATACTAAAACATAGGATAATTTAACCCTACTAACTTGCCATTTATAGCCCTAATATTAATGTACTACAATAATGACATCAAACATCATTTTAACTCCCATTTGACTAATGCATATGGCCTTGATGTTGTATGACATCTAAAGATTCTTTATTCTATGAAATATGGCCATAGGAGGGCTTTAAAATAGGTGCCAAGTCATTTGGAGTTGTTATTCCAAGCATTTAGAGTGCTTGTAACCATCTTAGTTAATATGTGACTATTAATTATACAGAGTCAAGGGTTCTATGACCATAAGGTGCTGCAACTGTAGGGGTGCTGTGAACATGATAGAAACTTGTCTCCCCATCCTTTACTTGCCTTGAAGAGCTTTCTATGACTGCATAAGGGGTTGCGATTGTGACAATAACTTGGGCCTTTAGATTAGCTTGTTTTGATGTATAGATCATGAATATTTGAGCCTCATTTGATCCCTCATTGATTTGTATGGAATTTGGATGCTTTTAGGCTCTTTAATCATCCTAAATGAAGCTTATTAAAGCTACTTGCAACTTCTTGATTTTTAAGCTTGTCATTTGGTCTTGTTGGACTTTTAATGGATTTTGGAATGCTTGTGGATTGTTAGACTTTGGACTTAATGTCATATTAACTTGGACTTTTTATATGTTTTGAATACTACTAATTAAAGCCTTTTGAGACTCTTTATATTTTATTTTTGGCTTTGGGCTTTCTTGGACTCTCATGGGATCATGATTCAATTGATGCTTATTGGGCTTGGTTCTTGAGATCACATCAATATGACTGTAATGTTTTAGAGACATTTTATAAAATTCATCTCTAATACCACTAATAATAGGGCTATAGCAATGCCAATTATGACATTTTATTTTCATCTCAAATAATTATTAGTGACATTTTTTTTCATTTTTCAAGACGTTTTACTGATGTCTCAAATTCTCATTTTTGTTGTAGTGAGATCAGTGTAAGCGAAGTCCAAGTTAGCATGTAAGAAAAGTCCTCAGGGGACCTAAAGTTTGATGCCTAAAGCTAGATAAATTAGCTTTAATAGTAGTTTATATAGCTCGCAAGTTTAGACACTACTTCCAAGCACACCTTACTATCTTCTTAGCTAACTTCCCACTTAGGACAGCCTTACAAAGACCTTAGACATCTGGGTGACTAGTTCAATGTTCAGTAGAATTATGAGAGCGTGGCATCTTTTATGAATCTAAGAAATAGGCTAAAGCCCAAGTACTCTTCAACTTTATTAAAAAGTGACAGTTGGCAATGAAGCTAACCAAGTTTATCTTGTATGGGAATTATACATTGACTAAGCAGTTAATGCACAAAGGTCATTCAAAGCTATAAATAATATTACTAAATATAAGGCATTGGTCATTGAACTTAAGTTAGAAAATGAGGTATGAGTAGCACTTGAAGATTTTTTGTGAATCCCAATTAATTGTGAACTAGATAGAAGGATTTTTTTAATAAAAGATATAAGCATGATTAAATACTCGAATAAAGCTCACCAACTCCTAAAAAAACTCAAATTCAAAGGAGGGCAATGGGAAATCACTCAAATACATTGAGAACAGAATAATGAAGCAAATGCTTTAGCTAAATCAGCCTCTAAAAATGGACAACTCTTTCAAAATATGAATCTTAGTGAGGAGTTGGGCAAGCCAAGTATAGAAGAAGGGAAGTTTTAACCATAAAAGAGGTTATTAAATGGACATGGATGGAACTTTACCAGTTAACAAAATTCAAGCTAGAAATCTAAAAATTAAAGCCTCATAATATTCTCTTTATAATGAAAACTTGTATAAAAGATCATTTAGCCATTCTTGCACAAAATGTATTTCTCTTAAAGAGGGTAGCTACATCCTTAGTGAAATTTTTGATGGCATATATGGTCTTATAAAGGTCATGATTTCTTAGTAAGAAAACTATACTATATGGCTAATATTACTAACCATAATAAATTATGCACTTTAATTTGTTCAAAGATGCATTATCAAAAATAATGAGAAATAATTTAATAATGATAATTTCAAGAAATTATTTTTTAAGCTTAACACTAAGCTCAGATTTACCTCCATTTTTATCCATATAAAAATGGTTAGACAAAGGTTACAACTATGACCATCTTATAAGGGATAAAGAAAAGGCTGGATGCAAAGAAAGGTAATTCGATGGATGAGCTCTACAACATCATTTGGGTATACTTCAACAGGTGAAACCCCATCCATATTAACTTATGGAATGGATGTTGTCATTTTAGTTGAAATTGGATCACCTAGCCGCTAAATATCTAAAGAATTCAATCACAACACAAATAAAACCAATGCATGGATCTTCTTAGACATGCTTAAAGACATAAGAGAATAATAAGCTATAATGGTAAAGGCCTAAAGCCAAAAAGTGGTGAAGTACCATGGTAAGAGAGTCCAAAATAGAATATTTAAAGTTAGAGACTTGGTTATGATA
Organism: Mallotus nudiflorus; assembly: GCA_947683625.1. Classification (NCBI taxonomy): domain Eukaryota; kingdom Viridiplantae; phylum Streptophyta; class Magnoliopsida; order Malpighiales; family Euphorbiaceae; genus Mallotus; species Mallotus nudiflorus. The sequence goes on from CANTUR010000291.1 coordinate 1,393,584, forward strand.
AGGTCAACATTAAGGAAGGAAATTTGGGGATTGGCAAGCTTAGACACCTAATTGAAAAAAGGGCCTTATAAAATCATTAAATGTACAATTAAAGAGATGTTTAAAAATAAAGATTTTAAAGGAAAAGAGCTTCCTTAATATTGGAATCTTGAAAGGCTTACAAAATTATAATAATAAGGCCAAGCAAGGGGACTCAGAGTAGTCATTTAACAATGTACTATGTAAACGCTCAAAATAGTAAAGGTCAATAATAATAAAAAAAGAGAGATTCTTAAAATATTTTATTCATTCTAGTCAAATTAAGTATACAAAGAGTAAGGTTACAATCAATTATTTATATGAGACTTTATTAGAGGATTATTATAAGAAGAAATATTAGGCTTAGATATGCCACCCTCAATCATTCCTTAGCACTTAAACTTTGTGGCAACAAAGGCATGATTATTTTTAGCATTTTTGGCTAGACCCTTATAGGAAATCATATTAAGCTCTAAAAACTCTAAGTCTTCATGTTGCTGGATAAGAAGCCTCTAGTAGTTAGACTTGAAGGCTTGGAAGAACTCCTTTGTTACATTTTGGAAAGTCTTGAAGTCCTTCTAACCATCTTTTTCCTTAGACATTTCATGGTCAAGGTCTTTAACTCTTTTTCCTAATTAAGTAAGTGACTATTGAAAAATCCTCATTCTTTCTTTTTTATCTTTTAAGATTTAAAAGAGTTATAACTCGATCAACTTTTATAAGTTCGAAAAGCATTTTAACCCTCTCTAACTAAGCATCATGTAAGGTTGATCTCACTCTTTAAATGGTACCAAACATCCTTCAGATGAAGCACCCCTTAAATAAGCTACACAAGAACATTATTAGAGGCAATGCTAAGTGGTCTATAGAAATCAATCAATAATTTAAGGCAATACCACCATCATATTAAGTATGAGTTGATTGTTAGCATCATCTTAAACAACCTCCTTTGACTTAGCCATGTATTGCTTCAGATGCAAGACATCAATAACATGATCTTGGACTTTGCTGTTAAAGATTGATGAAGGATCAATTTTTTACTCAGTCTAGGTCTTTATGTTAGGACTTTTAGATAATTGATCATTATTTATTAAGATCACTCCATCTTGAGAAAGGTTCTTAAACTCTTTATTGGAACCCCGTGGCCTTTTCTTCTTTTGTTTTAGATAAAGTGATTGATTTTATGAGAGCTTAGGCAACCTTTTGCTTGGTTTCCTTAACCCCATTAATTTCATCATTTATTCCTAAAGATCCTTACCAGTTGAAGTATGACTGCTAAAAGATTAAGCTTAACCATCTACAATATAAACTAAAACAAGGGACAAGTTAGAGAATACCTTCAATATTAGTAGATTATCTACTACTTAGATGAAACTAGTTTTACCTGAGTATAGTCTTAAAAAATATTCTTGAGAGTAGTGGTTTGTTAAGGGGCTATTTGTAGAGTAATATATATGAAACTCGATAATTAATAAGAGTACATCATCAGGAAGATTGAATAAACATTTGATGGTGTGAGCATCTTGAGACCAGTCTTGCTGAATATCATCAAAAGTAGACTCGTGCTTAATAATAAAGAATCTATACCTTAAAGCCCTACTAATATCGATAAACTTGTTGAAAAGATCTAATCCAGCTACAACAAATAGAGAATAAGTTAACCCACCCCTCTTTTTAGCGACACTATACATGTACTGTACATAGGGAAACTTGGACCTTAACCATATGAATGGACGAGTCTAGTTGTTAGACATTTAATAGTTACGTGTACTCCATAATAAAATGGTATGGCTGAATGCATGAATAGGACATTAATGGAGAAAGTTTGATGCTTGCTTTCAAATTCTAGGTTACTAAAGTCATTTTGGGTTGAAGCTGTTATTACAGCATGTTTTCTTATTAACCATTCTTCCTCAATAGTAATTGATAAGAAACCTCTAAAAGAGGTATCATTTGGTACTCCTATTAATTGTTCTAACTTAAAAATATATGGTTGTCCTACCTATGATCATATTAATAATGGTAAATTTAAACTTAGGTTTAAGAAGTATGTCTTTCCTGGGTATATGTATGGTGTTAAGGATTATAAGCTTTGGTGTCTCTAGTTGAGAAAGGCTATTATTAGTTGTAATTATTAATGCCAATGGGATCATCTCAGCACTCTTAAAATCATAAACCCTTTTTCCTTGTTACAAGAAAATAAAGGGTTAATGAGGGGAGTATTGAAAGAACTTAGGGATGGCATAAATGCACTTATAACCCTTTACTCAAGCAGGAGAAACAGGGAGTCACCACTCATTATCTCCTAAGAAATTGTCCATTTTAGGGACTTAGGCAAACTTGGATCCCTCACTTGGAATTGCATTTGCCTATAGAATAAAACATTTGGTTCAGATGTTGATGTTAGTAGGATTAGGCTTTTTATTGGAGGCATCTCCATATCGATCAGATGTTGAGTAGGGCCAACCTTACTTTATAGTACAATGCTTCCAAGAAATATTTATTATTATACATCAACCACTACATGTAAATGCAAACATAATAAATATACACAAACATAAAAATAATATGATAAAATGATGCATGATCTTGACAATATGACATAATACTAAAATGATGCATGATCTTGACAATATGACATAATACTAAAATGATGCATGATCATGGTAAATACTAAACATATACATGTCATGGCACACATGGTATATACATAGGATCATGTTATAGCAATAGAACACAAGCATAACATAGAATGATATAAACATGGTAAAATGACGTAACATGGAATGACAAATATGAAATAATAAAGAAAACAATTTATTTATGACATGGTAATTATAACCAAATCATGTTTGGAAAAAATATGAGCATGCTAAACAAGAAAATAATAAATAATAAATAAATAAATAGCAATAAATTAAAAGAGAAGAGTGATTAGAATGGCTAACAAGTTTCACGAATATCCTCCATGATTGCTCCATATTTTGAAATTCAACGCCATGAAACATTTTATTTGAAGAATATATGTAAAATAACTTTAAAAACCAAAATAAAGAAAATAACATGAACTTGGCATCAAAAAGAAATTAAAATGAATAATATTGAGAATTTAAATTGAAAAGAGATTAGGAAAGCATTTAAAAATAATTTTTGGTTAATTATGTGAACCATTAATTCACAATATGAGTTTCCAACAAGTTAGGCCTTAAAATGTGAATTTTGCACCTTGGATGGACATTTTTCATATATAAATTATTGAACACTTATTTGAAAATTAGAAAAAACAGAAATTATGATCCATATTCTTGTAGTTGGATGATTTTTGTGATCAATAAATAGCACAATAATAACACAAATAAAACACATAAGGAGTTAAAAAATGATTAAGAAGATAAGACATATTCTATTAACATAAAAATGATGAATTCTTATTAAAGAAAATGCAAAATTCCTTATTTAATAATAAAAATGAGAAATATTTATAAAAATATGGAAATTAAGGTAAGAAAATTAGAAAAATGGGCACCAAGTAAAGCCAATTTATTAACAAAAAGTAATCAAAATGATTTCTTTTATTCTAGCATTAATTTCCCAATAAACAACTAAAATGATTTGGTTTATTTTTTTTATTTTTGGTGTATTTTTGTTATATAATATCAAATAAAACACAAATAAAGCTCAAGAAATATAAATTCATTTAGATGATATTATAATAAAGCACAAATAATAACATAAAAAGAGACATATGATGATAAAATTATAAATTATAAAAATAAATAAAAGAGTAGGAGTAGAAGTTGCAAATAATAAGATAAAAGGTGAGTAATAAAATAAAATGAGTATAAAAATATAAATTAAACATAAATATGGGGAATTGGAGATTGAGTGTAGAAATTGAGAGTGTGGAAGTAATTGATAGAATATAACAATATACAACATAAATTGATAATTAAATTAAACAATTAATAATGAGTGTTTGCAAAATAAATAACAATAACAATAAATGTTAGTGAAAGTTAGTAATTTGAAATTGAGATATTGAGATTGGTAACAAGAGATATATAATGCGATGAATGATGCTAAAGCAAATGCATGATTACATAAGCATTAAATAATTCTGGGGTGCATGCAAAGATGCATGATGAAAGTTAGGAAGCATGTAAAGTGATGCAAATTTAGGAAGCATGCAAGAGATGCAAGCTAGGAAGCATACAAATATGCATCTAGAGATTCTAAAAATGAGCACACATATGATAGTGATGTGCATCTAACGAGTGATATGCATAAAGGCACATAAATGATGAAAATGCAATAATGCAAAAGAAATAAAGGGAGAAGTAGAGAATTGATGTAGTATAATAATTATAATATACTATATTTTGGACAAGAGTAGAAAAAGGTTAGTATAACAAAAAAAATATTAGATAGCAATTTAACCAAATGACACTTATAACATCAAAAAGACAAGACTCTACTTAAGCTAAAGATATTAAATAGGCACAAATTGCACTCAAAAGCAAGATAGACACACAAATGATCATGAACACATGAAAAGCTCTAAATTGACTCAATTAAAGTATTAAATATGAAAATGAAGACTCACAAGACTATAATATTGTAAACAAAAGCCATAAACAAAGAACTTGTGTAAAAAATGATGACCATAAGCACTAAAAACATAAAATATGCAAATTAGGACTCATAATTCAACACAAAATTCACAAAATGCATAAATAGTGATTTAGAATCATAAACACAATCAAAATAGCTCAAAAATAATAAAAATATTAAATTAGGATAGAAATTAAACAAACAATCTTATAGTAAAAGTAATTCAATAATTAAAGCACACTAGAGCACAATCAAGTATAATTTAAATGCAATGCTCACTAAACAAGGCCATAAACTAATATCAACATCAAAATAAACCTCAAATCATAAATAAAACCAATAAAATATTCAATTATAAGTCATATAAACAACAACAAACACAATCACTATCATTAATCAAAGGCAAGAACAATCACACTTAAAAGCACTTAAAGAGGGGTTCTAAGAAATAAAAGGAAATCATTGTACAATCATTTTAAAATATAAAAATATGTTAAAATACTTTACTTTTGTCATCCTAGGATTATAGGTAAGGGTTATAATCATGCTCAAGCAAGTATGAACCCTTGTGCACCATAAAAACCATCATCGAGTCATTTGGGATGAAGAGGGACAAATAACTTATAATTCTACAAGTGCCAAGGGGTGAATTGGCTTTTTAAGAATATAAGTAATTTTTATTTTATACTCAAGAGCAATAAAAAATAGAGTAAGAGCTATATAAAATTAAAAAGAAGAGTGATAACAATTCTAAGGATATATAGAGGTTCGGCCCTTAAAGCCTACTCCTCTCCTTAACCACTTGTTGAGAGTTTTAATCAATATCAATCTACTTAAAGGTGTGGAAGAAACCCTTACAAGCTTAAACGAAGCTACCTAAGTGTTTTCCTAATGATCACACTCAACCTAATTGTTTTATCAAGGCTCACACTCTAACCTAAATGCTAAGAATAAACCTCTTAGCTTACAAGTATTTAAAACCCTAACCCAACTCACTCAAACCCATAATTAAGCTATTGAATGAAGGAATTAAATACTCACTATCTCACACTTAAGAACACTCTTGAGATAGAAAAGATTACAAGAATTAAATGTGAATAACTTGGATGGTTGTAAAATTGAATTCAAAATTAATTGCTCAAGGTTGCTCTAAATATGTTTGCTCAACTTCATTAACCTTCTTTAGCTGAAATTAGACTTGCATTTATATCCTCATGAAGAAAAATAGCTATTGGATGAGCATTTAATGCAAATGAGCCTTTTTAAATGCCCAAGAAAGAGCATGTCTGTGTGTCATTATGATCATGATAAAATCATCATGATTATAATTTTGGAGGCACTAAGATGAGATTTGAATTTTCATGCTTTCATGATCATAACTATGGTGGTAATGATCGTTATGACACCTTTCTACCAATTTTTGGATTTGGTCATCATGATCATGATAAAATCATCATGATTATAATCTTTCCCATCACAATTATAACACTGGTGGTGATGATGGTCATGACAACATTCTGTCATTTTTGAAATTTTTGATTTGAATCTTTGTACTTTTGCTTTGAAAGTTTTTTTGATAATTAGAGCTTACTTGTGATGATGTATAATGAAGATTCCTATTAAATTTAATTACTTTTGACTTTAGATCTTGATAAAAATTTGATCTTCGATTTTACTACTTTTTCATAATCATGATGAGTCTGTCATGACTCATGACAGGGCTGTAGACTTAATAAAGTAAAAGTGGTGACTTTTCAAAGCTTGACTTGTGCAGTTATGATCATATTGCTTTGTCATGCTTATGCCACATTTGATTATTGCAAAAATAATTAACCTGAATATAAACACTTAAGCACACAAATTAAATGTAATTTTACTTAATTACTTGTAACCATAAAAAATAATTGTTTTAACACTCAAGGTTAAACAATCTCCCCATTTTTTTTATAGAAATAAATAATTATGTAAAATTAGGCTAAAATTAGGAAGCAATGACTCCCCCATAAAATAAGCCTAAGTTTGAAAATTTGCAAAAATCAAATTAGAATATCATATAACATATTTGATTAACCAAGGCATCAATAGTTGAAAGATATAAATAGAACATTATTATAATCAAGCAATTGTAGTCTCAACTTGTGATAATTTAGAAAGAAAAAAATAAAAAATTTGTTTGAGACAAATATATCAAAAATAAAAAATAGATATAGGTTATGGTTCCAAAGTCATGATCATGAGTAAAAATTTATGACTTGTGATAGGAGCATAACTCTAATGGTAACACAGTCATAGTCATGGTCATGTTTTGAAAAGCATAATATGTGATTTTAACATGCCACAAAACAAGCATAACCAAAAATAATTTTGATAATCCAACAAACGCTACCAAGACATTATAGAATGTCCATACCAAGTCAATATCTAAAAATAACAAAATGGGACAACAGTATGTTTAACACCATGACCAAAAACAAATCCTGTGTCAATATTTTTATGACAGTTATTACATAACAATAAAAAATTTGACATTTTACTTAGCAACAATAATTCTAGAAATACAACATAAATAACAAAAAAGTTATCCATGCCAAATTAAGCCTACTGTAACCAACAAATAACTTTTCACCAAGGTAGTGCCCAACCAATTTGACACTTAAGCAATCCATGGAAAACAACACTACTAAATCAAGCACAAAAACAATCAACCAATATCTAGTTAAATAAATAAAACCTTAACCATCAACTAACAATAACAAAAAATGCCAAATTTCCAATAATAATGTTTTCATTTAAAATCAATAGTATTTCCAGCAACATAATCAGTTAAGGTATCAGTCAAGCCATAATACAAAAAATATTGAGCCTAATTTTTCCTATTTCTCCTCTTTTGTTAATGTCAAAAAGAGCAAAGCAAGGGGCAAAGAACATTGTGCACGAGAGGCAACAAATAAAAATAGCAGAAATTAAATATGTCCCAAACAGTGATAAGCTTAAACCATAACAAGTTATAAATAAAAAATAGTTAAAAAGACTAAACCAAAATGAAGTTCTTAAAAATTAAATAAAATTTAAGGAAATGAAGCAGATTAGGGAGAAGCAAGAAGGTGATCCCTTAGATATGCCAAATCAGTTGTAATGGTGTCTAATTTGATGTCAATAACCCTAAGCTAAGATTCAAAGGCAGTGATGGAGGTCTGAATAGCAACAAATTGGCGATCCAAGTGTGCTTAAAGCTGATTCAACATACTTAAATTAGCTACTTCATCCTCTATAAGGATGTGAACTCTATACCATTTCTTTGAATTGGATGGTGCTTCACCAGCCTATCTACAAAATTCTAAAGAATCTGTGTCATGCCAAATTGTTTTTCCTACTTTCTGTATTTCTCTCCAATAGGTAGCACTGTTTATACTGAATTTCTTGACAACAAAGACACAAGCCCAACAGTGCAGGTTAAGCTTGTTACTTGTTTGAATGGCAATGGCATGAGGTCCATCTTGATCATCCTCTAGCAGCTTCAAATGCCTTATGATAAGAGTTATATAACCACTAATGTGAATTTTTCTAGATTTTACAATGGCTATGCTCCATAATTGCTCTATAAAAAATTTTGCCAAGGCTACATCTTTTCCTTTCTCTCCATATAAAATCATTAAAATTTTAAGCTTTTGAACATCACCATGGCTTTCTTCTTTAGCCAGTATAGAATAGGAGATGAAGCGATGCAAATATTTATGCACAAATGAAGTTAGGCTAGAGTCTTTGTCAATCCAGGGTAGAAATTTACTTTCACCTGTCAATTCCTTCCATGTAGCTTGTTCATTGAACAATGGTTCATCTTTATAGGCATAATGACCTAAGGTTGGGAATTTCAGTGTCATTCCCAAATAGTCAAGGGTAAAGGTTTTGGCTTCATCATCTAGGGTGAATGATAGTGTGTGATCATTTCCTAGTTTTAGAGTTGATAGAAACTCGAGGGTAAAGGTAGGGAAGGTGGATTCATGGAGTCTAACAAATTCAATGAGTTTTAGTTTTGTAAGAAGCTCTCTCATTTCATTTTCACAACCCAATTCATGCAAACACTCCTAATCAAACATATGGGTTGAATGAATAGGATGAGTTTTAAGGATTTTGTACTTGTCCTTTTACTCTTTGGTTTGAAGCATAGAAAACACGGGATCATATGGGCCCCTCTTTCTAACAATCTTCATCTTGGTTCCCTTTCTTGTCAGTTGGAGGATTTTGGACATGGTGATAGATTTGCATGATGACAAAGAGGGGATTAATTCTAGTGGGGATTGAGAGGGAGAGAGAAAAAAAGTTTTTAATTAAATTAAGGACCTCAAAAGATGAGAAAGTGACATAAGAAAGTGATACGGATGTGAGATTAGGGTAAAATCAAGAGGAAGAAAGTGAAGGAGTTAGGGTAAAAATAAATTAGGTCAAAAGGAAGGAGGAGGGTGGTGGCGCTGAAGGAAGAGAATAAAATTAGGTTAGAGAGAATGATTCTTTAAATACCTTTCCTTATTAACCTTAGATGCGTCATGAGTTATGATAAGGGAATCATGATCATGATGGAAATTTTTACAAAATAGTTAAAGAAAATTTTATAATAATGATGACACAAAAAATTATGATCATAACAATGTTGATACCACGAGCATGTTATAACTGAATTTTTTTTATGGCAAAATCAAAGGTATAGATCAATGAGAACATTGTCCTAAAAAAATGCATTAATGGTTGGTTTCAAATGTATACAAATCATTGAACTGATTTGCATAAATATGAAAATTTTATTCACTAAAAAAAAATTAGTAGGCAAGGAATGAATTTTCAAAAGAAAAAGACGTTCACTACTATTAATAGTGGTGACATAATAATAACTTAAATTTAGAATTTTCAACAATCAAATTCATAGAAATTTGGTTGAGCCTATTCAATTATATTTAGGACCAATTCAATTTTGTACCATAATTAAAAAAATAAAGAATATATCAAATTAATGACTCAAGGTTCAATCAATTAATCATAATTCCATAAACAACCATATATCACAAAGTATTGCCATCTAACATGCCAATTTCTCTTTTGATGAAATTCATTTTTTCTTCATAAAGTGGTATAGTAAAAATATTCACAAGTCAGTTTGTTATATCAATAAATTTCAATACAACATCACAATTATATGCTAAATACACATGGTCATGCCTGAAACATGATTTGAACATAAAAAATCGACTTGCTTAACTCTTGTTAATCTGGTTACCATTAATTTGTATATAATAGGTATCCTAAACTCATGTCATCCATATGAGAGAAAAAATAAACATGAAATAAGGGACAATTAACATTAATAAAATCCTAAAATAACTTACTAAAACAAAACAAACTTTAACAATTCAAACAAATATAATAAAACATAACAAACACAACTCAAACACATTGGTCCATAAAACATTAAATAAAAAATAACTTAAAAGAAATATTATTCAAGCTAGAATGAGACAACAATTTGAAACAATGTCTTCACTCTTCACCTTCATCCTCAGATAAGGAGTCATCTTCTTCCTTTTTGAGTTCATCATGAATGGGTGGATAAGGTGGAGGAATAAAATTCTAGGCATTGAAGAATGCCATGAGATTATGGTTGATTAAATTCATATTTTTATTTACTCCCATAATTGTAAGGTCCAATCGGTGTGCCAATGTATTCAACTCACTAACATTTGAATCAACTACTCCCACTTAAAGTTCTAAGTTATCCAACCTTTCTATGACCGCATTAAGGGTAGCTTATTGATCTTTCTCCTCTTCCTCTTCTTGTGGTTCCTCCGGTGGAGTAGGTTGGGTAAGGAATGCTCTTCCTCTTTGGTCAATATAAACTAAACCCATAGCTTCCATCATGTTATTGTCAATAAAGAAACGACCCTTGACCTTCTCAAATGGCATATATTTAGTTTTAAAGCCTACGTGAGTCACTATGGTGGTTACTAGTCCTCTTACTTTAATAGCCTTAACTACTTTTATAGCTACATCCCTTAATTTTCTAGCTAAAGCATGAAAATATCAAGTTTCCTATCATTGGCCATATAATACATAGTGTTTAGCTTGATGGTGGTAACCATGGAATCCCCTTCTTTTTTTAAAAATAAGGAATGGGCTATAAGCCTATACAGATACTTTAAAGCGGGCGATCGAAAGTGGGATTCTTTTGCCACCCTAGCCTCATAGAAAACTTCCTTTTTCTCAATCATTTCCCTCCAAAATACATATCTATCATACTGAACATTAGCATTTTGATCCTTAGGAAAATTAAACACATCATTAAGTTCAAAAAAGCCTAAATTTTGTTCTTCATTTCCCAATTGAAACTTAATCATAAGAGCTTTTTCATCAAAGCTAAATGAAGAGAGAAACTCATAAGTAGGCCTAGCATAAGTGGGACTTTGCATCATGACAAGTTCACCCCAGCCCATCCTATTGACATGCATCATTACCTCATCAAACAACCAAAGTTCCTTTAAAGCAGAAGCACTAGCATATATATTAGGGATAATCTTCCTATTCATCATTTCCTTAAATTTCTTTCTATGCCCCTCATGCCTAAAAAAAATTTGATTAGGAAAGGTTTTTACCATTCTTTCTTCATTAGCACCACCCAGATTGTTAGAGCTTCCACAAGCCTTGCTCTTTTGGGAGGGGAGCATATTTCTTCTTTGAAATGCTCTTTTTCCTTTACTCTTTCCATGGTGATATAAAGGAGATTTAGAGTTAAAAGAGTGTTAATAAAGAAGAAGAGTGAAGAATAAGAAGATTTAAGGAATTGGAAGAGTGGTGGGTGTTTAAATAGAAGAGGTGGGGTGGTGGGAATTATAAAAGGTAGTCAAAATGTAAGAGTTCTAGAGTTTGGGAAGTGGGTAAGGTAATGGGGAATTGATGAATGCTATGGTTTGGGAAGTAGGAAAAGTGGTCATGGTTAGAAACCCTAGGTGTTTATGAAGTAGGGAATGTTGGGAAAGTAGAGGGCTTAACTTAAAATTTAGTGCACATCATGCATTCATAATATAGTAGGAGATACACAGCCATATGTGTCAAGGCATGTGGCCCTACGACCTGCTGGCACATTATTTATTGATGACAAGCACATGTCCATGTGCAAAATAAGCATGGCCATGCCTAGATGAAAATTTTTGGCTTTAACATTGGCATGGTTGTGAGCGAAATGCACATGGCCATGCCTGAATGTAATTATTAACAATATAAAACAACAACTAGGTCATATGGATGTGCCACAAGGTGCACAATTTGACTAATTCACCAATGAAAATCAATCACAAATTTGCATACAATGTATCACATAAATAACTTGCACATTATATCAACTAATATTCCATGCAAATTTATTTATAAAACCTCTTCTAGAAGTCCTCCTTTGCTCACTTCCTGAAATCATAAAAGAAAACAAATACTAAGAGTCTAATTTAAAATGAACATGTAAAAACATAAATGAAATGATTTAAACAAAATAAAATAAAAAATTTTATGGGTTAAGCCCCTAAGAAGCGCTCTTTTAAAGGTCTATAAGCTAGACAGCCACGTCGATCACGTGGTTGACTCCCTCAAGTATGCAACTTGATTAAAATTCTCCAATGTACTTCTATAGTATAGCTTCAATCTCTACCCATTCACTTTGAATTTGTCTCCTCTAGTGTTGCACAATTCTACAACTCCATAAGGGTATGATCTAGCCACTATAAATAGTCCTAACCATATTCTCTTCAATTTTCTAGGAAATAATCTGAGCCTTGAATTGAAAAACAACATTTGATCACCTTCCTTGAAATTTTTTACCTTTACTTTTGGATTATGCCATCTCTTTGTGCATTCCTTATAAATCCTTAAATTATTATAGGCAACTTCTCTAATCTCTTCAAGCTCACTCAATTGTAATAATCTCTTTTTAGCTACCTTCTTGAAGTAAAAGTTTAAGTCTTTTACTACCCAATAAGCCTTGTGCTCTATTTCAACAAGAAGATGACATGCTTTACCATAAACTAACCTAAAAGGAGACATCCTAATAGGTGTTTTTTAGGATGTTCTATATGCGTATAAAGAATTGTCAAGCTTCCTTGCCCATTCTTTTCTTAACTTGCTTATTGTTCTTTCTAAAATTTTCTTTTACTCCATATTGCTCACTTCAACTTGTCCACTCATTTGAGGGTGATAAGATGTAGCTACTCTATGCTTCACCCCATAATGAGCCAATAAGGTTTCCATGATTTATTACAAAAACGTGTTCCGCCATCACTTATGATTACTCTAGCCATACCAAACTGAGAGAATAACTTCTTTAAAACTTACAAACAACACTTACATCATTTATTGATCATGCTTGGGCCTCCACCCATTTAGAAACATAGTCCACATAAATAAAAATGTAGTTGTTATCCTCTGATAAAGGAAATGGCCTTATGAAGTCAATGCTCCATATGTCAAATATTTTAACCTCTAAAATTCCAGATTGAAGCATTTCATCTCTTTAAAATGTTGCCACTCCTTTGACATGCATCACAGTGAATCATAAAGTCTCTTTCATCTTAAAAAAAGTGTAGATTAATAGATCCCTTCTTCAAGAACTTTATTAGTTATTCTCTATAGTCCAAAATGTCCACCATTGACCATTCCATGACAATGTTGCAATACTAACCCAACTTCTTCATTTGCTACACATCTCCTCACCATACTATCATTACATAATTTTTATAAAAATGGTTCATCCTAAATGTAAAATTTGGAATTATAAATTAGCTTCTTCTTTTATTGAGGAGTGAACTCTTCTAGCATTTCTCCACTTGACAAAAAAATTGCTATGTCAGCAAGCTAAGGAGCACCCATCTCATTTGGAAATAATTCTTTACTAGGTTTTTGATTATTAGCTTCATCTTTCTCTTTGTCTAGCCTTGACAAATGATCAGTTAATACATTTTTAGATCCCTTTTTATCTCTAATTTCAATGTTAAACTCTTAAAATAGTAGCACCCATCTAATGAGCCTCGGTTTGGAATCTTTCTTGTTTATTAGGTACTTTAAAGTTGCATGATCTATGCATAAAATAACCTTAGAGGCAAGGAGATATGATATAAACTTGTTAAAAGCAAAAATGATTGCCAACATCTCCTTATTTGTAGTAGCATATTTTAGTTGTGTATCAGTTAATGTCTAGCTTGTATAGTATATCATATGTAGTTTGTTCTCCTTTCCTTGACTAAGCATAACTCTTATTATGTGATCACTCACATCACACATCAACTCGAATGGTAGACTCCAATTTGGTGCCATCACTATTGGGGTTGAGACAAGGGCTTACTTTAACTTGCCAAGAGCTAATTTATAATCATTAGTAACATCAAAAGGTGAATCTTTCTCAAGCAGCTTATAGAGGGGTTTAGAGATTTTTGAAAAATCCTTGATGAACTGCCTATAGAAGCCTGCATGGCTAAGAAAACTCCGGACTCCCTTCACATTTGTGGGGTACTATAGCTTTGCTTTATCAACTTTAATCCCTTGAGTTGAAATTTTGTGTCCTAGAATGATTCCTTCAACTACCATGAAATGACACTTTTCCTAATTCAACACCAAGTTTGTTTTTTCACATCGTGCAAGAACTTGCTCTAGATTGTTTAGACATCCTTCAAATGGATTTCTATAGACTAAAAAATCAACCATGAAAACATCCATGATCTCCTTTACCAAATATGCAAATATGGCCATCATACATCTCTAAAATGTCATAAGAGAATTATATAATCCAAATGGCATCCTCCTATATGCAAATATGCCAAAAGGACATGTAAAAGTGGTTTTCTCTTGATCTTCTAAAGCTATTTCAATTTGATTGTACCTTGAGTACCCATCCAAAAAATAATATAAAGCATTATGAGCGACCTAGTTGATTTGTTCTTTTTATACTTTATTAGACATTATATCGGGTCTTTTCATTTTTTAGGGACATGGTAACTTTACCAAATAAGGACAAGTGATTAGTTTCAAGGGGATGAGATGCTTTTGATTTTATGGACTCACCACCCAATTTTAGAAAATTGGGAAAAAAAGGACAACATCAGATCACTCAACGAGTATTGTCCCCAGTAGAGATTTTCGGGTATAAGGGATCGTGTATACTTTTTGACTATTTCTTATTATATGATATTCGATGTATAGCTACTGCAATACCTTAGTTTCAATAATGATAGTTTGTATAACATTCACATAGTACATCAAAAGTATAAGATAATAAAGCTGAAAATTTATTTATTACATCGCTTTCCTAATAAAATACATATGAAAAGGAAAAAATTATGGAAAAGTAAATCTAATATGATTGATCTGCAAGGATAACATGACCATTTACATAGCTTACTCAATGAATGATTTGATGATCATGTTTGCAGTAATTATTTATGCTATGTGATGAATGATGATAATATAAAGGATCATAAGGTCATCACTGGATCGAGAGCATGATGACTATATTCTAGGACATGAAATTTTTCACATTATTGATATTTACAATGTGATTTCGTGATTTTGGAAATAGAGGATGCATAATGATGATATAAAAAGAGCATAATAAAGCATATATTATTCATATATCATGCAATATCGCAGTCTCATCACACAAGCACAACAGTATTCCCAAATGCTAGCGATAGTAAAATAAAATGCAATACAATAACATAAACATGATAATAGATTATATAGTCCTCAGACTCGACTAAGCTTGTGTGAGCTTTGAAGCTTTAGCTTCAAGAGACTATCAAGCTTTCCTTGTCGAGAGGTTCAAAATGACAACAGAATGATGATAGATTGTATACCTTTGAAGCATGCTTTGAAAAACATGAGGCTTGGTTTGGTCGAAAAATAATCTAACAACCTAAGGAAAAGGCTGTGGGAGAGAAAAAATTGTATGGAAAGGGGTTTCCAACACCTTCAATCAGATTGATTTTTAAGTGTGTGTGTTTCTATTTGCTTCCCTCTCTAAAATGGGGGGTAGAGGGGTCTATTTATAGGAAAAATGTGTAGAATGGGGTCGTGTAGGCATGGTCATGCATGTATAAGGAGATTTTTTCATGTGGCCACACCTGTGAATGGTGCATGGCCACACGCTTAGCGCATGGCAATGTGTGCACATGTGCATTTTCTCGTGCACTTCGACGCTCTACCCGTTCTTCCCGGGTTCTACGCAGACTATTTTGAGGTTGGTTCTTAAGGTTTTTGGGCCTTTTGGACACATTTATGGAGTTTGTTTTTCCAAATTTGGCTTTGATTTTAGCACATGACACCTAGGGGCATTTCTGTCCATTTTTTAGCAATATGTGCTGATACTCGGGTTGTGTTAGACCATTTTAGGACCTCTTATAGATGTTTTGGAACCTTTCGGACATATTTCTGAAGTCCATTTTATCAAAATCAATTTTTATATTTTCACAAAGGCGAGTCCCGGTCTAACGAAATGCGCACCAGCTCAATGAGATGAGCATTCTGAAAGGAGTTTTCTTGAAATAAAACCTCTTGTTGTTTTGATAATTCATATTTTGCAAGGTTAGAGCATAAATTAATGGCTCAATGATCAAGTTTGCACACTAGTGGGGGTTAGTTAGGTTTTTTACAGTTGCACACTTCATGGGCGTAATGAACGTGTACACTCTAATCAGCTCAAGGATTCATTTCATCATTGGACCTTTTTAGGGAGAGTCAAATTTGAGGTATGATAGTTGCCCCCTTGCTTCATGTGTATTGCATAGCCACCTAGCACTAGTGTCAATACATATGAAGCAAATTGCAAAGATGCATAAAAAATTTTAGTAGGGAGAGAGGTACTTACCTGTGGGTTATCTTTAAACATCTTATTAAGATTTGAGTATTGTTGTGTTTTGTTTGTTGCTATTGTTTTGTGACTTGGTTTTCACGTAAGGTTCTATTTGGGACATATGCAAGCTTGTGATTCATGGAAAGTGCATTGGGATTTATGTGACTATAATCATTTTAGGTGTCACACAAATGAGGATGCTACTATGCAAAAAGAGATGCGACTATAACCATTCTAAGTTTTATGCAAATAAGGATGCTACTAACCAAAAAGAGATGCGACTATGACCTTTTTAGGTGTCATGCAAGTGAACATGCTACTAAGAAAAATGGAGATGCAACTATAACCTTTTTAGGTGTCACACAAATGAGGATGCTACTAAGCAAAAAGAGATATGACTATAACCTTTCTAGGTGTCATGCAAATGAGCATGCTACTAAGCAAAATATGGATGCAACTATAACCTTATTAGGTGTCATGCAAATGAACATGTGACTATAACCTTCTGAGGTGTCACGTGAATGAACATACGACTATAACCTTCTAATGTGTCACGTGAATGAACATGCGACTATAACCTTCTTAGGTGTCACATGAATGAATATGCAACCATAACCTTCTTAGGTGTCACGCAAAAGGATCATGCTACTAAGCAAATGAGAATGCTTCTAAGTAGTGTGGATGCTTAATGTGAGGATGCTTCTAAGCAATGATAAAATGCTTCTAAGTGATGAAAGTGCTTTTAAGCAATGTGAATGCTTCTAAGCAATATGAGGATGCTTTTAAGCAATGAGGAGATGCTTCTAAGTAGTGAAAGTGCTTTTAAGCAACATGAATGCTTCTAAGTGATAAAAATGCTTTTAAGCAATGAGAAGATGCTTTTAAGCAGTGTGAATGCTCCTAAGCAACATGAATGGGGTGGTAGTGATGATGCAGTAATAATGTAGTAGTGATGCAGTGATAATATAGTAATGATACAGTGATTTGTCATGTTGAGGATGTTGTTTTGATGATTTGGAGTAAGATATCCTTACAGTGAATTTTCTTACTCTTATTCTTTTGTAGGATGTTGAGTTTCCTGATGAAAGCAATGCATGCATAGTTTCTTTAGACAGATGGAGTCTATATCAGTGTACTTTTTATATGAGTTTGGTGCATGTCTTATGCTCAAATAGAAGTTTAGGACTATAGAAGTGAGTGTGCAAAGTCTCGAAGTGTGCATAAAACCACAGAAGAGCACATAGGAAGGGGAAGTGCATGACTGTGCATGGGATGTGAGGTCTCATTAGACGGCAGAGATGGTGGTTGCATGGTAGCTAATAAAGAGACAAGTTTTGCTCTCTGGCCTCTTTGGCAGAGTGTGGTTTTTGGGCAAGCGAGTCCATCATTGGTGGGATGGCCTATATATGAGGAGAGTTCCCATCCCTCCCCCTAGTGACATGTTCTGGGGTCACAAGCTTTATGGTGATGATCTTGCTATTGTTATGATGGGATTCCCCTTTGAGAGCCTCTTGGAGAGTGTGAGTTTGCCTTATACTGTTGTATTGATCCCTCAGCTGATTGATGTTGTAGCTATTGGGACCTTTGCCTCCCCTTTCTCAAGTAGATGCATCTCATCCTTTAGGTTTGAGGATTAAGCCATCAAGCGGGTCATTAAGAGTCACTTCTTTATATTCGGTAAGCCTTTATTCTTGTTTTGGTGCAAGTATATAGAAAACTTTATTAGTAATAAACTATAATTGACATGAGTTGTGAGAACTTATCTACAGCGACGTCGGAGGAGATCCGGATCTCATTTTGAGGAGGATGGGGGTACGTTTTGTACTGAGGCGATCACCTATGCCAATAGTATGGCTTCTAGTAGTATTATTCTTAGGGACTTGATGGTTCAACCATCTTTGTCTTTACTTGGTACAAATATCCTTGGTAGAGTAGTGAGCTGCGATTTGCCTAGACTAGGCTTTCCTTAATCGGGTATTGCTTTTATTGATGATACCTATGTTTGTGTTCTCCACTTATTCTTGCCTATATTTCATTTATTTAGTGAGTGGTGATTAACTTATTTGCTTGCTTTTGTAGATCTTTGTCTCCTCTAGCTAATACTGGTATACTGTTGCAGGGAGTACACATCAGTGCTTTTTGGAGTTTGCTACCACTTAGAGGGTATGCCTTCTTTATTATACCTATTTAATTTTTTTACATGTTTTATGTATGAGTGTATGATATGTAATATGTAATGCAAGTTGAGCACCATCTCGCTAGCCGCGAATGGGAGAGGGAGCGTGCAACTTATCGTGATCGCATCAGTGAGCTGAAGTCACACCTATCGTCCTTTGTGACGAACGATGATGAGTCAAGATCTGACAAGGGGGATGCTTAAGCATGATCATTGCTTGCTTTTGATGGTATCCATGGTCGATGTACTTTTTTTAGGAGCTAGGTGTAGGACTTTTGGCCTATGGTTTGCTTTATTATATTATTTTCTCAAGGTTATGGACTCTAGGTGTTGTATCTAGGCATTTGTCATGCATATTGTTTGATGCTTGTACGATGATGACTATATATGCTTCATGTTGTGTATCATTGATGATGATGTTTACCATTACTATCATATACCTTTTTCCCCTTTTTTGCCTAAGGCATCTCCTTTTGGAGCTTTTCACACTTAGCTAGGTTTTCTTTTTCTTCCCTTTTTTGCTTAAGGTGTCTCCTTTCAGAGCTCTTTACACCTAGCTGGGCATTTTTTCTAGCTTTGATGATAGTGTTTGATCTCAAAGAGTGAGCTTAGAGATGATGGTAAGAACCATGGTCATGTAATGAAAGAAAATGCAAAGCATGCTTGATGCAATTCATGATGATAAAATATGTTGCACTTTTGAACGACATTTTATAAAAATTGGTAGTCATTCTCATTTCATTATAATCATTTAAGAAAAGTATAGGTGCATTCGTGCAAATTTTGAGTTTGAGGTTACCCCTGTCCTTAACTAGCCTTCTCAGGTTTTCTAGTTAAGTATTTTCTCTCTTTCCTTAATTTGTGCCTAAGATGCTATATTTAGGTTTTCAACTCAATTGGAAGTCACTAACTTTTTCCTGAGCTATCGTTTTTAGGTTTTCAACTCAGCGAGATGATTTTTTTTGCCTTAGAGATAGTACTTCTTCAGGTGGTCTGTATTGACAGGTTCAGAGAATTTGTTGCCTTCAGAATCCATCAGCTTAACTGCTCCTTTTAAAAGGACATGTTTGACCAAGTAGGGCCTTCCCAGTTCAGTCTGAATTTCCCTCTAGGGTCTAGAACATTTTGTCTTGTTTGCTTTAGCACCCAGTATCCCACTTTCATACTCTTATGTTTTACTCTTCTATTGAAGGACTTGGCTAGTCAAGCCTGATACAACTATGTGTGGTATAGGGCCTTGAGCCTTTGGCTGTCTAAGAGAGTGAGATTGTTGTGCCTTTATTAAGCCCATTGCACTTCTGGCAATTCAGATTTGATTGCTACCTAAAGAGACTTGATCTCTATTTTGATTAGGAGAACTGCTTCTTATCCATACACTAATGAGAGAGGAGTTGCTCCTATTGAAGTTTTGACTGTTATTGGGTACCCTTATTAATATAAACCCTAAAAGGGATTAAAAGTGCAAGCATGGAACTGAATATGAAGAACTCAAGCTAATTAGCTTAATTTCCTATTCTGAAATTAATTAGCTTAATATGGACAAATTTTTAAGGTAGAATGTCATAAATCCCATATTAGAAAGTTGTGGAGGAGTTCTTAGGCTTATAACTATTGATGCTACACACCTTAATAGTCTAGTCTTTTAGGGAGAGGGTAATGGTCTCGTGACAAGTGGCATCAGATCTTACTCTACCCTTCTCCAATATAGGGCCCTCATGAGAGACACCAGGATCGACGTCAGTCTGGATCGGGTGGGTCCCTCTCCTTTTCGATTAGGTAAGGAGTAGGTGTAATGAGGGTGTTGCACAATCGAGTGGGGTAGAATGTCACAAATCCCATTTTAGAAAGTTGTGGAGGAGGTCTTAGGCTTATAAATGTGGAAGCTGCACACCCTAATAGGCTAGTTTTTAGGGAGAGGGTAATGGCCTTATGATAAGAATAATATGAACCCTAAAAGGGATTAAAAGTGCAAGCATAGAGTTAAATATGAAGAATTCAAGTTGATTAGCTTAATTTCCTATTCTAAAATTAATTAGCTTGATATAGACAAATTTTTAGTTATTTTCCTATTTTGGAGTCAATAAGGAAGATTATAGAAGATTCAAGAATATTCCAAGTCAAAGTCAATAAGCCAAAGTCAAAGAGTCAAAAAGTCAAGGTCAATGGTCAACATCTTACATGACATGTGAAGTAGCATGCTTCAATGCTTAGTTTTCATGATTTTTCATTTTGCTTAGTTGAAATGAGTTGTCATTAGTTGTCAATTTTAACTTTTCAAAGATGAGTTTTCATAATTTTTCAATTTTGACTTTCAAAGATGAGTTGTCCTATTTTTGAAGGAAATTTTATGAATTAAGGATTTTCCTATATAGGTATCTTTAGGAATAAGGAAGAAAACCTTTTCCTTTAAGGGTTAGGTTGTTTACAAGCCTATATAAGGGCTAAACATATGTATAATGAATTTGGATTTATTATTTGACAATTTTAATCAATTAAGTGAAGTTTTCCCTTAACTTTGTTCTTTTGAAACTTTGCAAGTTTACTTGAATTATTTCACATCTACCTTTCATTACAATTGCTAGGTTAGACTTAGAATTATGTGATTGTTCATCTCTTAATAGCTAAGTATCTTGCTTTAATTTAATAAGCAAGGGTTTTAACTCCATCAACACAACTTATCCTTGATAATCCTTGGGCTAGATTTTAAAGTTGGATGCATGTTCTATCTCTATTATAGGTAGGGTTTATATCAGTTTGGTATCAGAGCTAAACTTTAAGGTTTGGTTAACTATCCTTCTAATTTGTGTGTAGTATTTCTTCTTCTTAAATCTTCATAAATTAAAAAAAACAAAAAAAAAATTGAGAGAAACATGAGAGCATTCATATCCTTGAGTGTAAACACATAAGGGAGTGTTTTGTGAGGTTTTTTTTATATCTTTTCAAATGTGATTTTTATCATCGACATTCCTTGTTTTCTTGGTGGGGATGATCCTTGTGTTTACTTGAAATGGGTGCAATAAATGGAGAAGACATTTGATTCTTTTTAGATAAGTGATTTTAAAAAGTGCACTTGCTTCTAATAAAATTTTGGGTCACACTGCTATCAGGTGGGAAGATTTAATAGTAAATGAGGTTAGAAATTAGGAGTTAATGAAAAGGTTAATGACTAGATATTTCATTCCTCATGATATTAGGAATAAATTCTATCATAAATTGCAAAGACTTAAACAAAGGGATGAATTAAGTCTTGATGATTATGCTAAAAAGTTTAAGTTTTTTGTAATTGCAAGTGATTTAGGTGAATCTAAATGGTAGAAAATTGTAAGATTCATAAGTGGGCTTAAAAGTGAAATTAGATAAGATCTTGATTTTTTAGTACAATTGTAACTTTCTTTGTCTTTGAAGGATATAATTTCACTTGCTTTAGATAAAGAGATTTGGAGTAATAAGGTTATAATCAAAGTGGTGCTAATGTTGAAGTGGTGTTAAGTGATCATGAGAAGAATCATGAGGATCAATTTTGTAATCAAACTAATAAAGTGAAGGAGAGAATTAGTCATAAAGAGAAGTGTGAAAAAGAAGATGTTATGTGTGAGGAGATCAAAATAGAGTGTGAATCCAAGAATAATGAAATTTTTGAAGTCATTAAATCTAACAAGGAGTGTTTGCAAAGTTTTAAGCAATCTAGTGATGTTGTACATGGATTAACTACTCAAGAAGTTGCTAAGAGTGCATCTTGTGAACATGAAGTGTGCATGCATCATGAATAGGAATATTGAGAAATTTATACATAAAAAAAGAGGAGGATAAAGAGTTGGTTATTCATTATGATTATACTAACAATTTTCATCTTTCTTTTTCTAGTTCTTTGAAAGTTTTTTTATAGACTTTTATCCATACAAAGACCCATTTAATGATGTTATTGAAGTTCCTTATATCCACAATACAATATATGGAGTCTTTGCTTGTAGCAAGAAGAACTTGAGATATTCATGCTTCAAGTTTAGAAGGAAGTAACACAAATACAATCCTTATAAGTTCATGGAAAAGAGTTATATGTTCGATCAAGTTCAAGTTATATTGAAGCTACTTCTGTGGATCCTTACTTCAAAGGAGAGGCTTTCAATAAAGGTGTTTGCATTTTACCCTAGAGGATTTAAGAATTTATCAACTTTAGAAGATGACTATGATTTAAGGATGAATTATCTCCAAGAGAGAGGGAATAATATGAACCCTAAAAGGGATTAAAAGTGCAAGCATGGAGCTGAATATGAAGAATTCAAGCTAATTAGCTTAATTTCCTATTTTGAAATTAATTAGCTTGATATGGACAAATTTTTAGTTATTTTTCTATTTTGGAGTCAATAAGGAAGATTCTAGACGATATGAGAAGATTCAAGAATATTCCAAGTCAAAGTCAATAAGTCAACAAGTCAAAGTCAAAGAGTTAACATCTTACATGACATATTATATGGCATGCTTCAATTCTTAATTGTCATGAGTTGTCATTTTGCTTAGTTATAATGAGTTGTCATTAGTTGTCAATTTTGATTTTTTAAAGATGAGTTGTCATAAGTTGTCAATTTTGAATTTTCAAAAATGAATTTTCATTAGTTGTCTTATTTTTAAAGGAAACT
This sequence comes from Mallotus nudiflorus, assembly GCA_947683625.1. Taxonomy (NCBI): domain Eukaryota; kingdom Viridiplantae; phylum Streptophyta; class Magnoliopsida; order Malpighiales; family Euphorbiaceae; genus Mallotus; species Mallotus nudiflorus. Next base: position 1,416,898 of record CANTUR010000291.1, read on the forward strand.
TTCTGAATTAAGGATTTTCCTATATAGGTATCTTTGGGAATAAGGAAGAAAACCTTTTCTTTCAAGGGTTAGGCTGTTTACATGCCTATATAAAGGCTAAACATATGTAGAATGAATTTGGATTTATTATTTGACAATTTTAATCAATTAAGTGAGGTTTTCCCTTAACTTTGTTCTTTTGAAACTTTGTAAGTTTACTTGAATTGTTTCATATCTACCTTTCATTATAATTGCTAGGTTAGACTTAGAATTGTGTGATTGTTCATCTGTTAATAGCTAAGTATCTTGCTTCAATTTAATAAGCAAAGGTTTTAGCTCCATCAACACAATATATCCTTATTGATCCTTGGGCTAGATTTCAAAGTTGGATACACTTTCTATCTCTATTATAGGTAGGGTTAGTATCACCCAAAAGGCATTTAGCAATCTATATGCCTAATCTCAGTACATTTTAGTCATCTTTGATAAGATCTTTTTTATGTTCTTGTTTACAGCTTCGACGACCTTATTTGCTTATGGTCGGTAAGGAGAAGATCTATGATGTTCCACTTTATAACTCCTCAGTAGATCTATAACTTCCCCTTAGAATTTGACACTATTGGTAGAGATGATGTGATGGGGGATCCCATATCAATATAACAGGTTTCTTTTGACGAACTTAGACACTTGCTTGGCTCCTATCCTTATGAACGATTAGCCAAGATTGCTCCATTCATGTGTGGACCATAAACACCCCGTGTACATCTTCTACTGCTCTTACATCTTCAGTTTCATCTAGACATTAGAGTTATAAACCATCTGAGGTTTTTCTATATAACACACTTTGGTGTGATGTGAATTTTGATGCCAGTCATTGAATGACTACTTTGTCTCTTTCATTTGCTTGATCAGGATAGGCTCATTCCATCATATATCTATGGATATCATAAAACCAGGGATTTTTAGCTACTTCTATCTTTGCTATTCTACATTTTTTATGATAAGGTTGTCTTAATTTGAGTAGAATTAGAGGCTTCATGGGCATTTTGAATGGTCCTTCCTATACTGATGCTAAGGAAGCAAGTGCATTTGCCATCTGGTTGTGATTCCTAGGGAGATGAATGAATATGCATTTTTGGAAGGACATAGTGAGCAGCCTCAAGTGGTCTAGATAAGGCTTTAAGTGTTGCTCTATCAGTTTACACTTTTCAGTGACATGATTAATTACTAGCATGGAATCTTTGAAGATTTCAACTTCTGTGACATTCAGGGCTATTAATGCTTTTATTTTGAGCATGTATGCCTCATATTCTGCTTCATTATTTATGACTCCAAACTTGAGCTTTTTAGCAATTAGTACTACTTCACCTTTTGGAGATTGTAGTATGACACCGACTCCTGTGACGAATTGATTGATTGCTCCATCAAAGTACATGCACTATTATTGGATTTCAATGGCTGAGCTGAGGTCATTTGGGAAGTCTAGTTGGATTTCTTTCGAGTCTAGAGTGGGTTGAGAGCTAGAAATTTAGCCACTGCTCTCCTTTTTACTGCCTTTTTAGTCAAATATTGTATGTTAAATTTTGTTAGTAGTACAAGCCACTTGGAAAGTTTCTCGACTAAAGAGGGAGCTTCGTAGAGGTACTTCATTGGGTCCATTTTAGACATGGCCCAAATTCTGTAGGATTAAAAGTAGTGTCTGAGTTTCTTTATTGCCTATACCATTGCCAGATATATTTATTTGACTTGGATGTACTTCTCCTTATATGGCAGCATCTTCTTGCTCATATAGTAGACTGTGTGTTATACTTTTGTTTATCCCTCTTGGGCCAATATTGCACCGATTGCATTCCCTTTAATGGCCAGATACAGGGTTAGAGGTATCCTTAGTTTTAGTGGTCTTAGAATTGATGGGTTGGCTAAGTAGCTTCTAACATTATCAAATGCTAGTTGACATTGTTCGTTCCATTCAACTGACTAATCTTTTCTGAGTAGCTTGAAGATCAGTTCACACACTACTATTAACTTAGCAATGAATCTACTAATAAACTATAGTTTCCTTAGAAACCCTTTGATTTCTTTCTCTATTTTTGGCACTGGCATCTCTCTGATGGCTTTTTATTTTTCTAGGTCCATTTCAATCCTATTCTGATTAACAACATACCCTAGCATCTTTCCTCAAGTAACCCTGAATGCACATTTCTTTGGATTTAGCTTGAGACTATACTTTTTGACCCATATGAGGAACTTTTTGAGATCAGAGGGGTGTTCTTCCTTGGTTTTTAGTTAGACCATCATGTTGTCAATGTATACGTCCACTTCTTTATGTACCAAGTCATGGAACATTATAGTTGCCATTCTCTGTTAGGTTGCCCCTCTGTTCTTTAGTCCAAAAGGCATTACCCTGTAGCAGTAAGTAGCCCATTATGTTATGAAAGCTATGTTTTCTTTATTGATAATGGCCATTAGGATCTGATTGTACCTAGAGAATCCATCCATAAAGGATTACATTGCATATATGGCAGCACTATCAACTAGTATATCTATATGAGATAGTGGGAAATCATCCTTCGGGCAAGCCTTGTTTAGATCTCTATAGTCGATGCTGATTCTAACCCTTCTATCTTTCTTTTGTACTAGTACCACATTTGCCAACCATTCTGGATAGTCTACCACCTCTAGGAATTTTTCCTTGATATGTTTCTTGATGTCGTCTTTCACTAGTTGAGCCCATTCTGGTATGAGTCTTCTCAGTTTGTGCTTTACCAATTTTCACCCTTTTTTAGTAGGAATGAAGTGTTGAGCAATGTCTCTATTAATACCAGGCATATTGTCGCACATCCAAGCAAATACTTTTGAATATTTTATTAATATTTTTTTAATTTCTCTCCTCACTTTAGGGGTAACATCTTTCGAGATATGCAGAATTCATGGTTCAAATTTTGTGCCAATGTTAAATGATTTAGTGCATATGGAATGAATGTTAAATATGATAATGTTTTGATCAATATAATGCACACTACCATCAGGAAAGACATCAAACAAGTAAGCAATATCAGATTTCATTGCATTAACTTTAGAGTTCATGACATCATCATTTTCAAACAAAGAAAAAGTATAAAGATCATTATCAACAATGTCTTTGAATAAGATGTCATTGATGCTCAATTCGAGGGTGGCAATAGCTTAGGCATGATTGATAGCTTAACTTTCAGATTCTATCTCTAAGTTTTTTTATCAGATCATAGATGTTAGTCTCAATGATCATATCTAGTAAGTGTTTCTCCTTAAGGGTGTCATTGAAGATCTCGAACCCCGATTTCTTGATTTCGTTGCTCATCCATTCCTTAGTTTATCCTTGATAGACTTGGTTTGAGCTGTTGATTTCTTAGCCCTAGTATCCTTTTTTAGATCATACCCTAAACCATTTCTATTGGTCTGTCCTCAAAAGTTAAGGAATTCTATAACTCTAATGTTTCTTCCTCTTAATTTTGTTTTAGGCAGATATTGCATCTTCTTCATCATAACATCAACTTTGGGATCAACATGACCATCACTGATCATAGAAACCTAGAATCTTAGTGGGACCACATTCAAATAGGCAATAATGTTGTTTATTTTAGTAGGGATGGTAATGACCTATCCATTTAAAGGGAACTTAATCTTCTAATGCACAGCAGAAGGTATGCCCCTTAGTAGGTGGAACTAAGGTCTTCTTAGCAATAGGAAAAAAGTAAGAGGGATGTCCAAGATAGTAAATTTTTTTTCTAATTCAATATGTCCCATTATAACTACTGCTTTGAAAGTGTTGATGACTAGCTTCTTTGAATCATGGTAGGCTCATATGACCATATTAGATTCTTCCAGGTTTTTAACATTCATCCTAAACTTATGTAGCAACCTTAAGGGGAAAACATTAATGGCAGACCTATCATCTACCATAACACATGGGGTCTTTTTAATCTTGACAATTGCATGTATGAAGAAAGGATGATTATGGACCCTTCCCTCGAGGGGTAAATCTTCATCTGAAAAGGTGATTGCATTAGAAGGAGCTTTCATTAAAGAGGCTATCATCTTGCAGGGTGAGGCATCAGTGGCAATCTTTACTTTATCTAGTGCTCTGACTAGGGCATCTCTGTGCTTCTTAGAGGCCATGACTAGGTCCCAGATACTAGCTTGTGCCTGAGTTTTCTTAAGGTATTTGAGGGTAGTGTCTTCCTCTTTAACCGGAGCTTAATCCCTTATTGCTTGTTTCTCCTAAAGGGTTCCTTCTCTTTTCTCAGGAGGTTGATATACTCATTGGCTATGATTTACATGATTAACTACTAGTGAGGGCTTCTCAGTTGCTTGCTTATCTGCTTTTGTACTATTATTCTGGTCCAAGACAATGATTTTAGGATCATCAGAGTCATACCATATGTCTATCCCTATGATTTGCAGGTTTTGAAGTTGAATAGTACTGACCATCCCATCTTCATTGTCAAATTCTTCTCCCTATCCTAAGGGTACTATGTCTTATAAGAGTGTGTGGGTAGCAGGAGGTGCTATGTACTTGGCTTTGTAGTTCAACTTCCTAGATGGTTGGCCCAATAAATCCTATATCTCATGGTCATTGTTGAGATTTCTGTCTGTGTCTGCTTCTTATGAGTAAGGGCAATCAGTCACTTCATTATTCATGGGGAGAGCTGTATCCCTAGCTTTTTTTTATCATCAAGTGGAGAAGGAACTTTTGAGGCATCAAAATGTATGCAAAGGTAGAAGGGCATTGCTTATGTTCACTAGAATCATAAGGGCTAAGAATGGGTTTTGAGGGTTTTGCTTCTAGGGGCTTATCTTGGGTTTCTTGTATGGCTTGGATTGACTGATCACCAAGTCTTCTGGTAGATTAGAGGAGATCATGCTGATGGTTGGTGGAGGCATGTTTTAATAGTTTAGGAGAGGATTTGTCTTGATACAAGGTCATTAATTTTTGTAGAGTTAATAAGGTCTTGGATTGTATTTTTAAGAGTTTTGCATGTATCAGTGGTATGGCTAGACATCTGGTGAAAGTGGCAAAACAAGTTCTGGTTAATTTGAGATGGTAATGGGTTTGGAAGATGCCTAGGCTCTTGTGACTGTAGGAGGTTTTTTTGTTGAAGTCTCTGGAATAGTTTGGATAGTGGGAGGTTAAAGTTTGAGAATTTTTGTGGTGGTCTAATGGTATTGATAGATGGTGAGCTATGGGTGCTATGTTGGATCATGTTTATTTCTGTGGCTCGAGTGAAGGTGTTTTGGATGTTTGGTTGGGTATTGCAGCAAAAAGCATTTCTAGCTTGTTGAGATTCCTCATCCTCAATTTTGATCCCAACCTAATGGAGAGCTCTAAAGATGGGATAATGAGCAAAGATCATTTTTTTATGAAGTGTGGCAATGCCCCTTTGATTATTAGCTCTATTTGTTCATCCTCATGAGGATAGTTTCTCATCTTGATTGCCTTTCCTCACCATCTAGTGACATAATCAGAGAAAGCTTCACTAGGTTTCTACCTTGTGTTTCAAGGTCCCTTCGAGTGATGTCTAACTGAGCATTGTATTTATACTACTTGATAAACTTCTGAGTTAGCAGTAGCCAATCACTTTTGATTTCATCTTTAAGGTCAAAAAACCATGCCCTAGGTAATTTCTCTAGTGATGTGAAGAAGAATAAAAAAATTTATGATTCTATAAGCTTTGTAGCATTCATTAAGGTAGCATATTGCTTTAGATCAACCCTCAGATCTCCTGTTCCATCAAACTTAGCAAATTTTGGTTGCTTAAAATCATATGGAAGCGATTCATCTTTGAATAGTGTCAGGCCAATGAAGCTTTTAAAGCCATGAGTTCCTTTGTCTTTGAAGGCAAATTCCAACTGAGCTATCATGTTGACCAATAGTTTGACCTCCCCTATCGATTAAGGCTTGGTCATGTCAGCAATTTTTACAGCTTTTGGTGCATTCCTAAGATCTTGATAGTAGTCATTGTCATAATTAGCTTGAACTAGAGTACGAGGAATTCCTTTTGCCTTATATACCCTCGGATGAACAGATACAGATGCTTCATTTAGTGGTGTGCTATTCCCATCTCAGGCACTTTTAGTTTTGATTTCGGCTTGGAGGATTTCAGTTATGGTGCCATCAGCGAGCAACTTTGGGATCCTCTATTTTAGCTTATCTTCAAATTGCTGACATGAGGTATCATTTGGTTACTCATGTTTGGATGTTGTATTCCTATACATTTATTAAGGTTAGCTAAATGAATGATGCATGATGTGTGCCTGCAAAAGAAAAGGGTGAGCATGTATGCATGAAGTGGATGTAAAAATCCTATAATGGAAAAAAGATTATCTTTATAAGAAATAATGGTTAACACGTGCTATCTACATGTATGTGATGTATACATGATTAAAGCTGGTTAGTTTTCCTGCATAGTGAACAGACCAATCACAAGCAAGCTCTCGCTTCTAACCTTATTTCTCCATGAGGTCATTCCGTCTGTTTCCTAGGTGGGTTTTGAACCTATAGTCATTAGGGGACTATGGTTTTGCTCTCAGAACTAGGCTATTTTGATTTATATTGGTTAGAACCAAAGGGTAAACTAAGGAACAATACACAAATGTGCATGAGGTAATTATATGATGTCAATGTGAGGGTTAATTATTGGGCTTCAAATGATGTCCAAAGCCCGTATGCACCCGTATGCATAGGATAAAAGTCAATCAAAGTGAGTCTGAGTTCTTGCCCCCACATCATTATTTGATATGTTTACCATGAGTCATGAAAGTATCATTTGATAGTTTATAGTTTGATTTTGCCAACATAAAGGTCCACAATCTAGTTGGGTTCCTAACCCATTCATTTGATATGATAAGGTTAAATGAACAACATTTTGTAGGTTTTGTCATTGAGGGATGTCATATTTATTAATTCACATAGACTATTCAAGCTGAGGTACATGATTCTCATCATTCCTTATGCTTCGGGTTCATTGATTGGGTTTTCGCAAGTATATGGATTCATACAAGTAGTAATTAAATATCGATCCCATAGAGATTGCAGATTGACGATAATGATACTAGTTGTGTTTATTTGTTTAAATAATGAAAAAGGGTATTTTGAATTAAACTAAAAATTAAACTAAGACAAAACATAGAAAATCATAATGAAATAACAATCACTTTAGAGAGATAGGGTTCTTATTACCAATCCAACCTTTATTTAAAATCAATTTACTGTTAAGCCATACCTAACCTTAATCTAATTTGAGGGTTTCCCAAGAATCATAGGCTTTCCTCTTAAGACAACCCTATGATTAACTAAGTAAATTGACGTTCTTAGATTTAAAGCTCTCGCCTACTAAGTGTTTGGTTAACCCAGTTTAAGCACCAACCCTTAATCAATATTAGTTACTTAAGTGTTTCTCAACTAAGAAAGCATCTAACAGGTTATTGTTTAAATCCAATACAACCTATCTTTCGATCAAGTTTTATTGTGTATATTCAATCAAAGGGTAATCAATCCTAAGAAGACATTAAGTTCAACAACAACCAAAGGATCTAGATTAATGGCTTAGGTTTAATTGTGATTAGCCCATGGTTGAATTGCAGCAAGAACCCTAACTAATAATTTAGCTACTCATGTTAATTGTAAAAGATAAAGAAGAAGAATAAAAGAAAACAAACATCATCATTAAATCAAAATTAAGAATGAATAAACATAATTGAATAAAATAAACCCCCTGTTCAATAGGAAGTTTAATGTTCTTCAATTCCTATTCTCAAATCTTTAAAATTAACATAAGCAAGAAAAATCCTTTTTTCTCTAAAACTGCTCTTAAAAAAATGTATATCAAAAAGTGATGAATAATAATCTTCTATCTCCTTGTTTATGGTGGCTACCCCCTTATAAAACCATAATTATGAGCCCTAGGGTTACAACCATGCGAAATCTCCATGTTGTCCCTCATGAGTCAGTAATTAAATTTGACTTTGAATTTTCCAATCACCAGGTCGCACGGCCGTGTACATTTTGCACACGGCTGTGCACATCCCTTCTTCAGCATTATTACATATTGACCTCCATTGCTTTTTGAGCCCACTTCAAATGCCCACCGCTCCCATGTAACCTTCTTCTACTGTTCTTTGACTTCCCTAAATACATAAAAATCAACCAAAAATAAACCAACTAATACATAAAAATAAATAAACACACAAGACATGCATTAAGTACTCAACTAAATTAAAACTAAATAAAAGAACACAAACTTAACTAAAATTGCATTTTTTCTAACACAAAGACTACTTAATGAAATGCATTTTTCACACTTATCATTCACATAAAGTAGATAAGAATCACATGGTCCTAAGAATAAATTTTCTATGAAAATTGACATTATGATGTCATTTAATGATAGACACTATGAGGGTCATGTCATTTATAAGTATTAGGTCAAATAGACAATGTTAGGATAAGGATAGCATGCATAGCTTAGTGGAATCCTAGTGGATGTTGCTATTGGTATATCTACATAAGCTAAGTTAGGGTGAAAGGCTAAGGTTTCATTTAACGAGAATGCCCCCATATGACTAGGGTTATGGACTTCGGTCGGTGAGTCTAGCATTCTTTTGATAACTCGATCGCCGATCGCCCCTCTTAAGGACTTGGGTTATAAACTCTAGTCAGATGAGTCTGGCAAATGCATGAGTAAAGACTAAAGGTAATAATACCGTATCTTCATCACCCCGTGATTTAAGTGGAATCATGGTAGCGATGTCATTTAGTATTATTGAGGCTTTTAGGGACAAGTGGTGCATGTTTGATGTGTAGTGCAAATGCAATGAAGGGCTCTATACAATTGAGTATTGCATAATGAGAAATAATCATTTTTGAGTTAATCCCTCTTACTTAGAAGTCCTCAATAGAGTCACCACTATGAGCGACCTGGTTGGTTTATTCTTTTTGTACTTTGTTAGACAATGTAGCGAGTCTTCCATTTCTGAGGGACATGGAAACTTTATGGAATAGGGATAAATGATTGGTTTTGAGGGGACGAGATGCTTTTGATTTTATAGAGTCACCACCTAATTTTTAGAAAATCAGGAAAAGAAAGGGACAACATAAGGTCACTCAATGATTATTGTCCCCAGTAGAGATTTTCGAGTCTAAGGGATCATGTCTTCTTTTTAACTATTTCTCATTATATAATATTTGATGTATAGCTATTGCAACACCCTAGTTTTGGTAATGACAGTTTGTATAGCATTCACACAACATGTCAGAAGTATAAGATAATAAAGCTGAAAATTTAATTATTACATCGATTTCCTAATAAAATACATATAAAAAGAAAAAGATCATGGAAAAGTAAATCTAATATGATTGATCTATAAGGATAACACGACCATTTACATAGCTTGCTCGATGAATGACAGGATGATCATGCTTGCAGTGATTATTTATGCTATGATGATGAATGATGATAATATAAAGGATGCATAAGGTCATCATTGGATCGAGAGCATGATGACTCTATTTTGGGACATGAAATTTTTCATATTATTGATATTTACAATGTGATTTCATGATTTTGGATATAAAGGATGTAGAATGATGATATGAAATGAGCATAAGAAAGCATATATTATTCATATAGCATGCAAGATTACCAATCCCATCACACAAGCACAATAGTATTCCCAAATGCTGGCAACAATAAAATAAAATACAATATGATAAAATTAATGTGCTACAATGATTGTATGGTCCTCAGACTAGACTAAGCTTACATGAGCTTTAAGCTTTAGCTTTGAGAGATTATCAAGATTTCCTCATCGAGAGGTACAAAATGATAGTGGAATGATACTAGATGGTATACCTTTGAAGTTTGCTTTAACAAAGATGAGGCTTGGTTTGGTGGGAATGGATATAACAACCTAAGTAAAAGGTTGTGGGAGAGCAAAAATTGTCTAGAAAGGGGTTTCTAGGGCATTCTATCAAACTAATTTTTAAGTGTGTGTGTGTTTCTATTTGCTCCCCCCCTCTAAAATGGGGTGTAGATGGTTCTATTTTTAGGAAAAAATGTGTACAATGGGGTGGTATAAGCATGGTCATGCACGTATAAGGGGATTTTTGCGCGTGGTCATGAACAGTGTGCACGTGGTCACGCGCTATGCATGTGTGCATTTTCACGCTCACTTTGACGCTCTATGCGCTCTTCTTGGGTTCTATACATGTTGTTCTAGGGTTAGTTCCTAGGGTTTTTGGGCCTTTTGAACATGTTTTCGAATTTTTTTTACCAAATTCAGCTTTGATTTTAGCACATGACACCTAGGGGTGTTTACGTGCACTTTTGAGTGATACGCATTGATACTCTGGTTGTGTTGGACCATTTTGGGACCATTTTCAATGGTTTTGGAGCCTTCCAGATATGTTTTTAAAGTATGTTTTATCAAAATCAATTTTCATTTTTTCATAAAGTTGGGTCCTAGTATAATGAAATGCACATCGGCCTAATGAGCTGAGCATTCCAAGAGGATTTTTCTTAAAATAAAACCTCTAATTGTTTTGATAATTCATATTTTGCAAGGTCAGAGCATAACTTAATGGCTCAGTGATCGATTTTGCACACTAGTGGGAACTGTTAGGTTTTTATAGTTACACACTTCAAAGGCATTATAAACGGATAGACTTTAGTCATCTCGAGGATTTGTTTCATCATTGGACCTTTTTGGGGATGGTCAAATTTGAAGTATGACAAGCATGTTTTGTTATTCACTCTAACATTTGATCAATGAATGGTAATGGGAAGTGGTCTTTTCTTATGGATGAATTTAACTTTCTGTAATCATTGCACACCCTCTATCCACCTATAACTCTTATAGGAATCAACTCCCCTTCCTCATTTTTCATAATTGTAATTCCACCCTTCTTTAGTACACACTGAATCGAGCTTACCCAAAAACCGTTTGAGATTGAGTAAATGATCCCTGCATTAAGAAGCTTGACTACTTCTTACATGTTTGGATTGAGCCTTCTCTACCTTTCAATGGTTGGTTTATGTCCTTCCTCTATTAAGATTTTATGCATGTAATAAGATGGTCTTTTATCCTTAATGTCAAAAATTTGCCAACCAATTGCTTTTACTCTCCTCTTTAGCATGTCCATTAGCAAATCCTCTTAATCTTTATTCAATTTAGAGGATATAATCATAGGTAGTGTTTGATCTTCTCTTAGAAAAGTGTACCTCAAACATTGGGGTAAAGGTTTTAAGTATAATTTTGGTGGTTTAATGGTTAAGGGTGGTTTGGGTTTAGTGTTTGGTAATTTCATATGTGGTATGTGGGGATGGTGTTTGAGATGTACTTCATTTTGAAAGGAATGTACTTGAAAACACTTCTCAATATTTTTAATCTCCATAGATTTTGCCAACCACCATTGTTGGACTTCATTCACACATTCATTAATAACATATACTCTCATACAAAAATCCTCATTATAAGGGTATTTCATGCTTTGATAAATGTTAAACTTATAGCTTTCATCCCTTACTCTCAATATGAAAGTTCCATCATAAACATAAATGATTACTCTTGCATTGTAAATAAAAGGTATACCAAGGATTAATAGAACATCCTCATTCTCTTTAAAGTCAAGGACTATAAAATTAACTAGAAAAATGAACTTTCCAACCCTGAATAACACATCTTCCACTATGCCTTCTGGTTCCTTCATTGTTCCATTTGCAAGTTGTAATATGATAATTGTGGGTTTTTCTTCTTATAGCCCCAATTTCTTGTAAATAGACAAAGACATAAGATTAATTGAAGCTCTTGAATCACATGAAGCTCTTTGAAAATTTAAATTTCTAACAAAACATGGAAAGTAAGACTCCCTGGATGCTTACTGTTCAAAAGAAGTTTATTCGAGATGATTGCACTACACTCCTTTATAAATATGACTGTCTTATGCTCCTGCAACTTCTTTTTATTGGAAATTAGCTCCTTTAGAAACTTAGCATATTTTGGCATATGAGAAAGACATTCCACAAAAGGCATATTGATGTGGAGTGACTTAAACCTCTCTAAGAATCTTCGAAATTTTTTATCATGCTCCTATTTTTTCAACCTTTGAGGATATGGAACTGGAGGTTTATAAGGCTTCATTGGTAGTGGTGTTGATTTCTCCATATTTTTATCCTCAAGTTCTTTTTCTTTTTCCACTTGCACTTCAACCCTCATTCTTGAACATAAGTTGAGTGTCTTGGTACTTTTGCTCAAATCTACCCTCCAACATTGCTCAAATATGCCTCTAAACTCTTTGTAGCTTTATTTTGTTGGTTCATTTTTGTAAACATGGATGAACATTCTCCATTGACAATCCTTGCATCATTTAACATTCAATAGTTGGATGACCACCCTAACACAATTCATAGGAAGAAGACAAGTTAGAAATTGCATTAACACTCATTTTGTCCATCCTCTTAGATAAAGCATGCAATTTTGCATTTATCATTGTCAAGCTATCAACTTCAACTGCTCCCCCTCTCTTTGGAATAGCCCTTTCATTGGACCAAAGGCTTTGTGTATTAGCCATCTTCTCAAAAAGCTCTAAAGCATTTTCAAGTTTCTTTGACATAATAGTTCCTCTAGTAGATGCATCTCTATTTACTCTAACTACTAGATTGACTCCTTATAGAAAGACTATACTAAATCCTATAAAGGAATTAACTATGGTGGACACTATCTTTGATGATCTTTGAATCTATCCCAACATTTATTGAAGCTCTCATCCTCTCTTTGAAAAAAAGAGTTGATTTCATTCCTGATCTTTAACAATTTAGTTAATGGGAAGTACTTATTAAAGAAAGTAGTGTAAAGTTCTTGCCATGTGGTTATGGATTTTGGTGGCAAGCTTGTGAACCACCTCATGGCCCTATCCATCAATGAAAATGGAAAAAGGATCAATCGAATTGCTTAAGGCTACCCTCTATTCGTCTTAAAAGTTTAGCAATATTCCAAAAATTGGGTAATAAGACCAATCAGATTCTCATGTCGCAATCCGTTGAATTATGAATTTCAGATCATCTTGATTATGGCAGGTTTAATTTCAAAATTGTTTACTGCTACCACTGGTCTCACAATTGGATTTTGATCACCTTGGACATTAGGACTCATAAAGTTGCTCATAGTTCTTTGGCCATTTTGCCTATTTTGTGCTACTCGTTCAATTAGAGGCGTGTCTCTTTCCTCTTCTCCTCCATTCATTCTATTACTAGTTTGTTTCCTCCTTCTACGAATTGTCCTTTCTAGCTTTAGATTGAGTGGTATTATCTGGGCTCCTCGTCTGCTTGTACCATGTGTTGTGTGCATGCACTACTCAATTCCCTAAAAACCACCTAAATAATCACTAAAAGAAAGTCTAAATCAAACAACACAAAATTCTCAACAATATCAATTTTGGTAATCCTTGACAACGGTGTAAAAAACTTGATGCATAATCTACAAGTATATGGAATCGTACAAGTAGTAATTAAATATCGATCCCATAAAGATTGTAAATTGAGTATTGTAATACTAATTGTGCGTTGTTTGTTTAAACAATAAAAAATGATGTCTTAAAATTAACTAAAATTAAATGAAGAAAATATGTAATAATTAACAATCAATTTAAAAATATAGGGTTCTTATTCTTAATTCAACCGCTTCTAAAGATCAATTGGTACCTAAATCATACCTAACCTTAATCCAATTTGAAGTCATTTAAGGAATTCTAGGTTTTCCTCTCAGATAAACCTACAATTAATGAAGTAAATTGACATCTTAGATTTATAGCACTCATTTACTAAGTGTTGGTTAACCTGGTTTAAAGCTCCAGTCCTTAATCAATATTATTTTCTTTAATGTCTCTTAACTAAGAAAACATATAATAGGTTATTATTTAAATCCAATGGAACCTATCTCTCAATCAAGTTTCATTATGTAGATTCAATCAAAGGGTTATCAATCCTATGAAGACATTAAGTTCAACAATAACTAATGATTTAAGATTAATGGCTTAAGTTGAATTGCAATTGTTACATGGCTGAATTTATATAAGAACCCTAATAAGAACTTAGCTATTCATGTTGGTAATAAAAGACAACAAAGAGGAATAAAAGAAAATAAACATCATAATTAATCAAAACAGAAATGAATAATAACAAGTATTTAGAAAAATCCCTTTGATAGTTGAAGGCTATTATTCTTTAATCATTATTCTTTACTCTCCAAAAACCAACGTAAATAAGCATAGTCTTTCATGATAAAAAGAAAGATAAAAATTTCTAAAAAATGTAGAATAAGAAAAATGGAATCTCCCCTTTTGTTCCTAGAGGCTACATATACATAAAATCATAGCCTCCAACCTCTTGATATGTTTCCTTTTCAAAAAATCATCAAATCCCCCTTTATAGCGCTTCAAAATTCAAATTTCCAAAAGTTGCCAGCAGGGCATAAGGCCATGCATGTTAAGGCACACCCATGTGCCTGTCATCATAAGAACTCAACAATCATGCATGGTCATTCACGTGGGTGCACATGGTTGTGTGTCTGACCTTCAGTTAGGCATGGCTATATGCAAAAATGCACACGGCCATGCATCTCATCTAAGCCTCAAACTTGCTAGATTTTGCCTTCAATGTTTCTTAGACACTTCCATAACTTTCAGAAGTCCTATGTCTCATTCCATCATTGTTCTTTGAATATCTAAATGCATAAAAGAACAAAAAATTAAACCAAAATTCTAGAAATGAACACAAACTCAAACCATGCAACACAAATACTTAAACTAAATAAAAACTTAACAAAAGATTACAAATGCAACTAGAATGACACCTAATTTTACATATTAAGTATTCAAAATAATGCATTTCTCACACTCATCACTCTGCCTTTGGGTTTTCTCCGTCTTGAGGTTTTCCATGTAAATTATTGTATTTTGCTTCTCTACTTTGTTGTTTTACTATTATTTTTGTAATTAATCGTTAGTTTTTGTACTCTAATTGCTTACGATGCACAACATATTTTATATACTACTTTGTTAAAAAAACAATATTTTACAATTTTAGTACAATGAATTTTACTTATATTTATTTAATTTAACTTTAGTCAATATTTTAAAAAAATTCATATTTTTAATTTATTTAAAATTATTTATTATTTATTTACATATTTTAAATATTTTATACTAAATTAAATTATATAATAATACAATTTCATATTAACCAACGCATTTTAAAATTGTGATCTTGAAAATTCATAACATATATGTTAAATAAGTTTCAAAATTATTATTAGTATAAATTATATAATTGGTTTTAAAAATACATTAATTTTATTTAACATAATCGTCATATAAAAATAAAAATTTCAAAAATAAAAAATTGAAGCAAAAAGTTAAAAACATTAGGAATAATTTAAGGTGTGTTTACTTATAGATAATTATTTGCTAGTTTCATTTTTCAATTTAAAAAAAAATGAAAAGCTTTCATTTTTATAAAAAAATTTAAATTTTTTTTTCTTGTTAGAAATTGATAGCTATTTTCCATTATTAAAATAAAAATGTGTTTATTTGTTCTCATCGAAAACTTATTTTTCATGTTTAAAAACTAAAAATATGTTTACTTGTTATCATATAAAACTTGTTTTATATGTTTGAATACATAAAAATATGTTCAATTTAATAAATAAAAAGTTAATTTTTAAATTGTACATTTTTAAAATATTAAATTATCATCTATTATATTTATTTATATATTATTAACTACTATAGTTTTTAAGAATTTAAAAACAAATCAAAATTAATAAGCTAAAATATTTTCAACAATTAAATTGCAACAAAATAATAAAGTAACTGTTGAATAAAAATAATAAAAAAAGTTAAAATAGAAAATAGAAAAAGAAAATACATACCAAAATAGAGAGATAATATAAAGTTTGAAAAGTTGAGTTTGTTTTGTCTTCTAATAATAGAATAAAGTAATAAATAATGAATAAAAAAAGAAGTAGAAAAGACATTGTAACAAAAATAAAGTATTTTTAAATGAAAACTTTGTGTTTTCACTTTTATATTTTTAATGAAAATTTTTTTAAAAAAATTATTTTATACTTTTCTCTTAAAATTATAAAAATAGTGAAAAAAAATTTTAAATCATGATTTTTGTTAAAATATATTTTGAAAACGTTTCTAGAAAATTGGAGTAATTTTCTCTAAATAAACACAATCTAAAAGTGGTTGAGATCTCCAGTGTGTTATGATTAGGGTATGAATTCGATTGGTTCAATCAGTTTTTACCACTTTTTGACCGAACCAAATTAAATTAGAACCGAATTAACTTAGAAAACTGAACCAAACCAAAGTAAATTGATTGAAATAATTGAAATTTTATAAACAAATTATTTTTAATTTTTATATATTATTATAATATTTAAAAATAAAAATAAATTAAATTTAGATTGATTCGGTTAATCAATTTTTTAATTTTAAAAATCGAACCAAACTAAATAAAAAATTTAATTATGTTTGATTCAAAAAAATCAAAAAATTAAACTAATTAAATCAAATCAAACCAAATTGGGTGGATTTGATAGGAAAGGTTGCACAGCCTACTTATGATGGTGTGTTGGTCTCCTATAGAAATTAGTACCAAATTTTCATCTTTTTGCATTGAAGTAACCCCAGGTACCAGCATTGGTTCGTTGGATTGGGTTCCATTAAAAATTGAATTAAAATAATTTTTTTTAAATAATCTAAATTTAATACGAATTGAATTAAATCAAATTAAATATTTTTATTCAATTCATTTTGGTTCCATCGATTTGAATCTTTTTAAATTTATTTAACTTTTATAATTTTGTACTGTTTTGATAATACTTATGAGATTAATTATTGTTATTTTTATACTTAATTTATTTATTTATTTTTTTAACAATCAAACAAACTGATTATTTAAATTAAATTTAAATATTTTTAATTTGAATATTTTTTAGTCTTATATAATTTGGTTAATAGTTTTAAGTATTTAAAAATGATATTAATGGTCTAATATATAAAGTTAGTAATAAACCAGCCGAATCAAACTATAAATACTCGTATAAATTAACAATGTTTTACGGAATTGATTTAATTCAATTTAATTTTATTTTTTTAAATAGTGAAAACTAAATTGAACAAAAATATTTCGGTTTAAAAAAATTAAAATGGAAATAAATTAATTGACAAAACGAATGGAGACAAACTAAAGTAGTTGGTTTGAGTTTTTCATTTACTTTTCTCACCCCTACTAAATAAAAAACAAAATAACAATTTAAAGTTTCTTCATTCTTCTCTTTTATTTTTATTTTTTCTCTACCCAAATATAGAATAAGAAAATAAATAAATGAAAACATTATTTTCTTGGGTATTTTTATCTCCATTTTCTTTCTTGTTTTCTTTCATTTCCATATATGGTGCAAAAGGCCCTTTAAAATTGTATGTTAAATCTTGTTTATGAGTTCAAACTATGCAAAATTCAATGTAAATATACTTGAACAAAAAGCTTGTTAACTATTAATGTTTTAACAATTTGATATAAAATTTTATAATATATATTTTCATTCATTATACATTTAAGAAATATTTAAAAATAAATTTATTGAAATAAAATTATAATTTTTATTAAATATATTATAACTTTTTAATGAAAAATTTTAATTTATCGCTTATATTTTTTTAAAAAAATTTAAATTCATTTAAATGTGCGACTTGTAAATATAACAAATGTAATGAATGGTATAATAAATTTAATTCAATTTAATTGTAAACAAATTAAATTCCACTCGCCAAATTGGACTCATTTACAACCTAATCGATTATAATGCAAAGGCTCGTAGAGTACTATAACAATTCCATCCATATATTTTTTTTTTTAGTTGGCGAGGTGCAATATCATATTTAGTGGTACCGTTTATTTGTAATATTTTTTAAAAATCCTACCATATATATGTTTAAATATTAGAATTTTTATAAAGTAATTTTGTATTGCAGTTAGACTTAATTCCACTAAAAATTCATCTTATTTATAGATGAGTTTCAAATAAAATTTATTTATAAATAAATTTTTATTAATAAAATATATTTTTTCAAGTATAGATTTATAAAATAAATATATTTAAAAATTATAAATTTTTTTAATAACAAATAATATTTTAAGATTAAATAATTCAAAATAAAAATTATTTTTTTATAAAATTTCCACATAAACTAAATAAATTCATTTAAATTTACAAACAAAAATCATTTATATAAAATAGAATAATTAACACCACAAAAATTACATTGTAAGATAACTGAAATACTTCTTTGGGATTTGCAGGGCGGCAGCCCATGTGATATCAACTTTACCTTTATATGTATATCTTTACACGCAACACTTAGTGCCTTTTTTTTTTTTTTTTAATTATCCCCATCCTCACTTTACTTAACAATTTAACCTTTCCATAAAATTTGTTGCACATAGTAAGAAAAATTCACGAATAATAAATTAGCCAAGTGTGTTGTCAATAATCGAATTATTTTAGTTGCGTGTCTTTGTAATCAAAAGTAGTGCTTTATCATCTTTTTTTTTTCTTTCTTTTGAAAATCATCAGTGCATGAAAGTATCCTTTTTATGATTCCTTTATCTAATGTAACAGAAGATAGAATACTTTTAAATTCAAAGATTTTATAAAAAATAATAAAAAGTTCATAGTTTAATCTAGTTGTGTTAACAAATTATGATTAATTATGCAAATCCCTTCAGTGTATGAGGGTGAAGTTGGGTAGTTTCAATGAACTGAAGTGGTTCATTTTTATTTTCATTATTAAAATAAATAAGCAATCATAAAATGAATATCACCTTTTTTTTCTTGACTTGATCGAACATTTAAGAAAACTTTTAACACTCTTAAAAGTTGTGAGAACATTTCCATGTAATAGTTTTATTTTTATATAATACATACATAAACAAAATGTAGATGGGATTACTTCGAAACAATAGTAGTAGTATTTTTACTATTAATGTTTTGGAGTCGTATTAATTTTTCTTGGAATTGTGGTAACTTGATATTTAATTATTTCGATTTTTTGTTATTAATTTGTTAATGCATCGTAGATACCATATTTTAAAATGCAAAATGGATTTGCAATGAGTAGGCCTTTACATTATCACATTATTATTTGACAAAAGAAGTTGACATAAAGGCTAAAGGATTTATAAAATTACGCAGCATACACACAACAAAGAAAAAAACCTAGTCATAATTACGCCAGCTATGTGAGCTACTGGATGCTAGGTTTTGTGTGTTTCCAAATATTTATAGATATGTTTATTGCAGGGACTTCCTGATTCGGGATTTGTTTAACCTTGGGAGGGAAGGAGACTTTTGCGTTTTGGAGTTGCCACTTGATAGCTTGGGAAAAGTAGGGAATTTTGAAACTTAATAAAAATCATTCCCTCCTCAGAAATTTTGAGTTTGGGAAGTAAATTTTACTTGGCTACTTCTCATTAGGTAAGACCCATTAAGAGTTTACAGCATCTTAGTTTCAGTATGATTATTTATATACACTATCATAATAAAGTAAAGTAAGAATAAAGAAAATAGGAATTATTTACAATTATTTACATGACTTTCCTAGTACATATATAGAAAAGATGAAAAAATGTGGAAAAGTAAATCTAGCCTTATATCTAACAAACACCTGCAAAATAAAAGTGCAAGTATTCACTACATAGGTCACATGCCTTATGGATTAACTCTGCACGATCCAATGTTTTCCATCATGCAATCAAGGGCATCTTCCATTCACGTGGAAATGCTTGAGATTAGTAAAGTGGGAAGATGTTCTGAGCAAACAAAGCTTTATCTTAGCAGCCCCTTAACCTTTATTAGCCCTGAATGAGCATGCATCCTTAAATAATACACTTTGACCTTCTATTTAATTACGTTTTCAAACCGAGCATTAGGCTTTCCTATCACTACCGTCGCTCGCTTGCTTCTAAGATTTCATCTTTCCTATAACAATTAGGGTGTACTTCATTGGCTCTTCTCGGCTTTTCTATTTTACATAATTTGCTTTCTCAAAAACAGTATATGTTATACAAAAAATAATAATTCTAATATAGTTTAATCACATTAAACAGTTATAAATATTAATCAAATTAATGTATAATACTTTTTTCATACATATTAATGAATCATAAAAAAAATGAAAACTATTTTGATAAAATTTTGAAAATGCCTTTTGAAAATGTCTCATTCACATCAAACATACATCACATATATACTTAATCAATTTAATCAAATTACAAGCATCTCTGATACCACTTGTAGACGGTGGGATTTAGTGAACTCCTAAGATTTTAGCAACCGCGATACTATTTGGGCTCAGAACCCTAGGAAACATAATACTGTATCACAACATAGCGTGGAGATAAGAAGTCGCCACCCAGAGTAATAACTAGGACAAATTACTTTGGTGGTACTCGATTCTTTAAAAGAAAGCTAGCACCACAATTAGGAAATTCTAGGAACGAAATACTAACTTCTTTTAGTCTCGTGTTCATTTAGGATTACTTTATAAATTATTACTTCATTCTCTAATTACATGCAATTTTATTAAACCCTAATTTGAACATCCATCTAATCCTAAGGCAACTAATCATAAACTCACATATAAAAAAAAAGCATTCGTATAAGGTGTAACGTCCCTAAGTCTAAATTAAGTTAATTTTATTTGGAAGTTAGCTAATTCTACATTTTACTCACAAGTGAAGTGGGCTAACAAAGGACCTACATTTTTATCAATTTTAGTGAACCTTAGGTCTATTTGTTTTAACTCATCTAAGGAAATGGGCTTAAGTCTATAAAATTTTAAAGAAAAAGTTGAATTAGTGGGCCTAAGTCTAATTTGATTTTATTTTAAGTGAAATGTGAGTTTAAGTTCATTTATTTTAAAAGTAATGAAATAAAATGATTGAGCTAAATCTAAATAAATTTTAATTAACTAGAAAGTGGGCTTAAAGTCTAAATTAATTTTAAAAGAAATAAAAATGCTTTATTAGGCTGGGCTAAATCTAAATTGATTTTATTAATTAAAATGGGCCTACATCGGTTTTAATTAAATTAAACCCTAAAGCCAATTTAAGTCTATTGATTAAGTGGGTTTAGACCTAACGTAGGCTTGGAGCCCAAAAGACATGAAAACAAAAAATAAAACCCAATTCAACAAACATACTAAAAATAAATCAAAACAACAATTTTTACATGATTTTTCTAAGAAACCATAATTCAATTTCTTGTAATCCTAAAATTAATCTACTACCATCAGTGATTTTATCAGGTTTTACCAAGTGAAATCCTAATTACTAATTAATTTTAAGAACACAAAAGTAAATAATTACTATTCCCATTATTGGGGTTATTACAATTCCTATGTGAATAAACAAATAGGAAATTATATACAAACCCAATAAAAATAAATAAAATAAAAAGCAGACCCTAAAAACCTACGTTAAAATGTTACAGGTTCTAATCTATGGCATTACATGGATCTTCTGTCTGTTCATTTGCCCTCACGTAGTCATTCAAGTTATACCCATCTCAAGCCAAAATCAAAATAAAAACAAAATGCAGAAATAAAAGAAACATAGTAGTACTCATTAAATAAAAAATTAAAAAAAGAAAGAATTAAATAAATAAACAATAAATAAAGAAAGAAATAAGGGAATAGAGATGAAGAATGTTGTGCATATATTATTTGAATGCCCCTCATATTTGGGATTGTCATTATTCTGAGAATGACTCTATTACTTTTCTTATTGATTTCCTAGATTTAAAAAAAAAAAGAACGTATTTTTCTTCCTTTTGAAAAGATTTCTTTGAAATCTGCAGTAGAAAGGTTTTTTTTTTTTTGTTAAATTTTCTCTTAAACTTTTCTTTAAAACCTTAGCCTCTCCAAAATCGCTACTCTCAATCACTTTCCTTTCCTTTTATCCTAAGCTAACAACTCTTGCATGATCACACCACTGCTAACCTCTTGCATGATCATAAGAGAGGTAGGATAAAGGAGTTCTATTTTTTTTCAAAATAAAAAATCAAAATAAAAGGATTTTAGAAAGAGAAAATACACGTAATGGACGCGTACTGTACAAGAAAAATATTAAAAATAATTTCTTTATTATAATAAATTAATTTTGGACTAATAAAAAAATAGGAAAATATTGAAAAATAACTGAAAATACTGAAAAAAATATGAATGTCCCATAATGCCGATTGCCATTTGTTTTGAAAATTTATGTTTTAGCTATTGTATAAATGATGTATGTAGAAATGCAGAGTTGAATTCTGTTATATTCTATATTTTGTACTAGACAGACAATTCAGAATAAATACAGGCATAATTAATTGATTAATGACGTGAGTTGAATGAATTATATAGGAAGTAAATCCTAACTAAAATGCAATTATGGATGGAATTGCAAAGAAAAACTTGATTTTCAATGCATTCATAGTCAAGGGACCAAAATGGATATTTTTTATTTATAAGAAGCTTCCCTCTTTATTTTCGATGCAATTCTTTCATTTCTCTCTCCATTTCTTTCCCTTTTGATTTCTTGCTCATCCGAAGTCTGATTCACGATCTGTCAAATCCTATAGTTGACCCACAACATAGGCTTACATAGAGGAGGAGAGATTCTAGCTAATCTAGCCATCGTGCCTCTCCATTTTCCTTAGGCCTTGGACTTCGAGAAGGTTCTATTGTGCTTCCTTTGACTTACTTCACCTTCATAGGTGCATAGATATAGGCAATGAGGTAACATTTCCCACTTTTGTTTATTCATGCAAAAAATTATTCATATAGTTAGTAATTAGAATTAATTTCAGAATGTAAATTAGTGTATATATTATTGAAATTGGATTAAAAATACTAAAAAATGCATGAAAATTTAAAAATTTAACCCAAAAGTATTGAGTTTTAGGTGAATAGTCGATCGAGTGTTGGGTTAGGAGTCCAAATTGTTGACAGGATCGAGAAATGTCGATTTGCATTGAACAACCATCGATCGACATTATTGGAATGCCGATCGGCATTCTACAATGTCGATCTGTCCGGTTTAAACTAAACTGGTAGTTCGATTCAAAACTGAACCAGCCAGCTTGGTTCATTTTTCATTTTTTAAGGAATATTTATTTATTATTATGCTCATTTGTTCTCAAAATACTCCTAGTGGTCGATAAAGTTCACGAGCTTTTTTTTATAGCTTGCAAATTATTCCACGAGCTACCGGGGGATATTGCACAGATGGTGTGGGCTCCAGGTTCAGATGATTTATTATTGGGCTTTCAACTTCTTGAGGGAGGTCTGATCACCATTCTTTTTTTGCACTGATTAAGTGGTGGATGGACACTACCCATACATTCCATACTCGTATAAGTGAGTTAACTATTTAGCTTATAAGTTTTTCTATGATGACTGAGATTGCCTTCGGACTCCCATTTATTTCAATATCAATTATTGCAGTCTTCTTGAGCATGCATGGAGTCAGTATGTGCGAGATTTGATTGGATTTGTCTCGACATGGAAGAACTGGAAGAACGTTGTTCTTTCATCATTAGTCGAGGGATTTAGACGTCTTCCCACCAGCACACCTCATCAGATTGCTTATAAGGCGAGATGCTTCCTCCTGATCTTGCTTAGAATGACCCTCTTTTGTAAGACTAGTCACGAGGTCAGCATTGACCTTCTCGGCCCTCTTCGAGACTTAGACCGAGTTATCACCCTCGATTGAGGATCTGTGGTGTTGGCTTATTTGTATTATAGATTGGACATTATCTGTAGAGGCATTGTTACCATGTGTGGCTTTTAGCATGCCCAGCATATGAGTCTATCCCCTTTTCATTTCTATTCCTCTCTTTTCCTTTTTTTTTCCTTTTATTGACTTATTCTCTCTTTCAGATATGGAGTATAGAGATTGGCCTGATTCGTGGCTTCGAGGCTATCAGCTCTGAAAGGAGTCTCCCCCTAATGCAGAGATAGGGCTCCTCCCATCTAATGAGTGTCAGGAATACTCTGCAGACCTACTGTGATTAGCTGAACACTGTCGAGTGGGACCTAGTAAGAAAATAAAATCATTAGTACTTTATGACTTAATAAAAGTTAAACTTAATTAATCCTAATTTTGTAAATATATTTTAATTGGCTAGAGAGAGCTAATGACATCCAGCAATATGATTTCATGGATGCCGTAGTACAACTTGAGGAGATGAGGGTTCTGCCCTTTGGTTATGGCTGTTATATGTGGTATTTGGGAGAGCAAGTATACCGGTGGTGCTCTAAACCTTCCTAATGTCATATTCTTTTTATTGTCCCCCATTCAATGCTTTACAGTTCTCATATGACGATCTCAAAGTTGAGAGAGGCATTACAGGGATATGATGCCATTATTTTTCTTGAACGATCTCACCATTATCAGAAGTTCATCTGTGAGACCCTCTTGGAGTAGGTTCCTATTAATTAGGCTGAGGTAACTTCTGATAATTTCTTTCATGGAACTCTCCAATCATTTATTCTTTTCTTAGAGTTTGCTTTTCATAGATTGAGGAGGTTCGCTTCCCTACTAATGAAGCGATAGAGGAGGCGACTGCGGCTAATAAGGGGTGTGAGATTATGCAGAAGAGTGAGGTTACTCATGGGTCTGAGATTGCACCTGAGGTCCCCGAGTCCAGTCCTGGTCGTGCATAACACACTTAGCATATTAGGACCAACCATGAGGGAGCTTTTATTAACGTTGCTTTTGGCGATGTTCCCCTTCTTGATAGATCCATGCTCTATTCGGCTCCTACTGTTCAGACTCTGGTTAAGCAGCAGATACATTTGGGTGATGTTCAACCCCCTATCTTTTCTCCAGTAGATACTTCTCATGTGAGTTTGTTTAACTTATTTCTTATATTACCTATACACTTGGTATTGATGTTACTACAAGTTTATAAAATAGGTCCCTCAGACACAGGCATAGTATTTGCATGAACTCACCTAATCTCAAAGGTTATTTACCATGCAGGTCATAGATAGTTGGCAGGTAAGTATATGCACTTATTATGCAAATGTATACATGGTGTGCATGGAATGCATATGATATAATGCTTCCTCTATGTGAAGAGTTATTCATGAGATATGGAGCGGGAGATTAAGATGCTTTGCTAGCGACTTGCTGACTCAAGCCTTGACCCCTATGGTGCTGGTACTTTATCTGCTAAACCTTCATATACCTATCACTATGATGATCCTAGTAGAGGATAGAGCCCATGGCCTGACTCTAGAGCTAGGGATGACTGATTCCAAGCTATGTTCATCTCTGATTTGTAGTTAGGATTGCTCTATTTCAAACTTCCCTTTCCTAAAATTAGTCTCGAAAGAACATATGATCCTAAGTGACTTTTATTATTATTATTATTATCATTATTATTATTATTATTATTATTATTATTATTATTATCATTATTATTATTATTATTATTATTATTATTATACCTTAACTTTTGCCTAAGCCGCCCTTTTGGGTTTTCAACTTAGCAAGCTTATTATTATTTTTCTTTTCCATATCTGAGTTGTGATACAGGCTATAGAGCCACCCATACTTTCTAGAGATAAGAGGATTCAAGCTTTACATGATGAGTCTGAGAAGAAGAAACATAGGCACCACTAGAACAAAATAGTCTCATAAAGCTAGTCTTAATCTTTTATGTTATGTTTTCCTTTCTAGTGCTTATGTATTATAAATAAGATAGAACATTCAATGTCATAGAAAAATTTCAATTTCAATAAGATTCATTAATTAGGGCAAAAAAGAGTACATTTGCTACATTACATAATATAACTTATGTTTTTAGCTAGTCCTTTTAGATTTTCTAACTGAATATTTTTTGCTCACATTTATTTCTCTAACTTTTGCCTGACTAGCCCTTTGTGGGTTTTCTAATCAATGAGACATCTTTTATTTTATTCCTTAATTTTTGCTTGCTAGCCTTTTAGGGGTTTTCTGAACAGCGAGAATGTCCTAACTTTTTTATGACTAGCTTTTTTAGGTTTTCTAGTCAACGTACTTTTATTTTCTTTATACTACTTTTGTTTATTTTTATAGATAGTATTTCTTGAGGTGATCCAGGTTAATAGGCTCCATGAACTCATTCCCTTCAAGATAAGATATCTTGGCAGCTCCCTTTGGCATAACTGACTTGACTAAGTATGGTCCTTCCCAGTTTGGTATGAACTTTCCTCTTGGATCAAACACCACTGCTCTATATTATTTTAGTACCATATCCTTAGCTTTTATCTTCCCCAGCTTTACCTTCTTTTTAGATGCCCTTACTATCCTCTTATGGTATATTTGGGTATTTGGGTATAAACAAAGCATTCATCCTCTTCTCATCAAGAGACACTAGATTATCATATATTTTCCATACCTATTCACTCTCAGGCATTTTGGCCTCTATAACTACTCTTAGAGACTTTATCTTAGTTTATATTAGCAAAACTGCTTCACAACCTTACATCGAGGAGAATGGAGTTTAGCCTATGGCAGTTCTGGTTATAGTTCTATATCCCCACAAGGCGAAAGGAAGAAACTCAGACCAATCCTTGTAAGTTTTTACCATCTTAAAGAGGATTTTCTTGATATTTTTATTTGTTGCTTCCACTACTCCATTAGCCTGAGGTCAATATGGTGAAGACTTATGATGTTCGATCCCATACTTCTACAATAACTCTACCATTTCTGCTTGAAACTGAACCCCATTGTCTATCACTACATGATGTGGAACCCCGTACATTCAAATGAGATTATTTTCAATAAATTGGGCCATCTATTTTGCATTTAGAGCATTAAAAGATTCAGCCTCTACCCATCTAGAGAAGTAATCAATTGCCACGACTATGTACTTATACCCATTTGACACTGATGGCCTTATTTCTCCTATAATATCAATCCCCCCAAGCTGCAAAAGGCCAAGGAGATGATAAACTATTTAGCACCATTGGAGGAAGGTGGTTGAGGTTCCCATAGATCTGACATTGGTGGCATTGTCTCATTGTTCTAATACAATCCTTTTCCATGCTCATCAAGTAGTACCTTTGTCTGATTATCTTTTTTGCTAGGATTATCCCATTCATGTGAGAACCATAAGCTCTTGTATAAACCTCTTTCATCACCTCTTCTACTTCATCTTTCTTGAGACATCTAAGCTACATTCCATTCGGCATTCTTTTATACAACACTTCATCGTGACTTGTAAAATTAAGTGCAAGAACATGCAAGGCATATCTTTCTTTTAAAGTGCCCTCATCCGGATATTTTCCTTCCTCAATGAACTTCTAAACATCATAAAACCATGGCTTCTCTTGAGGCCTTGTCTGAATCGCCATAATCTAATCATCCTTATAATATAGAGCCTTTTATTTCATAATCAATAATGACCTCATAGTCAACCTAGTCACACTATCCCACATTGAAGAGAGTGTTACCAGTGCATCTGCCATCTAATTGTCATCTCTTGATAAATGGATAAAGAGACACCTAGTAAAATTATTTGTTAAAGCTTTCAAATAGCAGACTTAGGGTTTTAACTTTTCCTCTTTCACTTTCCATTCCTCATTAGTTTAGTTGATAACCAACATAGAATCCCTGTATACTAATAACTCATTTGCTCCAACTACCATCACTGCTTTTACTTTATGAATGCATGCTTAATACTAAGCCATATTATTGGTTACTTTGAAATCAAGCTTCTTGGCCATTGGTATGGTCTCCCCTTTTGGCATAATAAGAATCACTCCTAATCCATCTCCTTTATTATTTACAACTCCATAAAAATAAAACTTCCACTCCTATTGTTTTACAACTGCTAAATTCTCATCTGGAAACTCTAAATTCCATTGTTCATCACCTTTTACTACATTTTGAGCTAGGAATTTCACTATTGCTCTTCCCTTGATTAAATTTGTAGTAATGTACTTTATGTCAAATTCAGTTAGGAGTACCAGCCATCGAGACATTTTTCCAATTAAAGCAGATGCTTGAAATAGATATCGTAAAGGATCTATTTTTGAAATAGCCTGAACCTAATAGGACTAAAAGTAATGTCTTAATTTCCTTATTGCCCAGATCATTATCAAACATGTCTTCTCCACCAAATTATACTTTTCTTCATATGGCAAGAACTTCTTATTGAGGTAATACACTGCATGCTCTATCCTATCCAAACCTTTATGTACTGACATTGCCCTCATTGCCTATTCTTCTAGAGCTAGATATAGGATCAAGGGTTTACCTAGCCTCGATGGTTTAAGCATAAATGGATTAGTGATATACTCTTTTATCTTATCAAATGCCCTTTAATAGTCATCATTCCACTTAATCGGCTAATCTTTCCTTAAGAGCTTAAAGATATTAGTAAGTTTTGCAATGAACCTACTAATATATTGCAACTTGGTAAGGAATCTTCTCACTTCTTTCTTTGTATTTGGTGTTAGAATTTCTTGGATAGCTTGCACTTTATCTACCTGAAGTAACCCTGAAAATGCACTTCTTTGGGTTGAGCCTTAGATTATATCTCTCAATTCGAGCTAGGAACTTGTGTAGAGCTTCAAAGTGTCCTTCTTTTATTTTTGACTTGACCATCTTGTCATCCATATATACTTCCACCTCCTTATGCATCATGTCATGGAAAAGAGCAGTAGCTGCTATTTGATAAATTGCTCAAACATTCATACCTTACTATCTTTTTTAGGTATCGAGACTATATTTGCTAGCCATTGGGGATAATCTACTACCTCTAAAAAGTTGGCCTAAATTTATTTAGCATTTCTTCTCTTATCTTTTCAGTTCATTCTGGTCTCAACCTGCACAATTTGTGTTTAACTGATTTTATTCCTGGATGAGTTGGATTATGATGCTCTGCAATGTCCCTATGTAAACCTAGCATGTCTTCGTAGGTCCAAGAAAATACTTCCTTTCTCTTTATTAATATTCTCTCAAAATTTTCCCTCCCTTCAGGAGTTACATCATGCAATATAGAAATGTCTTTTGGATTATCATTCTTGCCCATGTTAAATGAATTAAATTGAATTAAATTAATGTCAAACATGCATGAATGATCAAAATTATAATGCATAGAACTAGTAGGATGCACATCACACAAGTAAGCAAAACCAACATTCATATCATTAACTAAAGGAAAAATAAAGTTTTCTTCGTTATAGAGACTAGATGTTATTACATCGGCTTATTCATAAAAAACATTAGTAAAGCTATCACTAATAAGAGTAGCTAAATCCTGGGGTGGCTCCTCTTCAGGTGGCAAACATAGCAGCTCCTCGACAACAGCATCCCCCATTCTTCCAACTACTTGCTTCATCACTTCTTCTTTGTTGCTCTTGGCTAAGTTTTCCATAATCTGGTCCATGGAAATCTCAAACCTAGGATCATTTTTACCAGCGACATTAATGGACTCCTTAGCACCTGTATATTACTTGCCCTCTCCTGGCTTGATGAAATTATTGCTTAATGGCTTAACTCTGCCCAGGGGCTTATTTCTCTTAGCCTTCTCCTTCTTTCTTACCCTTCTATTGGTGGATCCTGTCTCAGCACACCCTAATCCTTTAGTGTCACTTTGACTTTTGAATTCTGGTAGCTTAGGACTCCTTGCTCATTCTTGCCTAGCCCTCGTCCAAGTTGGTAATTCATGCTCTTTATCATTTTTGCAATCCTTGGGTTTATTTCAGTCCCATCAAATATCCTAGCAATTTGAAAATTGGGAGGAACACACACTTGTTTCTATTTTTCCAGTATGGTGGCCACAACTTCATTGGGTTTTGCTTCAATTGTCACTACATCTCCTTCATGAGAGAATTTTATCTTCTGGTGCATAGTCGAGGGTCTCTTAGAGCATGGAACCATGGCCTTCCTAACAATAAAGTATAAGTAATTGGTATATCCAATACAATGAACTTAATGGTTGATTCCATCGGTCCTGTTTTAACCAAAGCTTCGAATGTCCCCTCCACATTCCTAATGTTATCATCATAAGCTCTGATTATAAGGTTTGAATGTGTCAAGTCTTCAACTTTCAAACCTAAATTAGGCAACATCTTCAATGGGCATTCATTAATGACAGAACCATCATCAACCATTGCAAAGTTGGTTCTTTTCCCTTTTACTTCAGCTAGCATAAATAATGCCTTGTTATGATTTCTTTCTTCCCAAGGCAGGTCATCATTTGAGAAGGCTATCAGCCTGTGTTTTTTTATTGTAACCTTTGCTACCATGGCCTTGGGTGTGGCTGCCGTTCAATGTTCATGTTTGACAGAGCTTTCACTAAAACTCTTATGTGACTACCTAAGTGCATCAGTAGTTCCCAGATACTGACATTTTCCTTAGCCTTCTTCAATTGTTCCAAAATTAGATCTTCTTTTTCCCTTTCTTTTGTTTTTACATCATTTATCTCTTCTCTTTCTACAACTCTCTCAATCTTCTTCTCTGATGCCTTGTAATTCCTCCCACTTCTAGTGACATGATTCACTTTGGGGTCATCACTCCACACATCTAGACCAGCGGGACCCTCCTCATTAGAGTCATACCAGATGTTTATAACTCTGATGATTTTGTCCCTCTTTCCATCCTTTTATACTTATACTATGCACATTTCCTTTCCCTTCATGCTAAACTTTCCCAGATGTGCTCCTAGTAATTCCTCAATCCCTTGTTCGAGAGTTAGAGACTCCTTTTCTTCTTTCGTTGGCCTATCACCAAATTCATCACCCCATCCTGAGGCACAACCTCCTCAAGAGGTATATCATTGGAAGTAGGCTTTGAATAGAACACCCTATAATCAAATTTCCCTAAGGGCTACACTAATAAATCCTTAACTCTTGGCTCTTTTGGGGTTTTAGATTCGTTCTTGTCATTAAACTCATTGCCCCATCCTAAGGGCACAATTGATTTAATTGGGATATCTATAGAGGGTGGTTTGGAATAGAACACTTTATAGTCAAATTTCCCTGAGGTCTACCCTAACAAATCCTCAACTCCTCTAAAGGCATTAGAAGATTCTCCATTAGTTGTAGGGTTTAGATTTTCAAAGGAGTTTAGCACTTGTTCTTTGCTCATTTCTAAGTTAATTATCATAGTGGTCGGTGGTGGGATAATTTGGTAGTCAATGAAAGGATTGTTTTTAGTGTTTAGGTTAGAGTTGGATTTTTCAAGGTCTGAGATTTTTTTAGAGTTTATTAGGTTTTGGATCTCGTGTTTAAGGCGAATACATGTGTCTATGGAGTGGCCAGCTACTTAGTGAAACTTACAGTAGCTATTAGGGTTGTAGCTTAGGACATTTGGGTTAGGTGGTTTGGAAGAGGTTAAGGGTCAGAGTAAGCCTCTTTAGACCAACCGTTCTAAGACTTTAGAGAGTGGTTGGTTGAAGTTGGAGAATCTTCGAGGTTACTAAACTGCATGCACCTCCACAGCTCAGCTAGTACTTCCCTGTTGTGTGCCCCTGGTTAGGTAGTTTTAGGTTCTAGTGCCTCTAGAGCTTCTAATCTTGTCATTCTCAATTTCTTTTGCTTACAAACCATTATCATACAAATCTATGAATTTTTTAGGGTTCATCATCTGCAACCTCTTGACCAGATTAGGTGACACATTCTGAACTATCATCCTAATATGATCCTTCTCGACCAGCTTATTTTTCATCAACCTTGCTTTATTCATGAAACAAGTCAAGAAATCAGAAAAAGACTCATTGGATTTTTATTTAGTTAATTCTAGATCCTTGATGGATACTTCCAATCTAGTATTGTAATCATATTATTTCAGAAAAGCAGTACATAACTCTTTTCAATTAGCCCTGATAGATTTCTCTAACCCATAATACCAGTTTACAACCATTCCTTTTAAAGACAAACAAACAACCTAGTGGTCACAAATAATGGGGCTTTAGTAGTGCTTACAGTTGTAGTGTATTGATTCAGATGAATTCTAGGATCTCTAATTCCATCAAACATCTATAGCTGAGGCATTTTGAATTTATCAAGTAGCTTATTATCCTCTGTTAGCAACATATCATCAAAGTCTAATGAAAACCCCATGCATTGTCCCCTAATTAACTATTCCATCTTGGACATCTTTTGGGTTAGTGCTCGCATATGCTTAGACTCATGGTCATGTACTAGTTCAAGTGATTCTCTCTTTGCCTTTTCTATCATATAGTTCTCAATATCATCTGGCTTCACATCAATAGTAAGTGGGTTTCTAGCAACAGGGTACCCCCTAACATTGTTGGCAGCAGGTGAAGCATCTACAACAAGTGGGACAATAGCAGCATCAGGTGTTTGTTTAACTGTAGGTGGTGGTATAATAGTAGCAAGTTGTATCAATACAGATAGTGCTTGCCTCATCTCATCTTGCCTCATAACCCTTATGTCATCCATCAAAGCTCCCTTTATGTCTTTTAAGGTCCAGTTCCCTTGTTGTTGTTCCATTTGTTCAAATTCAGGTAAAGTTGGTTCAGTTTTTAAGTAAAGTGGGTTGATAAGGCTTCTTTCCAATCTGTTTAGGATTTCCTTTGCTAAGGTTTTAGAGCTCTGACTTGTTCTTCTTAGTCTACCACCTTTCCATCCCTAAATTTGAGAAGACCCTAGTGTATCTATGATGGCTATAAAATAAGGTGTTAGAATGATGAATGAGATGCATGTATGCATAATGCACATGCTATATAGTAAGTAGCAAGCAAGCAAATAGCATGTAAAAAGTATTAGGAAACAATCAATAGGCAACATGCAAGCATAAACCTTCTAACCTTATTCCTCCCACACATGTATTCAATGGTGAGTTTCTTTTCCTAGGATTTTTGGTTTTGGCCTTAATATCAACAGGAGATATCAAGGACCGACATGTATGCCAAATCTTTCTCAAAGTAGTAAAGGCATAGAAATATCATTTATAGGTATAAAGGTCTAGCCCAACATTTATAACCCTAAGTGGGTTTCAAAAGTATAGGCCTCAGGTTTTATGAATAGAAAAACATCATGGCAAATAAACATACAAGCAATTTAGGTAAATCCTAGGGGAAATTACTAAGCCATTATATATGGTTAGGTTTTGGTAAGAATTCAAGGTTCTTTTAGCTAGATGTCCTCTATTATGGACTTGAGTCATAGGCCAAGGTTAGAGGGGGCCCCAACATCCTTTACTAACTCAAGAGAAGACCACCCCCCTTTAGGACTTGGGTTACAGGCTCTAGTCAAATGAGCCTAGTAATCTCTCTTAAACTGAGTTAAGGCTAAGAGTGATGGTTAACCAATCTATAACCCCATGAAGCTAGTGGTATCATAGAATCATAAAAATAACACTATTGGGTAAATAGGGACATGCAAAATGAATGCAAGAATAAAATAATAATTAATAAAATGATCCTAAAGAACATAAGTAGAATTAGTATCTCTTATCCCTAGTGGAGTCACCATTGTAGATGACGGGGTTTAGCACGCGCCCAAGATTTTAGCAACCGTGATACTGTTTAGGCTCAGGACACTAGGGAACACACTACTATATCATAGAGACATAGCGTGGAGATGAGGAGTTACAACCCAGGGTAATAATTGGGACAAATTTCTTTAGTGGTACTCGATTCTCTAAATGAAAGCTAACACCACAACCAGGAAATTCTAAGAACAGAATACTAACTTATCTTAGTCTTGTGTTCATTTAGGATTACTTTATGAATTATTACATCATTCTCTACTTACATGCTATTTTATTAAACACTAATTTGAACATCCATCTAACCCTAAGGCAACTAATCATAAAATCACATATAAAAAAAGCATTCATACAAGGTGTAATGTCCCTAAGTCTAAACTAAGTTAATTTTATTTAGAAGTTAGATAATTCTACATTTTATTTACAAGTGAAGTGGGCTGACAAAGGACCTACATTTTTATCAATTTTAGTGAACCTAGGTCTATTTGTTTTAACTCATTTAAGGAAATGGACTTAAGTCTATAAAATTTTAAAGGAAAAGTTGAATTAGTGGACCTAGGTTTAACTTGATTTTATTTTAAGTGAAATGTGGGCCTAAGTCTATTTATTTTAAAACTAATGAAATTAAATGGGCTGAGCTAAATCTAAATAAAATTTAAATTACTAGAAAATGAGCTTAAAGTCTAAATTAATTTTAAAAGAAATAAAAATGCTTTATTGGACTGGGCCAAATCTAAATTGATTTTATTGATTAAAATGGGTCTAAATCTAATTAACCTAAAATGGGCCTATATTGGTTTTAATTAAATTAAACCCTAAAGCCAATTTAAGTCTATTGATTAAGTGGGTCTAGACCTAACGTTAGCTTAGGGTCCAAAAGGCATGAAAACCAAAAACAAAACCCAATTCAACAAACATACCAAAAATAAATCAAAACAATAATTTTTACATGATTTTTCTAAGAAACCATAATTTAATTTCATGTAATCCTAAAATTAATGTACTGCCATCATTGATTTTATTATGTTTTACCAAGGGAAACCCTAATTACTAATTAATTTTAAGAACACAAAAGCAAATAATTACTATTCCCACTATTAGGGTTATTACAATTCCTACGTGAATAAAACAAATAGGAAATTATATACAAACCCAATAAAAACAAATAAAATAAAAAGCAGAACCCTAAAAACCTACGTTAAAATGTTACAGGTTCGAATCCATGGCATTCTATAAATCTTCTATTTGTTCATTTACCCTCACGTAGTCATTCTAGTTATACCCATCTCAAGCTAAAATCAAAATAAAAAAAAATGCTGAAACAAAAGGAACAGATTAGTACTGATTAAATAAGAAAATAATAAAATAAAGAATTAAATCAAAGAAAATAATAAAGAAAGAAAGAAATAAGGGAATAGAGATGAAGAATGTTGCGTATATGCTATTTGAATGCCCCTCAAATTTGGGATTGTCATTGTTTTGAGATTGATTTTATTGCTTTTCTTTTTGATTTCCTGGACTTAAAAAACAAAGAACATAATTTTCTTCCTTTTAAAAAGGTTTCTTTGAAATATGTAGTAGAAAGGTTTTTTTTTATATGTTAATTTTTCTTTGCTTTTTCTCTCAAACTTTTCTTCAAAACCCTAGCCTCTTCAGAATCGCCTCTCTCTATCACTTTCTTTTCCTTTTATCCTCAACTAACATCTCTCATGTGATCACAACACTACTAACCTCTTGCATGATCACAAGAGAGGCAAGATAAAAGAGTTATGTTTTTTTCAAAATAAAAGATCAGCATAAAAGGATTTCAAAAAGAGAAAATACACATAATGGACATGTACTATACACAGAAAATATTAAAAATAATTTCTTTATTAAAATAAATTAATTTTAGACCAATAAGAAAATAGGAAATACTAAAAAATGACAGAAAATACTAAACAAATGCAAATGTTCCGTAATGCCGATTAACACTAGGCAAATGCTGATGCTACAGTTTGCTCAGCAGTCTCAAAAAATTTAATTTTTTTTTAAAACATTTTAGAATTAAGATTTTTCAATTAGGTCCAAAAACACTACAATTTAGTCCTTGAAATCTCAAATTTCAGCACTAAAGACCAATTTCTCGATTAATATTTTCATTATAGGGGCTATCATTTCATTATGCACAATTGCATCGCAAAATTAGGTGCTTACACCGCTATTAGGGTTTCGTTATTAAAACACGTAGTAAAAAAATTAAAATTTCATTCACAAACCCAAAATATGATCCATGTAATTTGATTAACTGATTTAATTAGGGTCGACAAATACTTACCACAGATGCAGAAAGGGGCAAGATTGCTAGAAGGATGAGAGGGGTTCACATTGGTGATATTCTACCTTGAGCTTTTAGTGTTCTTAGTCAGATTAACATGTCTTTAATATGGATACATCCTTATACAAGTACCCACATGAACAACCTTTAACCAAAATGTGTTAGTGTACTAGCACTTTTTTTTAAAAAGTCTTACTTTCTTAATAACTTTGCGTTTTGTTTTCTAAAAGATGAGAAAATAATTTTGGTGGTAGAATGATAAATGTATAAAACCCTAGAGAAAAAGGTGTATTTGTACACTTCTTCATTAGGGTTTCTGTTACCAAAATGATTTTCTTTGGTGTATCACCTATCTATTTATATTTTAATTTAAATTCCAAAATAGAAATTATTTCCTATTTATTTAAAAAAACAATTATATATATATATATATAGTCACTCTATCAAGATGTGGCTTTTACTCACTTTTCTACATATACATTGGTTTGCTAAGGGC
The DNA here is from genome assembly GCA_947683625.1 of Mallotus nudiflorus. NCBI lineage: Eukaryota > Viridiplantae > Streptophyta > Magnoliopsida > Malpighiales > Euphorbiaceae > Mallotus > Mallotus nudiflorus. The sequence goes on from CANTUR010000291.1 coordinate 1,453,289, forward strand.
ATGGATGAAGTAGTGGTTGAATGGAGTTCAATAATACTATAGCGATGCATTAAACCTAGCTTTACCCTTTGAAAAGTTCTTTCTCGCTCATGTCATTCAGCATTGTGTGAGCCTGTAAGTTCACATAACATTGGGAGTAGGCCTCGAATCCCAATTCTAGCCTACTAGTCATAAGTGGCCTCTAACAAGACATTATGACTACCCAAGTTATGTGAAAGTTGAAAATTCGACATAGTATAATTTATAGTGAATATTGTGGTCCTTTTGTCACATAATATCTTGATTGAACATAAGACATATTTTATGTCATCCTTATATAATTCAAGCACATTATCTCTCAAATCTATGTAGACTGAGAATGATAGCTCTTTATTAGTTATTTTGCAGCATGGCCATGCATTTCTTTAGTCTATCTTATCAAGGGGCCTGCAAATATCTTACTTAGATTAAGTAAGGGACAAATTCCTTCTCAATCATTCACATTCCTCTTATAACTCATTATACATCCAACAATAATCTATTTCATTATCTTGTTAAAGACAATGTTAGAATGTGTCAAAATACAAAATAATTATATAGGAAACTATAGTGATTTTAAGGTTAGAGGACTAAAAATAATATTACTGTGATGAGAATTACTGATGACAATTATCTATATAGTATTCTCATAGTGGGCCAATTCAATACATCATATCTCAAATAAGTACATATGAGTTGATGTAATATCTCATATACATAATTAGTCTAACATAATCATTAGTCAATACCATACTAGCCTTAATTCATCATCATTTTAATAATAATGAATGACTAGGGATAAATCATAATAGGATTCATATTTAACCTAAGGGTTTTATTATTAAGTCGCATACTTGATGAACTTAAAAATGATTGACTATTTAAGTAATTATTATTATAAAATAATAATAATGAAAATGCCTCTTTATTAATAAAATGATAAAGTCAAAACATGGTCATATATAATTGACCTAGTGCATATCAATAACACACCCACTCATTCACATAAATAACAAATAGATAGAAAATGCTGACGTAATGTCATAACATGAAAAGCACATTGGGGCATTTGATTATGCATATTCATATAAAGTGCGATAAAATCACATTAAATAAATAAAATAATGAACGTCTCTATACACTTTAAAACGATATAATAGGAGAGATAATATAAAAATATTAAATCAACATGAAACAATTAAGATTTAGGTACTTTTCATCAAGGGACCTACGTGTGGTTTTTCTAGCCCAACAATATGGTTTTTGTGCAACTAATATGAAATTATGCATTTTGATGCAAAATTAAGTACTTTTAGAATAAAAAGGGAAAATAACATAAATTATATGATGAATATCTTAGGTTTGACCCTTGTCAACCCCGTACTAAAAGTGATAACACTTGCAAAAATGGTGAATATTGCAAATTTTGTACAATTATTATAACTTTAGTGTGGGGTTAACAATGGTAGAGATCCCATGCAAGATTATGCAATTTTACTGAAAATATTAATTTTACACTTAAAAAATATGTGAAAATGTCAATTTTGCGTGGAAATAATGAAGAAATGCAATGTTAGCATTAGATATGCAATCATGGTCCTAAAACTGCTATTTTTATGATAAAAATCTAAAAACGCAAGTAACACGAGAAAATGGTATTTTTTATGATAAAAAGATAGTTTTCAAACCAAGACAAGCTTTATATTAAAAATGTGATTTTTAATGTCAAAAATAATATTTTAGAAAATTCACATTCATTGGTAGAAAATGTAGAATAGCAAAAGTACAAAAATGAAATTAAAATAACAATTAATAGTTGACAAGCAAAAGGGGCCAAACTTCACCACACAAATCATATTAATTTTTCTCAATTTGTTGCCTAATAAAATAGTAAGAGAACAGGAGTATAGGAGAAAATGAAATTTACGATAAAATTAAATGTTCAACATTATTATTATTATTTTGGGTCCTTAGCTTACGAGCTAAAGAATAGAAACAATTATTGTTTCAAGAGTGAATTTTCAAGCTATCCTCATTAAAATTTGTAAAAATGATGTGAAAATAAAATTTTTTATATCTTTAAAGTGTGCTTTAAAAAAATTGATAGTTTGGTTTTGTTACAAACTAGTTCTAAAAACCCTAAGAAAAATAACAAAAATTAAAAGGGGTTCTGAGTCTTTAATCCAGTAGAGTTTCGATAAAGTGTTTGAAACAATTATCTAAAAATAGAAAAAAGTGAGGTATTTATAGATAGAGGAAGTTTCTGGCATGTGTACGCATGCATGATGGATGTACATGCATCAGAGACATGTGTTTGCACATAGGGAAGGGAGTACACATGTGGTTGTGCATAACCATATGTGCCCATATGTGGGGTACGTGGTGACACACTATCTGGCTTATGGCCCCATATGGAATACATAGATGTGCCCCACTTGGCATATGGTTGGCCCATAACCATGCATTGTATGCTTGGTCAAACACTCCTAGCGCTTGGCCATGTGCGTGTGTAAGACATGCACTCTCACGTGTCATCGCATGCACCTCACATGACTCCCAGGTTGCATAATTTTGTGAATTTTTTGTTTCAAAGGTTCCTCGAGTTATGAAAAGATGTTTTAGATGTTTAGTTATGTGAACAAACTTCCAGTTTCAATTAACAGAGCTCGAATTTAACAAAATAGGTATCGACTTAATGAATTGCATGTTCGTGTAACAACACACTTAAACGGTGGTTAGTATGTAGTTCGCTATTTTGAAAATTTAGTTCCTTAAATTGAGGATTGGTTGATTGATTTAGAGATGAATTTACCATCTTAGAAGTCCAGCTTTCAATTTTTTAATTTTTATAGGTTTGGACTAGCACACTACAAAAGGAATAACAATAAGCAACTTTTGTCATTGTTCATCAATTATTACCATTATCGGATCGTTATTAGAGGCTACCAAATTTTAAAGTATGACAAACTAATTTCTAAAAGTCTTATATTGAAGATGGCATTATTATAAGTATTGGTCTTAATCAATCCCTTTTTGTAAGAATGTTCTTAAGGCCTTTTTTGTTTCCTTTTTTTGAATTGTTGGAGATTCTTCTTTGAGCTTTGTGGTTCCTTTTGTATGATGTTTTTCCTTGAAAATGTATATAAGGTTTATTTTTTAATGTATTACAAGATATAAAGAGCATAATGTGTGTGTGTAGTTTTATAATATTTCATGCAATGTATTTGTTGTTTACCAGTTATTTATCAAGTAAGTCTCCCTTTTTTGGTTTTATTTGTTTTAGTGTAGTATCCTTAAAGCTATTTAAAAGTTTGACATCTTATTTGATATATAGGTACATGTAAAATAAGAAAAAAAAGTGCACATAATGACATAATAATTATTAAAATGAATGAACTATTTTTTAAGTCACCTATGGATCAATTGTTTGTTTCCCATATTGTTCTTAATCATTGGAGTTATTACTTTCTTTAGATTCATTTTCCTATAAGTAGAATTTTTGTTATTTAGATTATATTATAAGTTCCTTTACTTTGTAATACAAAGGTATATATTACCTTTTCATAGGTGATCTTTTTGTAATCATTATTGAGCTTGTAATTGTTAGGAATCAATTATACTACTTAGACATTAAATGTTAAGTAGGGAAAATTCCAAAAATTTGCTTACCATAACTCTTGATCTCATCAAGAAATCAAATCCCTAGGATCCAATTTGCAATTAACACATAACTAACATACAAGGCAACATAAATACAAGTAATCAATAATCTAGGAATTCTAAGTTTCAAGAGAACGTACAATCTTCTAAGTTTGAAGAAGACTATAAGTATTCTACTAGAATGGTTTGACCTCATTTGATTCAACTCTTAAATCAACTTCAAGTCTCCTAAGTGCGAGACCTCTAGCTTGAGACACCAACCTTTATAAAATCTCTTTCTTGCTTTGATCAAATGGAAATAGGTATCCTCTCTCAATTGCCCTTAGTAACTAGCACTAGATCATCCTTGCAAGAGCGCTTGGTTTTTGTACATGTCCTTTTTGTTTCTTATGTCTCTACACTTTTTCTCTTCGCCAACTATCAATTAATATCTACTTTTTGCTTTTAGATATACTTGGCTAGAGATTAAAGTAGAGATTAGTGACATGACACATATGTCACTTATTATAATTAATTAACAACTTAATAAGTCGCTAATGTCCAAAAATAGAGGATGTAGATATTATAACTTTTGTAAATTCCTTACATCACTTAGGATTTACACATGTCAATAATATCTTTACACCACCTAGGACACACACACACACATATATATGATTTAATAAAATTAAGCATTTCTCTTAATGGAGTTGGGCTTAAACATTGGGCCAACTCTTGACCCAAAGCCCATTCCATCAAATAAATGGACTTAAATAAGGTAAAGGGGCTTTGTCTATTACTTAGTTTAATCTTTAGTCCAAAACTCTTTTGGGCCTAGGTCCATAATACTTGGGCCATTAATCCAAATAAATAAAAGACAACATATACCCTTTATTAATTTAATATCTTAATTAATATCTCATATCAATTAAGCATAAATTAATAATTAAACCTTTCATTGAAATTATATTTCATGATATGCTAGAATCATCACTTTAAGTAAAAATATAATTTCATTAATCTTAATTAATTGATTAAACTCTTTAATCAATAATTAGATTATTAAATAGAGATTTGGTAAAACCTTTGAGGTGTGACTTACTAGGTCCATGTCTAATTGGCAATAAGAAGATAATATCAACACTTGATATGATTCGAAACTCATTTCAAGTCTAAATGTGAAAATCCCAATTATTCACATTTAGTTATCATAGTTGTGAGTGATTCCTAGCATCGATTTAGAAATGAATATTTTTATTAATTTACATAAACCCTTTGGTAATAATTACCATGCACTAAAATCCCTTCATTAGAAGATCCTGATATAGGCTAGAGTAAAGGATTAGTCAAACTCTAATAGCTATATCATATGACCTCTTCTTAAGTTCTATCTTTGATTAAAACATAACAAATACTAGAAATCTTCCAGACTATTTTGTTTGTCATAGCTAAGAACTCTTTCATTAATAAAAGACTTATATAGCATAAGATCTTATCTTGGTTCACTCCAAGTAATGAATCCCATCTTGGTCAAACACTCATCCATGCATTTAACTGACTAGAGCCACCACATGCCATATACCCATGTGTGAATAACACAAGTATATGAGCAATAACAAACTCTAACCACTCAAATGTGGATGATTGTGTCACCTTAGGTCAAAGGACTATATGCATCATTATGACCTAGATTATTATCATTGAAAATAAGTGAATATCCATATGATCATATATCTAGCATCACTGTTCAATCCACCAATCACATGAGTATCCACATGTCTGTTATGATATCTCATATTAAATAGAATGAGACTCACTATCTCCCGCTATTAGTATCATATATTAATCAAGGAAAATAGACATAGGTGATAGTCTAATTAATATTATCCAAATATTAATTATACAACCACAAACATTTTATAGCATATGTACTAAATAAGTTTGTAACTCATATTATTAACTCTTGATAATAAATTTATTTAAACATAATGCTAAGGGTAAATACTCAAATTAATAAACACTTTATTTAAATGAATATTATATTGCCATTTGGGATAATTTACAATGTCATTATACATTACTAGAGTGACACTAGAGCACATCTATATTAACAGTAATCATGTGCAAAATTTTGAACAAGTTTCTTCAGCTTGAGTAGGGATAAAATCATGGAATGTATTTGCACCATCACCATCTTCAAATAAAGTTTTTTCTATAGTAGCACCATGAATAGCACATAATAGAGCAATGCCTAATAGGCCGACAACTCTTATAATATAAAAAGGGTTTAATGTAGAGATCGAATGGTTCTTTAAGCCTTCTTTTACATTGTAATCATTAAGTTTGCTTTAGAAAATAAATTCATTTCTACACAAATTTTTTAATTGAAGGTGGTACTTCAAAGTTAAGCCATTATTGTTTTTGTAGTAATAAACTTGCACTCACATTTATTAGTTTTTTTAGGTTTTTTGTCAAAAGCAAAAGCTATTGCATTACCAGTGATGTCTAACACTTGAAAATGAATCTTGTAGTTGTAAGTTTTAGAATAGTTCATTATTTTGTATATGTAGTTTGAAAAAATTATTGACAATAATAGTTCTCTAAGCCTTAATTTGCACTTTGCACAGACAATGATATATTTTTCAAAATTTCTCTTGGAAGTATAATATATATAAAGTAAATGAATATATAGATCAATTTTAAAAAATGAGTAAATTAATTAACTTTTGAAAGTAAACATAATAATTTAGTAATGTTAATTATAATTTTGAATAAAAAATATATTGCATAAACATTAACATCAGTGCTGAAATAAAAATAGAAATGATATATTCTCATACTAAATATTAAGAAAATTTTAAGATAGGGACATGATCATATTTTTGCACTAAGTCATCAAGAAATCTTTATAATCCCTAGAAGTATCATCAATAACTGCACCATTAAGGTTAGTTCTAAAGATGTTGAAGTATTCTCCTATGATCTTCATTATAATAATTTTAGCTCTAGTGATAATAGTTGTTGTCAATGAATCTTCATTTGTTCCTAGCCCAATAATGGAAGCTCCAATGACCTATTAAAAATTTAATGACTATAACTTTTTTAAAAAGGAATACTATGGTAAGTATGCAAATTAGAGAGGAAAATAAATCAATCACCTTTGCAAAGTGTTTCATAAGAGACACTATGCAATGAATTACCACTTCTAATAGAGATCCCCAATCTCTATTTCCTTAACTTTTAATGTTCGGTAAAAGAACTTTTCCATTTAAAATTTATAAAAGAAAATGAAGCTTCTTACTTAGCTAATAAACTACAAAAATTGAACTTATTCAATATCATTTCCTAATATTTGCTTATAGGACTATAAAGGTTCTCTAACTTGATAAAAATTCCTAATGTTAATGATAAACACTATATGATCATGATTAGTTATTATCATTTTGTGGCTTGATGCAACATCACTACCTTTGAGTTAGCTAAATTTGTATCCACCAATTTTTTATCATAATTGTAAGAGCTTACTAAGCTCACCATAATTTGTCTAATGTAAACCATAGTGTCACTTGCAAATGATGAAATGGAAGCTAAAAATACAAGAATTCATTACCTTATTTCAATTCTTTTATCATGATTTTGCTTCTTTAATAAAATTGCTTACTTAGTGAAAGAATGGAATGTTAGCAACATTATAATTTTTAGACTTTTAAACATAAAATATTTCTTTGTTGCCTATATCTGAGAAAGATTGAGTTACCTTTCTATGAGGCAAAAAAACTATAGATACAATTCCTTCTTTAAATGAGCAATCAAAAAGAAGACAATAGGCTCGCCTTATAAAAGTTGTGATAATTATTTGTATATAATTAGCTCTAAATTATATTCATTGATAACAACACTTGGATATATATAATACATGTGAACTTGGTTATAATAAGAATAGTGTTAATCTAAACTATAAAGTTTAAAGCTTAAAATTACAACTAAATATTTTTATCCTTATCACCTGACTATAAGTTAAACATTGGTAGAGATGATGTTTAACTTAGAGCAAAGTTGGTGAAATCAAGACTTCAATATAGGCTTAGTTAAACAATTTGCAATATGATTATCAGTGGAGATGTGACAAACCTTAAGTGTGCATTTTTGAACTTGATTACGCATAAATTGGAAGTTGATCTCTAGATATTTAGAATGATTGTGAAAGACGGGTGTTGTTGTCAAATAGGTTGCACTAAGGTTGTCACACTAAATAATTGGAAAAGATTTGAATGATGAACCAATTTCTTATAAAATGGATGTAACTCAAATTATTCTAGTGGCAATGGAAGTAATGGCATGATATTTAGCCTCGGTAGAGGATCAAGCAACTATGTGTTGGTTATTGGAATCTTAGGCTAGGTAGCACCAACATGGTAATGGGGATACAAGAAATGGGGAAACTACTTAAAAAAAAAAAGACATAGACACTAGGGTCAATTTATAAATATTAAAAATATTATGGTTAATTTATAAATATAAAAAATTATAAAGTTCATTTTATATAAATTATAAATTGGATTCAATTCAAAAATATACTTTTCATGGTTGGCAATATTTTTTAACACTAAAACTAATTCTAAAAAAAAAAACCATATAATCATGTTATCTTATAATATAAATAGAGCAATAATACCTCAATTATACACAATTTTTTAATAATAAATAAACAATTTTCCATCTAATTTTACTTAAATAATTAATAATAAAATTATAATACTTATAAGTAACCTTAATATATGAAGACTTCATTTATAATAGCAATTCCAGTTTATGAAATCTTTTATTTAATTAACATTGGACATATTTATTGAAGAATACTGTCTTTAATTTCACTTCATCTAATGATAGAAGATACGTATGCTTAAAAGGAACACATGTGTCCTTTTTTTAATTGCCTCGACACTTTTGTTATTTTTGGAAATGCCCTCAAAATGTGTCGGATAGGTTTCTGAGATGTGTCAGTATAAAAAATGTGTCTTTACAATATAGATCCCAGGAAAACATATTTGGACCAAGATAAATATAGAAACCAAATGTTGATTTGGAGTCATCAAGAGATCTACCTTAGTTAGCAACATAGTAAGCACTAATCTGAGTAGATGGTCATGGTTTTGGTTTTAAGAGAAGGCCATGAGTAGGTATATCTTGGAGTTAGTGAAGGATTCACTTTACTGCCATCCAATGCACCTCTGTGGGTTAATGCATAAATTGAGAAACTTCGTTCATAGACTAGGAGATATTGAGGCATGTAAATAAGAGATATTGGAGCCCTCCAATAATACTTCAAAAAAGCTTTTGATTATAAAATGGTTGACTAGTGGATAATTATAATTTCAGCTATGGACATGATGGAGTGGAAATACCAGTGGCCATATTCATGTGAGCTCAATGGAGAGGTAAGCAGTATGCCTTAAGAGGTCTACATGACCTCAATGCCAAGGAAATAAGAGAGGAGACCAAGATCTTTAAAGGCAAATTAATGTTGAAGAGTAGAAATAATAGCGTGAATATGTTTTAGTGTATTTCCTGTTAAGATTACATCGTCCATATAGACAAGATAGTAAGCAACAATGCCATTATGTTTATAATAGAATAAAGATGTGTTAGTCTTTGAACCTATAAAACCAAGGAAAACAAGAGCATCACATATGTAATGAAACCATTTGCGAGCCTATTTAAAGCCATATAAGTACTTTTGGAGTTTGCATACATGATGAGGAAACTGATAATCAACAAAGCCAGGAGGTTGTTGCATTTAGATAGCCTCGTCTAAATTGCCATGCAAAAAGGCATTTGAAACATCTAGTTGCTAGACCATCCATTGGGAGGAGATAACAATAAAGAGAACAAGCTGAATGATAGCAAGTTTGATCACTAGACTGTAGGTTTCTTTGAAATCAAGTATAAGGCATTGGTGAAAGCCCTTGGCAACTAACCTTGCTTTGAACCAATAAATGGAGCCATATGACTTCTATTTAACATTATAGACCCATTGATAGAAAATAATGTTATAAGAGTCTTGTGATAGTATTGAAGTCCATGTTTGATTAGCATAGAGTGTACAAATTTCATCTTTCATTATATGGACCCAATATGGAGATTTTATAGCCTATTTGGAATTAGAAGGTGTAATGGGAAATGAGTGAGTGGTGATAAAGGTTTTGGGTTTTAAGGATTCAACTTGAAGTAGGTAATCAGAGGGTGAATTTTATGGACTGGTGGGGAGGTGACAATGAAGTTGTTGGTTAGGTATATAGTATGTTCACTAGTTGTATTTGGTGAATGAGAGGGGCAGGATAATACCTCCTTTTTATGGATATGTTTAACACAAAAAATGTAAAGGAAAAAATTCAACATAAACATTGTTAGAGCTAGTAAGACACAAAGAGAAGGTTAGCATAAATATTAGGAACATGTAATATTTTTTGTAAATGAAACAAATTATTTTGAGAATAACAATCAGATGACCCAATATGTGAAATAGGTAGAGTGTTATCATTCCTAATTTGAACTACATTAAAACCCTAAAGTTTAGAATGAAGGGTAAGGTTATCAATATGTAATTTCAAGTGATTTGTAGTTCCTATGTACATAATCTAAGAGTTATAAGGTAGTGGCTTTGAAGTTATGGCAATATGAGCAGTTAGTTATGGTTTAGTGTTGATGTGATTTCTTATAGGTGATGATGAGAAAATTTAGAGGTATGGTTAAAGACATAACATTGTAACAAGACAGTTGCGCTGAGTTTAGGGTGTTGGGTCATGGATTTGTGGATTAATATGAAAAAGGAGAGGCCATGATAAGTGTATGGTTATTGTTGTTATGATCGACCTCTATTGACACAACAATGTGTCATCTCCCTTTTTGGCCACCATAAAAATTGATGTTAACCCACTAGATGACCTAATCCAAGAACTCGTTCAACATGAACCCAAACTCATGCTCTCAAGGAAAGTTCAAATCAAGTTCCAATTCAGATATAAAGAAGCTTCACCTCATGTTTAGTTAGTCCAAACAACCAAAGCTATATCAAAACTTTAACCTTTTGAATAATAACAAACAAGCAATAAAGGCTATTAAAAAGATGCCATAATCTACTATTTGAAAGATAGATTAATAAGTTACAAAGGTTGTCATATGGTTAACCACCAAGTAACCATAGAGAACCTCTCTAAATTTTATTAATCATCCATGATTGTACACCCTTTAGGTTACATAAAATAAGGACTTTATATATTATTAAAGAAACCCTAAATAAAACCTTAATTAATATCCTAACTAAAAACGAAAACAAAATCCTTCTTAAATAAGAAAATATAATCCTAGTTAAATTCATATTTACTTATGCAACAATTTGAAGCACATTTTTTAAACATGATGATGGCCGAATTGACTCAATCCCAAAACATAAAAGTTGTATCCCTTGTTTCTATATTTCATTAGCATCTTGAATTGCTTCATTTGGACCTATATTGAGTGAGATACTGCCCATTTACTGATGTATATTCAGTATGCCTAGTTTTATTCACAATCTAATAATCATTCATACTTTTAACTGAGGTTTAAGACATTATTAACTCTAGATATCTTCATCAAAGTTGTAGATCTCTTTCCTATCTTTTAACAACCTCTTTAATAATCTCAATCCAAGTTTTATAGAGTGAGTTATGGTGAAAATACTAAAGTATGCTACACAAAATATGAATTTATGCAAATTACTCATTTCTTGAATGAAAGTTGCCTTATTAGTATGAAAAAATCTTGAAACCTTCCTCTTTGGAACTAGGACCACATCATTAATCAAAATTTTTTGGTATCAAAGCTTTGACTTATTAATGAAGTACGCATCTTTACTTTTCTTTATTGTTTGCATTTAATCTAAAAAAATATTTTTTTTTTCATTCATTTTTATGTCTTGTTTGATATCAATTCATTTTCTTTGTGATTGTAGAGTTCAAATTAATTTTTCTTTATTTTATTAAGTCAATTTCATTATTTTATTCATATTCCAATCTATTTTTTATCTTTAAACAAAACAAAAAAAAAGATGAAATTCATTTTTTACATTTGTCACAAATAGATATCAATTTGAGTTTGTTCTTTATTTGGTCATTTTGCATATGTTATATACAAAACAAAAAAAAAAGGAAAAAAAAGTTTTGAATTGTGAAAAAAAAAATTGAATTGATCAAATTTGAATTCAATTTGGCCTAAAACCATTCCAGTTTTCTGTTTTGATTCTAAATTTAATACCTTCACCTTATTTCAATTCTAAATATTTTACTCTTCTTCTTAAGTTATGTTTGGGGTAGTTTAAGCACTTATTTCAAATTTTCTTTTTTTTTTTTGGATATTGTCTTTGTTTATTACATTTTCTTTAGTTCTTATAGTTAAAATTGAGTTTAATTTTTTGTTTATTTGTTTTGTATTGAGCTTAATTTGATAATTAGTAACTTAAGCTCCATAAGAACTATAAGAAAAGAATTTTAGAGGTAAAAGGCGAGTGGTGAGCTCATAAAAGGTCAAAGCCTAATTGAGTGAAATATGAGTTGAGTGACATTCTTTAAGTGTAAACATGTGAGGGAGTGTTACTTATGAGTTTTTTTTCTTTTGTTTCTTTGTTTATAATATGGCAGATCCAAAAGAAGTTGAGATAGATCCCCAATGGAAGCTCTTTATAAAGGCGATACAATAACAAATGAGTTAATTGTTAAATAGCCATCAAAAGGTTTGAGAGAAAATAAGGAGCTTAAAGCAAAGCCAAGCTACAACCACCAATAAAAACAATAACAATAAGACTCAAATCACACCTAGAAAAGTTTATAGAGGGAGATGGCATGATGGTGATGATGAGTTTGTTAATAAGAGCATTCAAGGGCATAATAGGCAAGATAACAACCTTGGGAGCGTAAAGATGAAGATACATAATTTCCATGGAATAAGAGATCCTGAAGCATATCTAGCATGGGAAAAAAAGGTAAATTTTGTGTTTAATTGCCACAACTACTATGAAGAAAAGAAAGTCAAGTTTGTAACTAATGCATTCATGGGGTATGCACTAGCTTAGTGGAATTAATTAGTGGTCTCAAGGAGGCATTGTGGAGAAGAACCTATCTCTACATGGTAAGAGATGAAGACTATCATGCAAAAGAGGTTTCTTCTAAATCATTATTATAGGGATTTGCAAATCACTTTCAAGGGATAAAACAAGGTTCGAGGAATGTTAAAGTAATTAAAGTGGTTGAGAGACAAGTTGAGGAGAAGAATAAAGGGAAAGAATGACAACTTGAAACCTTACCTACAAAGTTAATTTTTAAAGACTTGAGCATCAATCAAAAAAATGAAGAAATTCACTCGTCATGTGGGAAAATTTTGGAAAAGGAAATCTATGAAGATGAGAGAAAGGAAAAAAGGGAGTTAAGTGTTGAAATTAGGTTGAGTGAGCAAAGTGAGAAATATGAAGAGCAATTATGCATTACATTAGATGATCAAGTTATTGAAAAAGATGACAACATTCATGTTTTGGTGAATGAAGAAAGTGTGAACAATGGTTTTCAAGAGGATATAGTTAATGAAGAAATTATGGAGGTGTTAGAGCAAAATAATGCCAAAAGTCTTGATGAAATATTGTAAGAAGATGAAGATAATGGCAAGTGTGTGTAGCCTATTAAAGAAATTAATGAGAAATTATAATTTTTTGAAAGAGATATTGAAGCTAATAAGGAGTGTTCATAAAGTTTTGAGTAACCTAGTGAACTTGTAGAAGGATTAACTAGTCAAGGAGTTTGTGTTTGACCCTAGAGGATGTATGAATTTATCAATTTTAAAAGATAGGTATAATTAAAGGATGAATCATCTTTAAGAGGGAGGGAATGATAAGATCCTCAAAAGGGTTAATTTGTAAAGTCCACACATCAATATAGTCAAGTATAAAGCTTGGATGAATTTTTGGGTTATTTTCTATTTTGGAGTCAATAAGGAAGATTCAAGAGGATTCTAGAAGATATGAGAAGATTCAAGGATATTTGAAGTCAAAGTCAAATTAAAAGCCAATAAGTCAAAGTCAATGGTCAACATCCTACTTGACATGTGACATGGCATGCTTCAAAGCTTAGTCGTCATTAGTTTTTTGTTTAGTTGTCATAAGTTGTCAATTTGAATTTTCAATGCTTAGTTGCCATGAGTTGTCAATTTGACTTTTCAAAACTTAGTTGTCATTGGTTGTCATATTTTTAAAGGGATCATATTTAGTAAAGGATTTTCCTTTATAGGTGTCTTTAGGAATAAGTAAGAAAACCTATTCCTTCAAGGACTAAGATGCTTACATGCCTATATAAAGGCCATATCAATGTAGTATGAATTTATATAGAAGTTTTATCAATTAATTCTGAATTCTTGAGAGGTTAAAGTCCTTTTATTCTTAAAAGAACTTTGGTGAATTTATCAAGTGAAGGCTTGGTACATTCAAACCTAGTTTAATTTAGACTTTAAATTGACTTTTTTAATCTTAGGTTTATATTAAACAACCTTTAATTCTTTATAATTAAGGTTATTGAGTGCAAGTTTTTAAGAGTCTTTTTGGGGATTAGAGTTTCTTTTTGCTTGATTTATGAATGATCCTTAGCAAGGCTATCAAGATTGGGTTTGGCACAAGTTAACCACATTCGTATAAAAAGTTATTATGACCACCTTAACCATTTAGGGCACCTTAATTGCATAAGGAATAAAAGGCCATAGGTGTTATTGTATGTTGTTGATTATTTTTAGCATTTAGATTTGCTTCCTTATTGAGTAATAGCCAGTATAAATCATCAAATGATACATTGGTATTGCAATTTTCCAACAATCATATGAACAGCCTATATATTGATCCAAGACCATTAAAAATGACTTGAACAAGGTTATACTCTCTAATTAGATGTCTTAAGGATGTTAGTTGATCCAACATGCTTTTGGCTTTTTGAGTGTATTAAGCAATTGATTCATTGGTGTCTTTCTTCATTTTGTAAAAATTTGCTTTCATGCTATGAACTTGAGCTTTTGAACCAATGACATAGGAGGTAGCAAGCTTATTCCATGCTTCTTTTGCATAAGAAACAACAACTTATGGGACAAGCATTTCAGAAATTGATCCTATGATCCAACTCAATACCAATTGATCTTGTTTAAGCCAATTGTGAAAAGCATGATTTGGTTGATCATTGATCAATTTTGGAGGAGGTTCTATTAATCCATCTATATAGTTTGCTAAATCATAGCTATATATCAATCACATGGGTTATACTTGCCATATAAGATAGTTCATAGAATTTAATTTTATATGAAGTTGATGAGCTATGTCAAGAAGGGTTGTAATGGGAATAGTTTATTAATTGGGTGTGGAAATAATTGATTATGAGCTGGATGAGTTTTCAGCTATAGTAAAGAGCTAAGTTATTAAGCCATGTATAACTCTAATGCCATGTAAAAGTTATAAAAATTATTTATATATAATTTGCTTTGAATTGTATTCATTGATAACAACATAGGAATATATAGAATGCATGTGAAGTTGGTTATAACCAGTAAGAGTATTGTTAATCTAAACTATGAAGTTTGAAGTTTAAAATCACAACTAAATATTTTTATCCTTATCACACCTCATAACCTACAGATGGTGAGGAGATAATACACAAGCTATCTTAATTATCACCTGCAATTGTTTTGTGCCTTTCTTCTTTGCTTTGGATGCTTCATTTGCAAGTTTTGCATTCATTTCTAAAGGATCATATGCCCATAAAATTACAACTTTTTGTAACCCATCAAAAGCTTAAAGTTGTCACATACTTGCATGTATTAGATTAATAATTAAGATGATTCAAACATTTGTTCTACATAAATGAAATTGTTATGGCCATGAATCAACATGGACATACTCTAAAATACTAGACATCTCAAAATAGAGATGATCAATTAGAGATTCTTTGTAAAGCTACTAATATGTGTCTTTGATTTTCCTTATTTTCTTGCTCCTTGAAAAGCATTACAATTGTCTTTTGCCTTCAACCACAACAACATCATTGTCCATAGTATAGAAGTTCCATCTTACTTGGATCATGCATCATTATTGTTGTTGTAAAGTCTCTTCAAATAGTAAGTTCATGTTTATGAAGTAGTATAACTAATACAAAAGATGAATAGAAATGAACACCATAGGTTTTCCACACTTGATATTTAATCGCTGCAAGTTAAAGGAAGTGATCAATATTTTCTTCTCCTTCTTGAAGCAAATTATTCCCAAATCAAAAGCATCAATTTGCTTAAGTAATGAACTCATCCTTCCAAAAATGTCAAACAATAGTATCATTTCAATGGGTTACATTAGCAATGCTTTTCAAAACTTCTCCTGACCTATCAAAGGATAACTTTTTGGCCCTAATACTTACTAAATTATAGACTATAGGTAATCCATTTGCAAAAATAAGAAATTAGTAAAATAAAACTCAAATAATGAAAATTTGGAAACGAAAATGAACTAATGTATTTTAATCATGATGGCATAATTTGCCGAAGAATAAGAATAGGCTATAAACTCCTTACACGTACCCAAATAGTGCCCCTTAAATTAGGAAAATAAAGCTCATTAAAATAAGTAATATGCTACATGCAATTAAACTTCAAAATATTTTTGGAATTTGACTAAATGAAATAAAAAATTTATAAATTTGAGCTCACCATTCAGGAAGCCTCATGCCTTTAAGAGTTAGTCTTTACTAAACTTTTGTTTGGATTCCCATTGTGGATGTCTTTGTTGTAAGGAAAATGGAAAGGAATTTCAAAATGAAACATTAATTTACAGAAGGATAAAGATCAAGAGAAAATCAACATTAAAAGTTTGGCATAAAATAATACCAAGAATAACATCATGTTCGATTCTTACTATGGCATCCCTATGAGTACAATAGAATTTTGTGTAATGTTAGTTAATGAATGCTTTCAACATATGGATAATATTTTTACCCTAAAATATTATTCGGGCAAGCCTTTGGTGACCCACTTATGATAAGTCTACTTTAGGGTAGTGACACACTAGTGAAAAAGTAATAGTGCATACTCCACGAGAAGGAATATTCATAGATGCTACAATTGCCACCCTGATGGATGATTCTGGCATTAATGGCACTAACATTCCAACTAGCTTAAGGTTGTCAAAGGATATATGCTATTAAAAAATAAACAAATAAGCACTTTTAGCAATATTTTATTATAAAAGTAGTAACATATATAAAATAAAGGATGATGCATGTCATAATCTATAACAAAAAAAAAAAAAAGATAATGCATATTAGAAAAAAAAAGTACAAAAAGAAAGAAACAACATTAAGAAGCATTAATATTTTACCTCCAACCTGAGAAAATAATTTTTCAAAATGATAGCCACTAGCTCTCTAAATCCTAAGGTGGACATTCATTTATACAGAACTTAATCTTAATAATAAGAAAACTAAATATGCTTAAGCAACATTATCAATTAGAAACATTTCTTATGACTCAAGATCTTTTCTTTTGAATTGATAAGATTTGAAACCAAGGCAGGCATAATGTTGGCCTGCCCCAATTTAGTAAATATGCCTAACAATATAATTGCAATATTGTCAGCTAATATGCCAAAATTTTCACAATTTTACAATTGTAAAATTGAAAGTAAAAATATAAAGCAAAATAAAAGCATTTTTCTATAATCCCAATATCATTAATTATTTATAGGAAAACAACTTAAAATTAACAAATAGAAGTTATATTCCTATACTAGAATATTTGATGAATACATAACTATGAGTGACTAGTTAGGTTAGGCATTTTTTGGACGATAACTTTACTAAAGGGATTGACCCATTCTGTTTATAGGATGGGGAAAAATGATTAGTCTCAAGGGGAAACGAGAAATTTTTAATGTTTATGGAGCCCAACAAAGACTTAGAGTTTAGAAGAGCACATCAACTTTTTTGTTATTTCTCATTATACAAAACTTAATATATAGCTACCACAACACCTAGTTTAGAATGATAGTCTATATACATATTCACATAACATATGAAAATAAAGAAATTTAACTATTACATCACTTTCCTAGTAAATACATTTGAAAGAAAAAAGTGCAAAAATGTAAATCTAGTCTTAGATTTAGAATACACTTGTAAAACAAAGGTTAGCACAACTATGTGCGATTACATTCACTCATTCACATGGATAGTGAATAAGCAAGAAATGTTCAATAAACTATAAAAAAGGAAATAGAGGCATATGATCATGTGTACTTACAGGATTTTATAACAAAATGAATGAAATGATTGCTAAATGATAGAGTATTTCTAAATGATGAGAAAATAAGAAAAGATGCATGATTGCATCATTAGACCACAAAATGGAGGCTCTAGCTTGAGAATGTGAACTTTCATATTATTGAATGCATTTTAATACAAAAAATGAGAGAAGAAATACTTATTTTTGTGTTGAAGAGTAAAAAGGATGTGATTTTGATGCAGAGATGTAGTTTTGGTTTAATGACATAAAAAAATGCATTTGAACATGATAAGTGATGGATTTATTTCAAAATGATAAAAAAAAATGTGGCTATGATGCATAATTGATGATTTTGATCGAAAATGGTATTTTATTATTTACTAGATGAAGAATCCATATTTTATGTGAAAAATTATAATTTTTCATATAAACTACATAAATGATGTATAAAATGCAAATTTTGATATAAAAACATGATTTTTATTAAAAGAATGTGCTTAAAATGTAGAGACTGCATATATTATGCAAAAATGATAAATTTTGTATCTTTAAAGATAAGAATGCAAATTCAATGTAGAAGATGATAATTTCATGTATGAAATGTAATATTAACATAAAAAAATGCAAGCCTTATCATGACAATGTTATTTTTTATAACGAAAATGACATAGAAATAGTAAATGATGCAAAATGTGTGAAAAAGATTATAAGAAATGTATTTATAAAATGATGTTTTTTATGATTTTCATATTTTGAAGCTAGAGAAAGTAAAATAACAACTTAATATTACCAAAGCAAAATAGGAATTTTTCAAGCAACATGAAAAATTGGTAGTCTCACCACACAATTAGAATAATTTCTCAACTACTAGTGGTAATGAAAATAAAATGCAAAAATATGAAAAATAAATGTGCAGAAATGATTATTTGGTCCTCAAATTTGATTGAGCTTATTTTTGCTTTTTATAAGCTTTAGCTTCACGTAGAGATCAAGCTATCCTCATTAAGTGGTTATTTATGATATGTAGAATGCATCTTTTTATACCTTTGAAACATGCTTTGACAAAGATAAGGCTTGGTTTAGTTCAAATTGGTCTAACAAACCCTATGAAAGTGAGTGAAATAGGCTATAAATGTGTAAAATGGGAGTTCAGAGTCAATAGTTTAGCAAATTTTTAGTATATTTTGACCAACCTCCAAAAAAATGAGAAGAGTCTTCAATTTGATAAAGTTTTGCATGCACAATGTACATGTCTAGGGCATGTGCCACACTCTCACTAGGGCACATCATCACGCTTTTTTGCATTTGCGGTGCTCTTGGGACAATTCTAAAAAGGTTATGATCATTTTTAGGTTTTTGAACCTTTTGAGCATGTTTTTAGCTTCTGTTTTAACAAAATCAACTTTTGTTTCCATAGAATTATGTCTCGATTCCATAAGACAAGCATCAAATTAATAAGTTGCATATTCATTTGAAACATGCACTTTACCTTTTTGAAATTTCATTTTTTGAGAAATTAAAATGTGAATCAATGATTCAGAGTCCATTTTATCATTTTCAAATATTAGTTTAGGGTTTTTAGTTTCCTTTGGGCTCTTGCATACTTCAGAGCTTATATGAATTAGACAGACTCTTGTCACTACTTTCATCGTCAGACCTTTTTGGGGACTATCAAAACATTATATATGACAATTATACCCTACTTCACATATGTTACATAGCATTCTAATGTTGTTGTCAATACATGTGAAGCAATGCATTGATGTGAAAATGAATTTTTTTAGAAGAGTTACTTACCTGAGGATGTGCCATGCAATCTTTTGACTTCAGGTGCATCATTACTTATGGTGATTCGATCCTTTTAAGGATAATATGAGCGATGCAAAATTGCATTATGTAGTTTAGGATTTAGGCAAGATGAAATGT
Organism: Mallotus nudiflorus; assembly: GCA_947683625.1. Taxonomy (NCBI): domain Eukaryota; kingdom Viridiplantae; phylum Streptophyta; class Magnoliopsida; order Malpighiales; family Euphorbiaceae; genus Mallotus; species Mallotus nudiflorus. The sequence goes on from CANTUR010000291.1 coordinate 1,473,197, forward strand.
AGTTTTTCAAACTAGTATAGTAGTGATGCAAATTTAGGTTCAAGAAAAATGATGTACTTCTATATACATGAAAAAAAAATAATGGAATTCAGGATACATGCAAAAATGCATTTTCCACACAAGATGATTCAAGAAAATGTGACAAGCACATGATGGTGATATATGATTAAACATATGATATATAGGCATGTGCATGAAATGCAAATGCAAGGATTGCTGACTTTTGTGTTATATTAACACTTTATAGTCATGTTAAGTTAACACTCTCTAGTAGTGTTAAAGGGAACTAATATTGCTACTCTTACCTGATTGGAGTTTTGAGTGTAACAAAAGTGCTATGATTGCCTAATTATATGTCGTGAAGATCAATGATGTTTCTTTTAACTGATTAGCCTTTTAAGAAAAAGGTGATGATACTAATAATAAATGTCATTTACTATAATTTCAAAGATGATGTAATGGTGATGTCATTTTTTAAGATGATTTGAACCTGCTTAAATGTTCATGAAATGATAATGCCACCTTTTGAGATGATAACATAATCTTTGATGCAATCTATTTAGATGTTTATGAAATGATAATATCATCCTTTGTGGTATTTATGTAATCTTTTTAAATGTATGCTGATGTCATCTTCTGAGATGCTAATGCAATCTATTTAGATGTATGATGACATTATCTTATAAGATGTTGATGTAATATAATTAGACGAAATCATCTTTTGAGATGGTGATGCAATCTATTTAGATGTATGTTGATCTAATCTACTTAGACATGTGTGTAAAATATTATGTGTGTGACTAGTATGCATGTATGTATGCTTGAGCATACTTTTTAGTGTGAAAAATGCAAGAAAATTAAAGATTTTGAGCATTTATGCAAAAATTCATGAAAAAAATGTGTATTTGTGCCTTGGGGCATGGGACTTTGGCCCAAGGTTCATGGCCCTACATGCTAAAGGCATATGTCACATGCCTTGGGTGCATGGCATGCCCTCCTAAGAACACATAATGTGCCTAGGGCATATCACACACCCTTAAGGCATGTAACACATGCCCTAGAGGCATTTTACCTATATATACATGTGTGTTTTGTGTTCTTTATGTGAGTTTTAGTGTTTTTGGACCTTTGTTCTCTATTTTTATTTCCTTTCGAGCTTGATTTGCATTTTTCTTTGCTTTTGCCCTTTGTGGACTCATTTTTTTGCCTCTTGAAGACTACATTTTGCTACCTGTAAGTGCTTTGCATTCCTTTTTTCCTTTTTTTTTTTGCTTTTAAGCTTTTTTCATTATTTTTTACTAGTTTTTAACTTATTATGATTTTATCAAGCTCAGAGCTCTCTTTACTGCTTATCCATTTTTAGGTATGGCTACCTCTTCTTCTTCTTCTCCCTTTGATATTCTTGGTTTTGAGAATATTGACTTTAATAGTCTTGACTTTAGTGCTATTTTTGTTCCTTTTGAGGCTAGTCACCCCATGTTACTTCCTTTTCTAAACACAAAGCTTAGTGTAGACGGTTTGTCTAGAGGATATGAGATTCCTATTATTCATTGTCTCGATTATATATCAAGTTACTATCAATATACTTATTTCCTTTTATTAGTTCATCTTAAACACTTTCCTATTAAGATCCATTTGTTTCCATTTAGATTAAAACCCAATGATACCCATTAGAAGCAAAATTAAATTAACTAACTTTACCCATTCCAAATTACATAAAAATCACTATTATGCATATAAAGTGCTCACCTTTAATACCTAGAAAATAATTTCTCTTTCAAGCCTACTTTGTCCCTATATTATCCAATTGTAGTAATATCTAACATAATTAACAAAATTTACCATTTCCTTAATTGTTAAAGAGAGGGAAAAAAAATCAACCTTGAAAATCTAGAGTTCATTTTCTATGTTGTCATCATCATCAACTATATATAATAATTGAAATCCAAATAGTCATATATATGGCTTAGTTATTAATGATTTTCACAATCAACACACACACATACACACTATATATATTTTAAAGAGATCATTTAGAAGGAAAAAATGGGGTACTCAAGAATGACCTCCTAAAATAGAAAAGAATAGAAATTTAACCACTATTAAAATAAAAGAACTTAAATTTGATCTAGGAAATTAGAATCATAGAAATACGAATCTATCAAAAATACCCAGATTGGGGAAATGAGAATTATCAATAGAAAAATAATTGAAATTTTGAAATGTAATAATACCATAGTAAAAAACTAAAATTTTATGGATCTTAATGGTTTACTAATTTAAAGATGACTTAGAAGTGGTAGTTAATGTGGTGTGTATGAGGCTTATAAATAGAAAAATAATTGAAAATATCCAAAGTAATAATACCATAGCAAGAAATTGAAATTTTATGGATCATATTAGATTAGTGGTTTTATGATAGCTTAAAAGTGCTAATGAGTGTGGTGTGATGAAGGAGAATGAATCTAGTTCATGAATCAATACACTTTAATATTTAGATTGCATTTGAGTGATGGAAAAATGGAGGCCGGCTTGTGCAACCTTCTGTCTTTTTTTTTTAGTTATTAATGGAGTAAGAGAAACAAAGAGAGGAGTATGAATTGTTAAATAACATTGTGACTATAAGTATGTTTAGATGGGAAAATTGAAGGGTTGAAACCCTTTTTTCTACCTCTTTTTTAGTTTAAGAGAACATTGAAAGGATAGTAAGGAGAGTTGAGCGCGTTAGTTTTTTAGCAAACCACGTGGTAGAATATGAAGTTATCATTTTATGTTGCTTAACTTTATTATATTATTATAAAGTTATGTAATTATATTTATATAAAACTTTATAAACTTTCTTTAATATAATTTAATATCTATAAAAAAATGTTAATATATATTTTTTTGTAAGCTAAAAAAGTATAAATATAAATATTTTTAAAATATTTTATTGTAATTCATAAAAGTAAAAAATATATTTGATAAAAAGTCTAGACCTGTACCTTTTTAAAAGTATTTTAAATTTGAATATTCTTTTTCTACATAAATTTGTTCATGCTTCAAATTTAAAATAAACTAAAATATTTTAAGATGAAATCTAATGGTATTGAACAAAGGTTGATACTCAAACTATAAAACAAGCATCATATATAAGTCTAAACAAGTCATGCTTATGCATAATATATAAGCATTTGATGCTCATTATAAGCTTTGAAGCACAAAGGCAATATGAATTTATACATGATAAACTAGAGTCCAACTAGGAAAAATATTCAAAATTGGTGTGTTTTATCTCATGAAGATATAGTTGCCCATATATCAAGGTTCATGGAATATTGAGCTACATTTCAATGAATTAAGTAATTCTAGATGCTATTCATTTACTAAATTTCTTATTTTATCTTAATGATCATGCAAACTAGTGGTTTTTTAGGTCCACTTCTAATTCTATAAGGAGTTGCTAAGCAATGTACACTTTCTTTTTGAGTAAGTACTTTCCTCTTATAAAAGTAATTTGTTTTAATAATGAAATCAACTCCATTGCAATTATTTTATAAAGTAATTAACCCTTCAAGTGGGATTAAGATTGATATGGTTAGTAGAGGTACTACAATAGGAAAAATACTGGAAGATATCCTTGATTTGTTTAAGGAGATGGGTACTACTCAACACCTTTGAAATAATGAATGTGTGGTGGTGGCCAAAAAGAATTATTAATTGAAGGTAGATGGCTAACCATAGTGAATGCTAAGTTAGATGCATTGTCTAAAGAGAAGAAGGAAATGAATAGTAATTGTATCTCTTCATTTACACATTAGTGTTATAAGATGTGCCAAGGAGGGAAAATAAAAAATTTCTTATGTAAAACATGAAGCACATCAATAAGGGAAATTAGTTTACCAACATTTACAATCCTTTATAGAGAAACTACCCCACTTTATTATGGAGGAACCAAAGGGAGAAAGAATAACCACTAGTGAGACCATAATGCCATAAAGGAGGCACACAAAAATGCATGAATATTTTATGGAACCAATAGCTTCTAGATATATTTCCAAATATGTAGAATTGATTTAAAGGACAAGGAACTAAGTTTATGTCGACTAAAAAAGGCTTGAGCTATATGGTAATTTAACTTAACATTATAGTTACTGCTTTTTCATATGTAGCCAAAAGAGAGAATTAGGTAGTAAGTTAAAGCTCAAATGCATATTCATGATAGCATCGCTTTAAAAGAGTGGAAACACTCATTGAACTATAATTGCCTTTTAATATTTATGATGCATGTCAATTAGATCAACAATTATGGCTAAAGTAGGCAAAAATTGTTAAATAAAGGAATTTTCATGATTAATAATAGGTATTAAGCAATCATCCATTACCCACTCTCCAACATAATATATGGGATATTTTTAACGAGGCTCCAACATTAGTAGCTAAATCGATGCTTGACCTTTAATTATAAAAATATTGATTATGGATAATATATAGCTTTCAAAACTTAAGCACTTAGATGTTAGTGATATGCACTAGGTCAATCATTTGTGATTATGTATTGACTTTATTATCTTATTAATAAAGAGGTATTTCATTATCATTTGATTTTATGATAATTATATGAATGGTTAATTCTTACCAAGGCCATCAAGTATGTGACTTGATAGTAAAACCCTTAAATTAAAATAAGAGTTATATTCTAATTATCCCTAGCCATTTATTCATTATATAAATATTAAAGTATTAAGGCTAATATGATGTTGATTGATGGTTATGTTTTACTAATCATGAATATGAGATATTAAGTCAACTCATAGGTACATGATGAGAGATCATGTACTAGATTGACCCACTATGAGAATACTACATAGATTATTATCATAAGTATTTCTCATCACAGTAATTTTATTTTGGTCCTTTGACCTTGAAATCATCATGAATTTCTATATAGCTATTTTATGTTTTGACACATTCTAACATTGTCTTTAATCGGATAATTAAATAGAATGTTGTTGGATATGAAATTAGTTATATGAGGAATGTGAGTGATTCAGAAGGAATTTATCCCTCATTAATATGAGAAAGATATCTATGGGCCCCTTGATGAGATAGACTGAAGGAAAGTGCATGGCCATACTGAAATGAATTGATTAAGAGTTATCATTTTCAGTCTACTTGAAATCAAGTCATAATATTGAACTATATAAGGATGACATTTTATGCCCTATGTTCACTTAAGATATCATGTGATAAAAGGATGATAAAATTCACTGTAATTAGGTTATGTTGGATTATTGACTTCACATGACTTAGGTAGTCATAATGTCTTGCTAGAGGCCACTTATGACTTATAGGCCTAAATAGAGATTTAGGCCCATTGCCAATGTTATGTGAACCTATAGGGTCACACACTTAGAACAAGCCCAAAACGAATATGGGTTTAATAAGCCCAAAATAAACTCTGTGGAAATAAATAATTAAAGTATTTTTTTTATTTATTTGTTTATTTATTTAAGATAAATGCTATTTTAAATAAATAAATAAGATATTATTTCTGATTTGTTTTTAAAACAAAATTAGAATATAATAAATGGGAAATTTCCAAAAGGTCATTGGTAGGTGAAACCCTAATTTGGAATCTATAAATATATTATATTCTCTAGGGTTTAACTTGTTTTTCCTGCCTCCAAATTCTTTTTCTCTCTTCTTAAAAAACAAACACAGAGTTTTTCTTTTGTACTTGATTTGTGAGACAATCAAGAAAGTTGCTAGCACACACTCCAATTCCTTTTTGTGAAGGGTTGTTCATGTGAATACCTATAGAGGACACATCCTTTTGGAGACATCTAGATCTGAACAACCAAAGCAAAAAGCTCGAGGTAAGGTGTCACCGGTGTGAACCTCCTCTCATCCTTCCAGAAAATCTTGCCTATTTTGCATTTTGGTGAGATTCTTAAGACCCTAGATTTAATCAAATAGTCGAATTACATGGATCCAGGTTTGGAAACATGATCATTTTTAATTTTCCATTATGTTTGTATCACGAAACCCAACATTAGAGACATACCCTTTGAAACTAGACTATACCTCTACTTTACAAATAATGCCAAATTAGAATGAAATAAATGTTGGAAAACCATCCCACCAACACTCTTCAAAGTCGTTGAATGATGCTAACCTATCCAATAAATCTTTTAATGATTTTAACTTATGACAACACTGAAAATTATTAATAAGATGAAATTTTCCATCAAACCTTTTAATTTATTCCAAAATGTTCCTTTAAAGAAGTAAAAATGAGTTTTTTTACAAAGAAAAAATAAGGTTGACAACTCAAAATATTTTAACTAATGCTCAATAATATAATTTACAAACAATTCCCTAAACATAGTCCTTCACTTTTCAAAGACATTAGCAATAAAGGATATTTTTAAGGATAAATGTGCATTTATGCCCCTAATGTCTACCCCATGGAGCAAATATGCCCTCAATGCATTTTTTGGACCAAAAGAATATAGAATTAAGTTTTTTTTAAAGAGATCTAACGCCTTATTTTTAATGTTAGCATATATCTTTATTTGTTTCATATGATGTGGCCATGTTTTATAAAAAAGAAATAAAAAAAAATAGAATACTACTAACTCAAGGAATCAAGAACAAAAACAAGACGCATCCTTTCTCATTGGCTAAGCATCATTTACACATTAATATGTTTTTTATTTTCATTGCATTAGTACTAAACATTTACATTTCCATAAAAATAGAAACACTCTCCTCTATGTAAAAGACTATTAAAACACCAAAAAGAATCAAGAACATTTAAATTGATCTTAAAAAAGAACAATCTCTAAGAAGCTAAAAACACCTTCCACTACCTATATCCAAAAATTACAGGAAAAAAGTATGCATATTCCAAATTATAGTTCTTTCAAAGAACTATAGAATTGACTATTGGCTGTAAAAGAGAGAAAGAAATAAACAAAATCTAAGAGATATCAAGATTCTAGGTTGTTCTTGATTTTAAAATCTCGTACATCTAAATAACAAACAATACTAATGCCTATTATCCCCAGAACGTATAGAGTTTTTGTTGTAGGATCAGAGAGACATGGAAACATTTTAAAGAACTAGAAAATTACATTGGATATGGATTTTACCAATTTTTAGCCAACATAAAATGCTATCCATTTCGGTAATGTGTTGTAAGGAGACAGAGAAGTATTTATGCTAAAAGCATGCATCATAAATATCCTAGCAACTAGAATCAAATTCTTCACTCATTTGGCTTTGAATAAACGTAACTTTTCAAATACATCAAACAAAATGATGCAATTGAATGACTATAAAGATGATTGGAAATGTAGCTTATAACATTAAGTTCAAAAGATTTTGATTCTTTAAAAGATTTTGATTATTAGTTCATATCCATAACTCCATGGTCATCAATCCTTAAACCAATGATCATGAAATAGGAATATAAGAAAGAATTTTTTTAAGAAAAATAAAAACCCATGTCGATAAATCAAAAAAGAAATTTGAATTCAGCCTTTACTATATTATCCATAATCATATATACATAAAGAAAGCATCTAAAAGGCATGCAAAAAAATAGGAAATTATTGAGAATGCTTTTGTAGAGTGTGGCGGTAGAAGTTCAGAAGGGCAAGTCACTTAAGATTCCACTATCACATTTATGAACTAAGATTTTTAGGTAATGAGTGGCTGGGTACTACTATCACAAGAAAGCTTGCAACAAGATGAGTAACTTAGTGGAGAGGAGAGGAAAAGAGATTGCGAGGGAGCAGGAGTGAGAGAACATAAGTGGAAGAGAATTTAATGCCATTTTGATAGGAAAAGATGATGGCTTGATCATCGGTGAGAGTAACAAAACAGACTACATAGCCAATGTCACTAAGGTGGTAGATAAGCTTATATAGGCACTTGAATTTTTTTTTTAAAAAAGAGAGAATGGAGAAAGAACACATGTGTTTGGTGAAATTTGGGATTATATATTAAAATGACATAAATAGCCTTACCTTTTAAAAAAATATGGCCATGTCAGATGGAACAAACAAAATTATTAGTTACCATTAAATTAAGGGCTTAAATCACCTTAAAAACTTAATTTTGTGCTTTTGTGGTGCATAAATACATTAAGGACATATCTGCTCCTCAGGGTAAACATTAGGGGCATAGATGCACCTTTGCCTTATTTTTAATTTATCAAAGTTAATCACTTCTCCTGAGGTTAATTCATACACCTTTAAAAATTCTTTGATTTTCCAAAGAAAGGTTTCTCTAAAAATAGAAACATAGGCTACCATTAATGAAGAATATACTGAGAAATGCCTAGACTAACATTACTTGCTTTTATTTGATAATGAGATTTCTCTAGAACAACATTCTTAATTGAAGTTAATAAACCTCATGCCCAAAATAGGAATAAAAATGATATTGGGTCACCTTGACTAAGTTCTCTCAAAGGAAATATCCTTTTCATTTTAACCCTATTAATAAAAGAAGAATATGAAATAAAGCAACATAAATCATAATCAACCTAATAAAATATTTAAACCACATCTAATGCATAACTTGTTTTAAAAAGAGCCACTTAACACTATAATGGGCTTCACTTATGTCTAACTTTAAGGAAATAGCATTGATATTAGAAGTCAACTTATTTTCATAGAGTGGAACATTTCATTTTCCATTATTGAATAATCTATGATAAAGTGCCTTGGTACAAAAGCACTTTACATAGGTAAAATGAATGAAGGTAATGCCTACTCCAAATAGTACGTAAGCATTTTGTAATATTTTTATACAACACAATGCATAAATTAATAGGCTCAAATCATTTATGTTTTCAGGGCTCGTGATTATTAAAATAAAAGTTAGAAATGTATAATGAAGTCTATATTGTATAATTGCTAAATTCAAAAAATAAAAAATAAAAGTAATGACATTAAAGCCAACTATAGACTAACATTTATAGCAAAATAAAAAAAGAGCAAATTATTGTTGCCTCCCTTGAGATATACCATATTTCACACTCCCCCTTTCTAGTTTGAAAATCAAACACTTACCCCCTCAGTTTTTATTTTGTCAACATTTTTCCTTTTCCGACCAAATTTTTTACTACTATTTTAAATCAAAAAACATTTAACCCTTCTAATTTATAAAATTGAACAATTTGAACCTTATATCTTAAAAATAAACACTTTAAACCCCTCGAATATATTATTAATATAATAAAAATATATTGACCATTTGCATGATCAAACTCCTAATTTTGAACTTATATAAACAATTTTGATACTAATGATTTCAACTAAGTATGAAGGAAATTGTATACCAAAAATATACATTTTTGGATATACAATGGTCTTTTAGGCTAATTCAATCTCCCAGATTCAAAGAGACTTTTTGACATCTTTAGAGCTTTATAATAAGAAAATGATCCTCTTCAATTTTACAGTAGACATCTTAATTTTTCTGAATTAAGCTTACTTGTCAAAATATGAGCTCATTTGTGTATGTAAATCTTGAGTCGAAGTTAGCATATGCAGCTTTCATTTTAGGTTGCATAACTCTTAGTATTTTAGTAATATCTTGTGCTATAAAGGTTCAATTGAGTTGATTCAAAGTGATATGGAAAGATAAGACAATTATCTATAATTTTTATGAAGAAAATTTAGACTGATTTAATCATCTTTATTCTCGCTCATGAGCATCTCATGAGCTAATCATGAGCTGACTTTAAATAGTGACTCAAGAGCTCATTTTTAACAAAATAGCCAATGCTCCTCATGAGCACTCCTCATGATCATGAGGACTAGAGATTAGCTCATAAGGACACCTTTGACAATGTTCAATGGACATTTTTGAATGCAACAGTCCTTAAATTGATGCTCACGAGCTAGAACTTCTTCCTCACGATCTTGAGCATCATTTTAATTGTAAAAGTCCAAGATTAATTCAAACATCAATTATAAACATTAAAGAGATGTTTGATAAATCCAACAGCCATATTTTTTAGTGTTTATTAATATAAACACTTCTTAGAGTTCAATTGAAGGTTTAAGAAACTTTTCGATCATTCATTCTTTCTTTAGCATTCAATTAAGCTATCAAATTATCTCTTAAACAATTTTTGTATTTTTATAACTCTTATGGGAGTTGGTGAGTTTTATAATATATATTCTTATTTTTTTATTTTCTAGGATTAAGAAAATAGGAAATGAGATTCTATTCTAAAAGGAATTAGTTTAAGTGTTGTCCATTGAAACACTTAGGATTTGGTTTTTGAGTGAGCCTTGAAAACTCAAGCTATAAGGTTGTAAGTGTGAACCATAAAACTCTTGTGTAATCTCAATCTTATGAATAAGATTGTGGGTGATAAAAAATCTTAACTTAGGGTTAAGTTAGGTGGAGACATAGGATTGTTATTGAATTCGAACTCCTTAAATCATTGTGTTCTTCATTCTTCATTCTCAACATTCATTCAATTCTTATTTAATTCATTAAAATAATTTTTATTTTATGAAAACCCTCATTAGCCTTATTCACCGCCCCCCCTTTAATGCTCTTTTAAAATATAATTTTAATGTACTCTTTAATCAATATTAAATAATTAATATTTTATTTGTTAAAATTAGAAATTTAAAGAAAATACAATAAATAGTGAATATTGTTGTGATTATGGCTAAAGTATCCCACATTGCTCAAATATAAACTAGTTTTATTGTTTATTAATACTGTCAAGTTGTTGGACTTGTAAATGGCTAACTATTGAGTTTATTATAATCAACTTGTAAGTGTATTGTTAATTGTAGCCTCTTCTAAATTCAAAAACTCATAACTACTAAGTTTATTACATAATATTATTAGAATTAATTTGCAAGAATAAAATACTCATTCTGGAATCAATAAATATTTAAAGAGAAAATTAAAGAAATACTAAAGTATGAGTAAAATTAAAAATTAAAATAAATTTAAAAATATAAAAAATTTAAATGTTTAATTTTATTAAAATACAAGTTTAAAGTATTCATTTATATAAAATAGAAGGGGTTAAACATTTTTTCATATAAAAAAGTTGTTAAAAATTTAGTCGGAAGGGGCAAAATATTTACGGAATGAAAATTAATGGAGGGGGGTAAGTGTTCAATTTTCAAACAATAAGGGGAAAAACATGAATTATGGTATATCTTAGGGGGCAAAAGTAATTTTCTTAAATGATAAACATACCTTTAGGCCTTGAAGACTTACATAGATGCATTTGTTTAAAGCTGAGATAATGTCATCCAAAGATGATGGGGTTACTAATAATTGATTTGCTTATTATTAAGACTACTATCAATGGAATCCAACATAACATCCATGTTAAAAAGAACATTCAAAGCAAAGAGATGAGAATAAAAACTAAGAACTACATTACCATAACTTCATTACCTTCTTACCAAATGACATTAGAATTTTAGGTCAAAGAAAAATAATTGAGTCATTTCTATTTAGAAGATTTTTTACAAAATTTTTTTTTTACTTTTACCCCTTTAGCAAGCCACAATGCTTTGGACCTTTGTCTCCAAAAATCTCTTCTCATTCCAATAATTCATCAATTTAATTTTATAACTTGACTTATTCACAAAGAGAATTAGAATTAATACTAATAGTTTATAACTAAAAGGGCCCCAGAGAGGTTAAATAAGGCTAATCGATGTCATAAAATAAATTAAAAATAAATTGAAAAATTGAAGGATTGATGAGAGAAAGAAAAGATAATTTAACAAAAGAATTTAAAGAGTTCAAATTATAATCAATCTTACATTTGCACCTAACTTATCCTCAAGTTAGTGTTTGCAAACCACCACCAATATATTAATCATAAATTTATTACAACTTTAGTTTTTAAGGCTAAACTCAAACCTACTGCAATCAAACTTTTCTTAGCTAGCCTTTTACCAATTTCCAAATTTCCAAGTGTTTTATGATTCGCACTTAAACCAATTCTTCTAGTTAAGTAACTCACTTCCCTTTATTCTTAACCTAAGAAATAAGATGAAAGAGAATCCAAGTTAGAACACAACCCAATTTCTCTTAAAAAGTAAATTTGGAATAATGAATATTTTTCATAATAAATTCAGAGCATTTATTATCATAAGAATTCTCTTAACCTCTTAAATAATGTTTGGTGTTAAGTCTTTATAATTAGGAATAAAAAATATGGTTATTGGGATGCTATACCACTAGCTTTAATTTTCTCTTCATCACTATCTAATTTGTGAGAAGAGCCTTTAAATGAGTTCTGATCATGATCATACACTCCTGATTATGATCACACCTATCACCATCATAATCATGATCATGATAGAGACTGTGAGGGTCATTGTGTCTTTTTTTTCATTATAGAAATTTAAGGAATATTAATTAAAGGGACGCTTATGGATCCGATCTAGCCTGTGAGCATCATTGTCTTGCTGAAACACTTCAACTTTTAAGCCTTTAAAAAGCTTTAAAAGGAACTTATCTTAAACACACTTAAATCACACACATAAGTAACTCAAAATTGGGTTTGTTAAAGTTAAAATAAGGGTGATTAGGACTCAATTAAGAAAATGGTCAATAATCTCCCCCTTCTTGACTTTGATAAATAATTTAGAGTGATATTGATAAACAAATGTGTAATATGTGCGCATTTGAACTCCCCCTAAATGTGTGCATGTAGCTTTTTAAGGGGATGCAAGTTATATACTTTATCATTCAAGGGTTACACATATTGTGTTTAATTAATGGTATTTAAGATGATTGCATATAAAATCCCGTAATGAGAATTTCAAATTGTATAGGTTAAAAATAATGGCATTTAAGGACATTATTGCTTGCATAATAAGAACATTATCATAATTATCACTTAAAACAAGTATTATTATAATTATCACTTAAAATATAGTAATTTGCCCCCCTTTTGTTGAAGAGTAAAAAGAAAAAAATTGTAATATAAAGTTAAGGGTGGCTAAGAAATGACATAAAAATGTTTCATTAATAAGAAAAAAAGTACATGTAGTTAAAGATTAAAAAAGCATAAGAAATAAAACATATGTACTTGAAAAAAAATTGAAAATCACTACGTGAAATATGATAATTAAAAAATATAGGAACATTAATGCCTAATACTTTAAGATTGACTAGGCCACATTAGTCTTGATTATCTTCTCCTTATGACGGTAGATGAGAAAAGGGTGCCCATTAACATTCTTAATATTGACCTTTTTCATGATTAATCCTTATTTTTTGACTTTAACTAGCAATTGGATTAAACGAATCAAATTTGCTAAGTGATTGTAGATTTAATCCTTGTCTAAGAATGTTCAAAGCACTTAAAAGGCCATTTGATGCACTCTTAATGTCCTATAAACCATGAATACCAAGGACCAAATAAGAGCTATTCTACATCAACTTCAAGTCAATTCAAGTTACTTAGTGTACCTCACAAGCAGCAGTCATAATTAAGACCTAAGCTCATCAGTTGAAGACTAAAAAAGGGCATGCATTGTGAAGAAATCTGCATTGTTCATGATCTACCCTCATGACTGTGAGTGGATTTGACTAGCAGTCTAGACTATGACCATGCCATTTAGATAGGCTCCCTTAAGAGCTTAAGACTTTAGACCTCTCAAAGGTGCCTATTATAATTAGGACATGATAGTGACCAAGGCATCCAGGCCATAATCAGAGATCAAAACCATAAGCCTTATAAACTCCTTGAAGCTTTGAAGCCTTGAGCCACTCATAACCATTAGTTACGATCATGAGCTAAAAGAAACATCTCCACACCTAGAGTTACAATAGCTACTTCTAACTCCAATGGCTATATTTTTCATCACTCATGATTGTGAGCATGCCCTCATGACCATAAGCAGCTTACTTCCTGTAAAAAGTTATATTGTATTAAATCAAGCATAGTGAAGGTTAAAGAAAAAATTAATGCACTCCAATAGCTATTTTATAATCTTCAACTATAAATACAAGTGCTAGAGCTAAATTCAATAGCTATACACTTTGTTGTTTGAAAAATTTATTCTTAGAATCAATTGTACATTAAATCTCTTCATCAATTTTCTTACTTTCTTAAACACTTTTGAGAGGAGGTTGTGTGATTGAATTAGGCTTCTTCTACATCTATTTTCTTGGGATAGAAAAAGGAAAGTGAGGACCTATTATTATTTGTATGGTTTAAGTGTTAGCCATTTGAAAACACTTGAATTTGATTTAAGAGTAATCCTATAAAACTTTTTTTATAAGGTTTGATTTGAGCTTCAAAACTCAAATTGTAATGATCAATCTAAGTAAATAGATTAAAGTGTATTAAAAATCCTAACTTGGGAGAGTTACGTAAAGACATAGGTTTGATTAATAAATGAAACTCCTCAAACATTTGTGTCTATATCTCTTCATCTCTTAATTCTTTTTTAATATTTGTTAGTCATCTTTTAATTTATTAAAATCCATATTCACCATATCTATGGCACTTATAATTGGTATCAGAGCTTCACTTCTTTGTACTTAATTGTAAAAAGGATAAATCATATGAAGTGAATATCTAAAGTCTTCTTCATTAAGACCATTCTTTAATGGCAATTACTATCCACATTGGAAATTTAAGATGGAGTTGTATTTTTATAGTGATGTAATCAGACTTTGGGATGCTCTTCTAAAAGGTTAGGAACTATAAAAAGCTATAATTGATGGTATTGAAATAACTATATCAAGAAGTCAATGGTTAAATAATAATAATAATAACAATAATAATAATAATAATAAAGAGAATCAGAAGAATAAAAAGGCCATGACTATTTTACTTGCCTTTATATCAAGAGATGAAGGAGGCAAAGTTTAAAATTATCAATCTACTAGAGAAATTCAGGAGACTCTTGAGAACCACTATGAAGGAAACATATAAGTAAGAAGTAAGAAGGTTCAATACCATATCTATGATTATAAACATTTCAAAATGAAGCCTAATAAGTTAGTAATAAAGATGACCAATTGCCTTAACACTCTCCTTACCACTGCTAAGAAACTAGAAAAACACTTTTCTAAGGAAGAAGTAAATACTAAGATTCTAAGTATCCTACCTTAGAAGGATTGGGAATCTAGAGTTACCTCAATTGAGGAAACTTATGACCTCTTAAAGATTTCTATTGATATCCTTATTGGGAAGGTTCTTACACATGAGCTCACCTTAAGAAAAAAGGAGGATGAGAAGAAGTTAAAGAAGAAAAGAAGAAAGGCATTACATTGAAAGTCTCTCAAGAAGTAAGCGAGGGTGAGAGTCTTGTTAACTCTAATGAAGATGATGATGAAATCTCTATGATCACTAAAGGATTCCAAAAATTCTTAAAGAGAAAAAGCTTCTTAAGATTAAAAGACAATAAGAGGTTTGAAAGTAAGAAGAATAAATAAGTAACTTATAATGAGTGCAAGAAACCATGACACATTAGAAGTGAGTGTCCAAAGTTGAAGTTCAAGGGAAAAAGAGCAAAGGACAAGAAGAAGGCATTCAAATCTTAATGGGATGATTCCTCTAATTTGAAAAAAAAAAGAGAAGCAATAAGAAGTAGCCAACATTTGCTTCATGGCACTTAAGGAAAATAATGAGTTGCCATCCATTTGTCATTCTTCTTATGATGATAGTGATAATGATGATGCTGATGAGAGCTCTAAAAATGCATGCTTAAGTGTAAAAGCTTACTTTCTAAGAAAAAGCTCTGCAAGCATAAGCTCTCAAAATCACTAAAAAAATTTAAAACTATGAAAAATGATTTTCTCAAATTAAAAGCTTACTAGTGATTTAAAGAGTTCCATCTCTTTAAAAGAAGAACTCAAGAAAGCTAATGATGAAAATCAAAAGCTTTTGAGAGAAATTTTGGATTTAAAAAACTCTATTTCTAAATTCAAAAAGTAGAAAGAGACTATTGATAGTCTTTTTTATTCGTAAAGGTTCTATGGGAACACATTTGGACTTAGATATTCTAATCGAAACTCTTCTTCTTCATCATCACACATTAAATCTGTTAAAGCTACTTATAATGCTTCTACCTCTTCTTCTTAATATAATGAGACTCTAACTCTTAAAGCTAAAAAGTCTTAATATTTTAAAATTAACATTCAGTCTTCTAAGACTCAACACTTAATGACCAAAAAAGGTTAAGGAAAATGCTAAAAGACCTCAACCCAAGCATGCCTACATGTACATTAGAAATAAGACTTCAAAGTATGCTTCATAATGTCATCACACACAATCCTAAGATTGTATATCTCACATGCATCCTAAGACACATAACCAACCTAGGAATTTTTCACAAAACTTCCATGTACAATTTGAAAGATATGCAGATTATAAGAAAAATGTGTAATAGACCAATGCGGGATATAACTATGCACTTAAAAGAAATAGGCTTGTAAATGTTATATGCTTTTTTTGTATGACCAAAGGTCACACTAGTTATGTATGATTCTATAGAAGATTACACTTGCAATTATTACTTTTAGATTACTTTAAAACTAACTAACTTAGGCCAATAAAGGTTTGGGTTAAAAAAGATGTTCTAATGTGTTTCTACTTAAGTGCGCTTGAAGTCAACTAATGTAAAAAGCCAATGGTACCTATATAGTGGATGTTCAAGACATATAACAAATGACAAAGGTCAATTCACTTCCCTTAAAGTTAAGGATGGAGGAAATTTCACTTTTGGGGATAATGCAAAAGAGAAGATAGTTAGAATTGGCAAGATAAATAACACATAAACTCTCTTTATTCATTATATCTTGTTAGTTGACAGCTTAAATAACAACTTACTTAGCATTATTAATTATGTGACATGGGAAACAAAGTGACCTTCTATCCTAATGTATTAGTAGCTTAGAATATGACAAAGTAATTTTTATTAGTGAAAGAGTTAAAATTTTCTATATTATTGACTTGAATAAGGTTAAAAACAAAGAAAATAAATGTTGAATGTCTATTTCCCATGACACATGGACTTGGCATAGGAGGTAAGACATGAAAATTTTAAGTTTTTAGATGACCTTAATTAGAATTAACTTATGGATGGATTGCCCATACTCAAGTTCATAAAGGATAAGACTTGTGATGCTTGTAAAAAAGGAAAGAAAACAAAGTCATCTTTTAAACTAAAAAATAAAGTGTCTACCTCTAAACCTTTAAAATTAATTCACATGGATTTGTTTGGACTTACTAAAGAAACTAGCTTAGGTGGAATGCATTATGCACTTGTGCTAGTTAATGATTACTATAAATTCACTTGGGTATGTTTCTTAGCTCAAAAAATTATGCTTTTAAAGCTTTTTAAAGTTTTATGAAAAGAGTTTTAAAAGAAAAGGGTTTTTGAATTTTTCCTATAAGAAGTGATCATGGAGTTGAATTTGAAAATGAATTTTTCAAAAAAATTTAGGGTGAAAATAGTATTTTTTGCAACCATTCTTCTCATATAACTCCTCAACAAAATGGGGCAATTGAAGGGAAGAATAAAGCCTTGGTAAAGATGGCTAGAATTATGCTTCATAAACATAGCTTGCCACTATATTTTTGGGCAAAAGTTATCAACACCACTCGTTATATTACAAATAGAATTTTCAAAGGACCATTTAAAATAAAACTTCTTATGAGCTTTGAAACAATATAAAACCTAAGATTTCACATCTAAGAGTATTTGGTTGCAAATGCTTCAAATTAAAAACCAAGGACAACCTTGAGAAATTTGATTTTAAAGTGGATGAAGGAATTTTCCTAGGCTATTCTACCCTAAGCAAAGTATATAGATTCTTTAACAAAAGAACTCTAGTGGTTAAAGAGTCCATGCATGTTATTTTTTATGAGTCTAACCCATGTGACCTTAGAAAGGATTTTATTAGTGTTAACAATTGTTAGGCAATTTCCATAAGTGCACGGTTTATAATAAGTAGTAAACTTCAAGTATTGACCATTATTCCCACGAGGAGATTGATACCAAGTACTAGCCATAATTTAATTTCTGCAAGCTAACAAAATAGAATTATTTTAAATCAAAAGAATAAATTACTAGCAAAGATAAAATTTAAATCTAAAATATTATCTTACAATTCAATAATTAAAAGTTGGATTTCGAATTCGCTTCACTAGCCACTACTCAAATTATAGGATTAAATCTCAATTCTAATTGTTAATACAAGCAAGGGAAATCCACTCTAAATTACATAAAGTCTCTTTCAAGATCATTTAAGTATGCCAAAACTAATTACTACATATTTTCATTGTTAAGTCAATTAATTAGGGCTCATTAAATTCCTTATAAATTTTTTAATCCCATAAGGATTCATCTACTTTTATGATCAAGGTTCCTAAGTTTTATGAGTTATAAGCTAGTAAATTACTTAACTTTCATTGATGACAATTCACCTATAAACATGCAAACAATTAAACCCTTAATTGAAGACAAGATATTAATCATAACTCATAAAATTGACTAAAAATCAAATCATTAATAAAGAAATAAAAATCCCAATAAGTCTAACTAGCTACTTCAAAATCAAACCCTAAAATCAAGTTTAGTAAAACATGGATTTAAAAAAAAGTACAAACATAAAATAAATAATAAAAGAATGAAGTAAAAGAATAGATAAAACTTGTTTGAGCATGCTTCAATCTTCAAACCCTTGTTCACCTTCTTAAGCTTTTGTTTGTTTTTTTAGTGTCTAATTCCCTCTAAATCTCCCTTAACTTAGAGCTAAAATTCTCTATTTATAGAGAAAAATACCCTAAATTCTTAGAAGGACCAAAAAAATAATTTTTCTCCTTTAAAACCTCCTCTAATTAGGAAAATAACTTTAGAAAATAGCCCCTTAATTATTTGCTAGAATCTCAGAATCTTTAGGAAAGAAAAATTCCTATAAAAACCTACAAAAAATGCATAAATTAACTAGGAAATTAAAAAGGAAATAAAACCAAGCTAATAAGCTAAAATCCTAATAAAACACTAATTATAAATAATAAACTAAATAAAATATACATAAATACTAATAAATCCTATAGAAATTAAATAGAAAAACTATACAATATTTAACATTAACAACAATATTGTAGAGGACTTTGTGAATATGAATATTGAAAAAGAAAGTGCAAACAAGCCTTTGGAAATTGATGATCCAACTAAGGAAGAAAATGAAGAGGTATGCCAAGTTTGCTTGAAGGATGATTTAACAAAGGCACATCTAAAGGGCTTCATCATTGGTGACACGTCAAAAGGAGTAACTACCATATCTCATCTTAAATCTATTATTAATTTAGCCTTTATCTTTCAAATTGAACCAAAAAATGTTGATGTTACATTAAGAAATGAATTTTGGGTCCTTGCAATGTAAGAAGAGCTCAATCAATTTGAGGAAAATAAAAGTACAAATTTAGTTCCTAGGCCTAAGTATCATCCTATTATAGGCACGAAGTAGGTGTTTAGAAATAAAATGAATGAACAAGGCATCATAACTAGGAATAAAGCTAGACTAGTAGCTAAAGGTTATAATCAAGAGGAAGGCATTGATTATAATGAAAATTTTTCCCTTGTTACAAGGTTAGAGGCTATTAGGATGTTACTTGAATTTGCATCTTATGTGAATTTCAATCTTTATGAAATAGATATGAAAAGTGTTTTTCTAAATGGTTTTATCCATGAGCCCCAAGAGCTTGGTATAAAGGATTGAGTAATTTTATTTTAGAGAAAGGTCTCTATAAAGGTAAAGTTAACAAAGCTTTATTCATAAAGAAATCTAAAAAATACTTGTTAATTGTTCAAATATATATTGATAACATTATTTTTTGTGTTGCTAATCACTCCTTATGTGAGGAATTCTTTAAATTTATGCAAGGTGAATTTGAGATGAGCTTGACGAGAGAACTCAAGTTCTTTCTTAATCTCTAAATCAAGTAAGAAGAAGATGGGATCTTCATCAATTAAGCCAATTACATAAGAGATATCCTTAAAAAGTTTAGGATGGATGTAGCTAGGGCAAGTAAGATTCCAATGAGCACCACCACTAAGCTTTGTAAGGATGAAAGTGGAAAGTCGGTTAATGAAAAGTGATTTGGAGGTATAGTCGAATTCCTTCTTAATATTACAACTAGTAGACCTAATATTATATTTGCTACTTGCTTGTGTGATAGATTTCAATCTTGTCCAAAGGAATCTCAATTAAATGCAGTTAAAAGAATCTTTAAGTACTTTATAAGAATCATCCACTTAGGACTAGGAGTGATTCCTTTAACCTCATTAGCTATTCGAATACAAACTTTACCGATACATTACTAGATTGAAAGATCATTTTTGCAACCTGTCAATTCTTAGATTAATACTTAGTTTCTTAGTTTAGTAAGAAACAAATTTCAATTGCCCTGTCCATAGCTAAAGCCAAGTATATGGTAACTAGTTATTGTTGCTCACAAGTTTTATGGCAAAAATAACAACTTAAGGATTTTGGCATTATTCTTGATCATATTTCTATCAAATGTGACAACATAAATGGAATAAACCTTAACAAGAATCCTTTTCAAAATTCTAGAACTAAAAATATAGATATTAGACATAATTTTTTGCATGATCATATTCAAAATGGAGATATCTTGCTTATTTTTTTATGCTAAAAATAAACTTGCAGATATTTCCATTAAACAACTTAATGAGGAGAGAATGAATTACAAATTAAAAATTAATCTATGAAATTAATTCTAAAGATTAATTATTAATCATGTAAATCTTAAAAAGTCAATTAATAATAATTGACCTTTTGTGTGATAAAAAATGATTGCAAATATTTCTTTATTAAGTGTAAAATGAACTCCTTTTAAAACTTTTTATTATGTCAATTTAGCTTTTCAAAGTTTTTTGGACGTGATTGTAGACAACGAGGTTTTGCGCGCGTCCAAGATTTTAGCAACCGCGACACTGTTTGAGCTCAGGGCTCTAGAGAACACACTAACCGCTGTCACAAAGACATGACATAGAGATGAGAAGTTGCCACCTAGGGTAATAACTGGGACAAATCGAAAAGGTGGTACTCGATTCCCTAAAAGAAAGCTAGCACCACAACTAGGAGATTCTAGATACATAATACCAACTTCTTTTAGTCTCGTGTTCATTTAGAATTACTTTATGAATTATTATCATATTCTCTATTTACATGCAATTTCATACAAACCCTAAAAATAATCAACTCCAAGTAAACTAGTCATGAAATATACAAGTAAATAATGCATTCAATAAATCACATAATCCCTAAGTTAGTCTAATCTACATGGATTTTAAATAAATTAACTAAAGTCTACATATTTTAAAATTATAAGTGAACCTAAAGACCTAATTCCTTTTGATTTTAATTAAATGAACTTAAGTCTACTTGCTTTAATAAAAATGAGCCTAATTCTACAAATTATGGAATATTTAAATTAGTGGGCTTAATTCTACATGTTTTAATTAAATGGTGATCTTAAATCTACAAATTATGAAAAAAGCTTAAATTAAGTGGGCTAAGTCTAAATTAATTAAACTAAATTAGGTGAGCATATGTCTAATTAGCTAAATGGGCCTAAAGATATTTCTAACCTAAAATCTAATTAATTAGGATATTTCTAACCTAAAATCTAATTAATTATGGGCCTAAAAATATATTTTAATTAATTAAACCTAATTAATTATTAAGCGAGATGGACTAAAAGAATTACTAAACTTAAATAAATAAATCAAAGCCTAAAATGGGCTTAAGGCCCAAAACATATAAAAATAATAAATAAACCCAAAAATAAATAAAAACATAAGAAAAATAATTAAATAAGATCAAACAAATAATTAAATTAATCCTTACTAAAACCCTAATTTTATTATCAAGCAACCTAGATTAATCTACTTCCTCCATTGATTTCAAATAATCACCTAATTGAAAACCTAATTTTACTAACCAATTAAATAAAAATAAACAAACAACCATACATGTAATTTTATTACTCCCACTATTGGGGATATCACATTGATTCATAAAATAATTAATAAAATAAAAAATAAAGAATAAAATAAAGACAATAAAAATAAAATAAAACCCTAAAAATTAAGTCTCTACAAGGCTTTATCCATAGTCTTCCACAAACTTCTCATGAATTCATCCCTCCCACATGATCATCATGTGTTTTTCTCCATAATTACCATAAAAAAATAAGATAAAATTATGATTAATTAATAAATTATGATATTAACTTGAAAGAAAAAATAATTAATAATATAAAAATAAAAAGAAAGAAATAAGAAGAAGATGATATGATTGTGAATGATTTAGGGTACTTCTCAAATTGGTAATTCACCGTTCTTGATAAATCTTTGAATCTTGCCCTTTAAAAATTCTTCACGAATCTTGAATTAATTATTCAATTAAAAGGAATTTTTTTGCAAAAAAATTCAAAAGAAATCACGTTTTCTTCCTCTTCTTTCTCTTCTTTTCCTCTTTTTTTCCTTTCTCGGTTTCCCTCCTCCTCTCTTTTTCTTCTTTTTCTCTTTCTTTATATAGTGGAATTAGGAAGCCTAACCACCCCAATTCTAATATGATTTTAATTCCTAAAGTATAAGATTAATACTTAAAAGTATATTTAGGAATTTTAAACCAGTTAGGCCTGAGTTAATTAGAAATTTTAAACCAATTAAAACTGAATTAAAAATAGGAAAACAAAGACAGAAGAATTCAATTCTAACCGGGATTACTCAGTGTGGATACCGCTAAAGGTTCATGTTAATACTCTTGCTCATTTTTTAATATTGGAGTAAATTACGCTTTCTCTTATTTTGATTCTCCTCTTAATGTTCCCCCGCCTTTCTCGTATTACTCAGTATGGATACCGTTAAGGGATTTGTACTCATACTCATTTCTGAGCATTAGAGTAGATTATATGCACATTTATTACTTAAAAAACTAAAACGATACTTTGAAATTCAAGCAATTTATACTACAAGTCCATAGATTTTGTCTTTGCATATTCTTCCCTTTATTTAGGTGCAAAGCAAGCATTAGATTGATTACAGTTTATAAACTTTCAACACAAAGCTATTAACTAATCATCTGAATTCTACGAGGCTAATTAAAATGCCATTATAATCAAAGGTCATGAAATAGGCTTTTCACACACGATCTCATGAAGTGGATGAATTTAATTTCAATTTATGAATTTTATGATTAAGATGGTACTTTATTACATAATAGAATTATGTTACTTCCCTTTATTATCTTGGTGAGGGTTTAACATTTGCTATCTTGCCCATTCTTATTGATTTATCAGTTCCTTTCCCCTTCTTCATTCTTTTGTTTTTTTTCCCTGCACAAAATACCATAAGTTAGTATGGTCTATTTATAAGTGAAGAGATTTTGTTAAAATGCAATGTTATTCTTTTTGCATTCTCCCCTTTTGATTATGATGATGATGTCGCTGATCACAAGGCCATGATACTCCATCATTGAAGTCATGGCCTAGGGTTGAATTTTCCTTTCCACCATTCAATTAATACTATGGTAGAGGGCTTCATTCCTCTTCTTAACATTTCCTACAAAAAAAGGTTCAGGAGTTAGAGATCTTATTTAATGATCAAATAATTTTTACAGAGTGCATTCATTTTAAGTTTTGAGTGTATTCTTCCCTTTTATAAGGCCAACAAATTTATTGTTGACATGTTGGACCTTCTAATCACCATATTCCATACCCTATACTAGTCTAACTATTGTGGAGAGATATTCCAGATGATGCTTCCAATGAGACTATGGAGATGGATAACGAGTTTAAGAAGCCTGAACATCCTATCCAGCCTTTTGAGGTCACCAGGATGATGCTTTCGCAAATATCACTGTTGGTGACATTCCCTTGCTAGATGGGCCCATAATTCATTGGGCTGCTATGATCTAGAGTCCCATTGTGCATCAGGTTCTCCTAAATAGTGTCACCTTTTTTCCTTTAGATGCTTCATATGTGAACATTCTGACTACTTTTCTACACTTTTACAACACTAATCTTGAATGTTAGAATCAAAATGTTTGCACAATCTTGCTTAAGCTCAAAGACTTTATTATGCAAAGCAAATATTTCACAATAAATGTATGCAAGTGTATGCATGTTATGTATGACATGCATGATCCAAATAAGTCTTTTGTATAGAACAAAGCTATGTTCACAGCTTGGAGTGTGGGAACGAGGTGACTTATCCATAGCTTGAAGGTTTAAGCACTAAATGCTTTGTTATTAGTCCTTCTGATGTCAAAGCTTCTAATACAGCTCATTGGACTGATGACCAGGCTAGTAAGTGGGGTCCATGGCTTTACATTGGAGCTCGTAATTAACCAATGCACTATTGAACTTTTCTTTTGTTAATACTTTTACTGTTTGACAACTTATGTATTTGTATGCTTGTAGTTTACTTCTTTCTGCCCTGAGATCTTTTTCACTAACTTTAAAGTTCTAGTGTTGTATTTACTATTTTGTCCCCAAGCTGCCCCAAAGTTACATTTTGCCCCTAGCTTCATTTTGAAATCATTCTAGCAATCTTTTTCTTCATGTGTGTATGAGACTCAGTTTGGTCACTAATGTTATTGACCTTTTATCTTACTAACCCTATTAGTTTTAGTCTCATGTATTAAAGATGTAGAGGAGTGGGTGAACTAATTGAAGCGAGTTATTTTTTATGAAATCAACTAGATTTTGACTTAAAAGAATTCTTAAGCAGAATATGAGGCTTGATGCTAATGCAATAATTGATGATAGTTACAAGGTATGGGTTGTAATGCAAGTTACTGAGCCACCTGAATTCTCAAGGTATAAGGGGACACTAGGCTTACAAGGAAAATTACAAAAGGGATGGCAAAAATGAAAATATAACTAAAATAGTGATCTCATAGCTCTTATTTAGATTTCATTATATATTGTCTTCCTATTTATATACTTATACAATATAATAAAGACGAATATGCGATATTTGAACAAAAATTTAAAATTCAATTTTAATCATTCATTAGGAAAAAATAAGAATATTCATTACATCACATGATACAACTCTTATTATCAGCCAATCATAAACTAATATTTACCTTATTATTCTTTTTTTCTCTCCTTGTTTTTTTCTCTTTTTTTCATTCTTTTTATTTTTTCCTCAAATTTCCTAACTTCAAAAGTTACATCATGTGATATATGTATGTTCTTTGAATTTGCATTTATGCCCACACTGAATGAATCTAATTGAAATAAATTTATGTCAAACATGCATATGCAATCAATATCATAATGCACAACACCATTAGGATGTACATTACATAAGTAAGCATGATCAAAATTTATATCATCGATCACTAAAACAAAATAGAAACTAAAATTTTATTCAAAGAAGATAATAAGAAATTTCATTTCCTATTCTAAATGTTAGGGATGTTGAGTCTCATAGTGGTTGTCCTTAAGGCGGTTGACATAACAACTATTCTTGCATCTTTTTGCCAACTATCTCCATGACTTTATCTTCCTATACTTTAAATGTGCATTTTTCTTTCTTGTCTAGTAGTTTCTCATCATCAAACTCATCACCTTATCTTGTAGGCACAATCTACTAGAAGGGTATGTTAAAAGAAGGTGCTTTAGTATAAAACACATTATAGTCAAACTTGCCTGAAGGCTAAACTAATAAGTCTTCTGCTCTTTCCACATATTTGGGGGCATAAGGAGATTTCTCATTGGTTTGAAGGTCTAGGTCCTCAATGGAGCTTAACACTTCTTCCTCACTAACTCCTGAATTAATCATCATAGTAGCTGGGGTGGTACATTTTGATAATTTGGAAAAGGATTATTTTTGGTGCTTGGGTTTTCAAGGTATGTGATTTTTCCAAAGTCTATAAGGTTTTGGATTTCATGTTTGAGATGGATGCAGTTATCCATGGAGTGTTAGAGGTTTTGATGGAATTAGTAGTGTTTGTTTAGGTTATAGCCTGTGAAGTTTGTGTTTGGTGGGTTTGGATTAGGTAAAGGTTAAAGTAAGCCTCTCTAGATTAATCATTCCAGGACTTTGGAGAGTGGTTGGTTAAAGTTGGAGAATCTCTGGGGTTACTAAACTACGCACACCTCCACAGCTTGGCTAGTACTTCCCTGTTGTGTTCCCCCAGTTGTGTAGTTTTGAGTTCTAATTCCTTTAGAGCTTATTTTCTTATGATTCTTAATTTCTTCTGCTTGCAGACCATCATTATATAGGTCTATGAAAGTTTTGGGGTTCATCATCTATAACCTCTCGACCATATTAGGTGACACATTCCAAACTATCATCCTAACCTGATCCTTCTTAGCCAGCTTATTCTTCATTAGCCTTTCTTTATTCTTGAATCTGCTAAGGAAATCAGAGAAAGATTCATTAGGTTTTTGCTTTTCTAGTTCTATATCTCTAATGGACACTTCCAACTAGGTGTTATAATCATATTGTCTTAAAAAGGCAATACGTAGTTCTTTCTAGTAAGCTCTCACAAATTTTAAAAGCCCAAGATACCAATTTATAGCCATTCCCTCTAAAGATAGTACAAATAACCTAGTGATTAGTTCTAATGGGCCCTTGATAGTGCTCATAGTTGTTATGTACTGATTGATATGAATCCTAGGATCTCCAGTTTCATCAAACTTCTGCAGCTGAGGCATTTTCAACTTCTTAGGTAGCTTATTACCCTCCGTTAGCAGCATATCATCAAAGTCAAATAAATACCCCATGCCTTTTCCTTTAATAAGCTCTTCCATCTTGGAAATCTTTTGGGTCAGTGCTCGTATATGCTTGGACTCATGGTCTTGTACCAGTTCAAGTGATTCTCTCTTTGCATTTTCTATCATGTAGTTCTCAACATCCTTAAGCTTCACATCAACAACAGGTGTGTTTCTAGCACCAAGTTGACCCCCAACACTGTTGGTAGTAGGTGGAGCATTCAGAGTAGGTGGGATAGCAGTAGCAATAGGTTGTTGTTCAATTGTAGGTGGTGGTATGATAGCAGCATGTTGCATCAATCCAGATAATGCTTGTCTCAACTCATCTTACATCATAACCCTCATGTCATCCATTAGAGCTCCCTTGATGTCTTCTAAGGTCTAGTTCCCTTGATGTTGTTCCATTTTTTTAGATTCAGGTGAAGTTGGTTCAACATCTAAGTAAAGTGGGTTGATAGGGCTTCTTTTGAGTCTATCCAGTCTATTCAGGATTTCCTTTGCTAAGGCTTTAAGACTCTGACTCGTTCTTCTTAATCTGCCACCTCATCATCCCCAAATATAAGAAAACCCTAATGTATCTATGATGGCTGAAAAACAAGGTGTTAGTATGATGAATGAGATGCATGTATGCATGTATGTGTGATGCACATGCTATACAACAAGTAGTAAGTATCAACCAAGTGTACAACATACATCCTTCCAACCTTATTCCTCCCACATACGTGTTCAATGGCAAGTCTTTTGTCCTAGGATTTTTTATCTTGGTCTTAATATTAACAAGTGATATCAAGGTCTGATGCACATGTCAAATCTCTCTTGAAGCAGTAAAGTATAGAAACAACATTTCTAGGTATAGAAATAGCATTTCTAAGTATAAAGGTCTAGCCCAATCTTTATTGGCTCAAGTGGGCTTCAAAAGTATGGGTCTGGGCTTTTATAAATAGAAATAGCTCATGGAAAAAATCATACAAACAAGTTTTGGTAGATCCTAAGGAAAGTAACTAAGCCATTATATATGGTTAGGGTCCGGTAAAAAGTCAAGGTTCCCTTAGCAAGATATAGTCCTTTAGGACTTGAGTTACAGGCCAAGGTTAAAGGAGCCCATCATCCTTTGCAAACTCAAGAGAAGACTACCCCCCCTTTAGGACTTAGGTTACAGACTTTGGTCAAATGAGCCTAGTAATCTCTTTTGAACCGAGTTAAGGCTAAGAGTAATGGTTAGCCAATTTACAACTCCATGAAGCTAATGGAATCATGGAATCATAAACCAATGCCATTGGTTTAATAAGGACATGCAGAATGAATGCAAGAATTAAATAATTCTAAAGAACACAAGTAGAATCAGTATCTCTTATCCCCAGTGGAGTCGCCACTATATATGACGGGGTTTAGAGCTCGCCTAAGATTTTAGCAACCACGATACTATTTGGGCTTAGGGCCCTAAAGAACACACTAACCATTGTCATAAAAATATGGTGTAGAGATGAGGAGTCGCCACCTAGGGTAATAACTAGAACAAATCGAAAGGTGGCACTTGATTCTTTAAAAGAAAGTTAGTACCACAACTAGCAGATTCTGGGAACATAATACTAACTTCTTTCAGTCTTGTGTTCATTTAGATTTATTTGAATTACTATTTTATTCTCTAATTACATGAAATTTTATTTAAACCCTAATTAAACATCCATCTAACCTAAAAAAAAGGCAACAGGTTATAAAATTACATGTAAAAATGCATACAAAAAGGCAACGTCCCTAAGTCTAAACTAGGTTAATTTTTAAAAGTTAGCTATTTCTACATATTTTTATTTACAAGTGAATTGGACTAAAGAAAGACCTACATTTTTAACTAATTTTAGTAAACTTAAGTTTATTTATTTTAATTTAACTAAGGGAATAGTCCTAAGTCTACCAAATTTTAATGGAAAAATTAAATTAATAAGTGAGCCTAAGTCTATCTTGATTTTAAATTAAGCGATGTCATCCTAAATCTATTTATTTTAGAAGAAATGAAATTAAAGGGTTGAGCTAAGTCTAAATTAATTTAGTTAACCTAAAAATGGGCCTAAATTGATTTTAATTAATTAACCTAAACCATTTTTAAGCCTATTTTTTATTTAGTGGGTTTAGACCTATCGTGGGCTTGGGGCCCAAATAACTAAAAGATCCAAAAACAAAACCCAAAAAAAAAATCATAATGAAATCATATCAAAAATAGGATTTATATGATTTTCTAAAAAAACCCTAAATCAATTTACATGCAACCCTAAATTAATCTAAAGCCACCATTAATTTTAATTGATTTTTACCCAATTGAACCTAAATCACTAATCAATTTTAGTGCAGAGAATATAAAATTTGACTATTTCCCATAATTGGGGCTATTACAAACTACTGTGTAGAAATTAAAATCAAATTAATTACAACCCAAAACAAAAGTAAATTAAAATCAAATTAATTACAACCCAAAACAAAAGTAAATTAAAAGAATGCAAAAATCATAAATCATAAATCCTATAGGGGTTTTACAAATCTTAATCCATGGCAATCCATGCATTCTTCCAATGGTCACTACCAAACATCACATATCTCCACTCTCATCTTTAGAGTACCATAGAACATCAATCAAAATATACAAAAATTAATTAGTAATGAATCAATCAAAAAATAAAACAAAGAAATCAAATCAAAATAAAAGAGGAAAAAAGAAGAGTAGAAAATGCTATTTGAATGCCCCTCAGATTGGGATTTTTACCATTTTGAGATTGAATCTTTTTTTTTTCTTGATTCTCTGAACTTTAAAAGCAAAGAACATATTTTTTTGCAATAGCTAATTAAGGTTTTTATTCTCTTTGGTTTTTTGCAGCTCTTTTTCTCTAGGGTTTTCTCACAACCTTTTTTTTTCGCAGACTCTCTCTACCTCTCTCCATAGTTAGTCACTCTTCATAGTCTCCTATTATGGGTTTTAAAGCTAGATCCAACCACCTCAGCTCTTGTGATCACGCAAGGAAGTTGTGTGATAGTTGGGAGCAAGATCAGGAGTCTCTCAATCTACATTTTATTTTTTGAATTTTCAAAATCAGGATAATTAGATGATAAGCGATAGGATTTTGAAAAATTAGAGACTCATAAGCAAACACGTGGTGTCCTAGACCAATGAAAAAATTGAAAAATGACAAAATCAGTATAAAAAATCATGAAATCAATGTAAAAATCACTTTTTAGTGAAAATCGGCATTAAAGAATGTCGATTTTAACCCGTAATTCCGAATGGCATTTGCCTAATGCCAACTAGCATTACATAATGACGATTGGCATTACAAAATGTCGGTTGGCATTAAATGTTGGCCAACTAATATTTTCATTTTTTAATTAAATTATAAAAAGGTTCTTAGAAGTTTCTAATTTCTGTAACCAAATCCCTAAAAAACCAATTTTGCAACTAAATCCATAAAATGTTGCAATTTAGTCCTTTAAATCATAAAATTAGACACCAAAGATCATTTCTCAATTAGATTTTCATCATAGGGGCTTTTGTCGAACAAGTGCATAAATGCATCCTAAAATTGGGTGCTTACAATGACACTCATCACCAATGTGATCCTGGATCATGATACCCATCATGATAGTGACTTTGGATCATGAGGGTCAATATGTACAAACAACACTCAGATTTAAAATGAGTCTGGCTTATAACATGACTTGTGAGTGCTTGATCATGCTTATGATTACATCATCATAGTCATGACATGGGCTCTGAGGGTCATTATCTAATTTATGAGAAAATACTTCAAACAATCCTAATCATAATTATAACCTCTTGATCATAATCACAACTATCACAATCAGTATCACAGTTGTGACAAAGATTGTAAGAATCATTGTGGCTTTTCTTTACTATGGCAATTTGAGGAATCTTGATCATGAGGATGCTCATGGTCATGATTAAGCCCATGAGCATCGTTGTCTTGTTGAAAAACTTTAATTTTATAGCCTTTAAAAAGCTCTGAAAGGAATATATATCTTAAACACACTTAAATTAAACATATTAGTAACACAAAATTGAGTTTGTTAAAGTTAAAACAAGGATCATTAGGACATAATCATGCAAATGGTCAACAATAATATTTCCAACACAAAATAGAATTGAGAGAATTGATTAAAGTAGTATCCTACCAACCATGAAGAATGACGTTAGCATAATCCTCTTGAGACACGTATCAATATTTCCTTAAATCTAAACAGGTGCTATTATGGATTAGAGACAATAATAGCCCCTTTGAAGTCATTTATAAAGGCATATAATTCGAGGTAAATCTCACTAAGTGTGACATCATAGTTGTTAGGAATAAGTCATTATAAGAAGAGAAGCAAAAGAATATCTCAAGTCTTTCTAAAATAAGTTGAGACCCTTGCCTACAATCTAACTAAATAAATTGTATACTAATAAAATCATAATCATGTAACTAAGAATGATTAAATAAAGACTAAAACTCATATAGAGACCAAGATTAACCTTCATTACCACCCCATTTTTCATAGTTGATTGAGATCTTATTAAGATCACTAAAACATAAGAATGGATACTGACTGTACAAGTAAAGTCATTAAATTAATGCCAAAATGTTAGAATTTAACCTTGATTCTCACCCTCTGCACACTTTTACCCCTCTCAAAATAGAAATGGATACAAAGAAATTAAAAAGAATATGATGAGATCATAATACATAATTTCACCTCCCTTTATAACATCAATATTAAATAACTTGATGTACTAACATCTACAATGAAAAAATAATAATAATCCAAAAAAGAAATCATAAGCCATTTGACTTATATTTCTTTAAATAAATTTCCATAAGGAATATGACTTCTTGTCTATGGTTAAGAGACAATTACCACATTGTCCATAACATTTAAGATATTTTTGAGCCTTGAACATCTTAACTTAGTAGCCTCATGATGTTTAATAAGACTACCAACTAATTATTACTACATAACTAGTATTGTTAGTTGTCATCTTATTATTACATCATAACTATTTTAAATTTATAGTCAACGTAATCTTATTCTCCAAAATACTAGCATTAACCTACAAATGTAATAATTATTTAGTGCCTATAGGTTGCATCATTTGGAAAGAAATTAAGACCTGGTGTAGTGAGAATCTAAATAAAAAATAGGCATTTTTAGTAATTCATGTGAATCTCTTCATTCTTTGAAATTCTTTCATAGTTTTTCAAGGCTAAATTAGTGTAATAAGCTTATGGTAAGACCAAACATAGAAATGATTATGTTTGTAATTTATTCACATAATTTAAGTTGAATTTTAATGTATTTTATGCCAATTTTAGGTTAATAATAATTATTTTTATAAAATTAGGTTTAATTAGGAATAGTTTTCAGTATAGAGTTTTAATTACATTTTTAGTATTTTTAGTTTTAATTTTAGTCTAATTAGGATTATTTTTAGTTTTAATTTTTTTCCCTCTTTTATAGGTAATATTAAATAAGTATTTCTCAAAGTTAAAGACAAAAATCAACCATGATCATGACATGGGCATGTCATAACATGTGTCAATCATTAGACTTAAAGGAATTTGAAGCATTCCCTAGGACACAATCATGTCATGGCATGTGTCTCTTTCTACCAAATTTGAAGAACTTAATAAGCTTTGGCACCACTAGATGCATGGTCATGTGCTAGGTTATGCACCTTTCTGAGTAGAAGACTAAATTGAAGCATGGTTATGTTTAGGCTATATTGGAAGGAACAAATTTAAACATGGTCGGAAGCACAACCATGTCAGATGAGAAAATTTTTCCTTAAGAATTTGGATTGAGAAATTCATAGGTGATTAGGATTCCATCATGTAATGCTTATATAAAAAGGGAATATTATGAGTTTGTACATTATTATTATACACCAACAATTGCAAATAAGAGCTTAAAAAGGTGAAAAAGAGTTGAAGAATTCAAGCATCCTCAAAATGAAGTTTTTTATTATTCTTCTTCATTCTCTTATTATTTTTTTATGTTTGTAGTTTTTCTTTATGCCATTAAATCCATGTGTGGCTAAACTTCTTTATAGTGTTTGGAATTGGAGTAGTTATCTAGGTTATGCTTGAACATATTTTTTGTTATTAAATTATTAAATAGATTTTCAGTTAATTCTATGAGTTGTGATTTATTTACTTGGTTTCATATTTGATTCATTTGATTACATGTTTATCTGTAGATTAACAAACAAAAGTTAGGTGAATTTGCTAGCTTAAAACTCACAAGACTTACATTACTTTACCACATAAGTAGGCGAGCTATTCAAGATAAAATAATTATTAACGAATTTAATGAGTTTTCATTAATCTTAAGAATGAGAGTAGGTTAGATTTTAATCCTAATATTATTAAATGAACTATGGAGAGATGTTAAGTACTATAGAATAATTACCCTTAACTAAGTTCAAATGCAAAATAATAACAAAGTTGTTCATGATTGATTTAAAATCACAAAATAATTTCCAAGTTCTAGGTTTTAATTAATTAATTTTCTTTAGATTTTAGTTATTTATGTTTAATTTCTTTATAAATCATTCCTTTAATTCTATTTGCTAGCTAAGAAATTAAGTAAAAGCTTTAGTAGTCAATATGCAATCCTCATGGGAACGACATCTTCTTATGCTATAATTCATTATCTATGCACTTATGGATTTTAATCACACTACATAACAGTAAAAAATTCCATTAAATTAATGTGAGATTTCTTATGTATCTTATTTGGATTAATATGCTTATCTAGTTAAACTGAAGGAACATGTTGTAATTTAATAATTGCATGGTTAACAAAATCAATACCCATATAAATTTTATCATCCATAGGGTTAGAATGACTAGCAATAAAAGATTGAGCCTATGAACCTGAAATCCATTTATTTTACTCCAATTGACCTTGAATTATAAAAATCCATAATAAATTAAAAAAAGGTTTTTATTTGATAAGCATATAATAATAGGTCAAATGGTCATGATAAGATATCTGCTACTTTAGTCTTTAGCTTATAATCTTCCTCAACATGGCCAAGATAATTACACTAGTAATAAAAAGTTAATAACCCTTCATAATGAAAATACACTATGATGCATTCTCCTTTGCTATTTATAATCATCATTCCACGTTTAAGCAGTTATGTGACATCAATGGCCACTCTCAGTTAAATGTACTACCTTAAGAACCAATTTCTGATTCAAGCAATTCCACAACATTAGTATTATTTTCCCAATTATCATTACTAATTCATGATCACTCTATTCAATTATAGATTATAAACCTTAATCCAAAATAAAAAGTGATTTAAAATCAACTCAGAAGGCTACTTTTCCTAGTGTAATTTAGATAAGATAATTAATTTTCTATCATAATGCCATGGACCTTCTTTTAAAATTCTAGTTTTATTAGAAAGAGAACCAACTCAAAAACAAATAGATTCATCCCCCACCTTTTTTAGTAAGGATATTTTCTTTAAATGAAATTTTACTTCTTACAAACAATTTTATAGGTTCTTGAACTCATTTACCATAATTTTTTTGGATTCCAACAAGATTTTATGAATTTAAAAAGTGTATGTTGAGATAATGGAAAAGGAAATTTTGTGTTTATGAAAAGCTATTACAAACTAAATAGAATAACAAAAAAAATAAAGCAAAGCCCTATAAAATGAAACAATGATTACTAATTAGTTAATGATGATTGATAATTATTAAATTGGATGATTGTTTAATGATTGGTGATGATGATAGCCTAATGATTTTTTGTGTCTATATTTATAGTCATGGAATTTCCTTCCCCAATTTAATTTTCCATCTTAAATGTTATCTTCCATTTCTAGAGAAATAAATTTTTATAACTCCAGTACGTGAATTAATTCCCTAAGCTACTTTTCAATAGTCAGTTTCCATTTCCAAAATCTTCTATCTTTCACATTAAGTAGCACTAGCATGGGCTAGGCTTTTTATTAATTTGGGCTTTAAATTTAAATTAATTTAAGCTAGTTAATAATTAATGGGCCTAACATAACTTAACCCAAAATCAAATATGGGTCCGAACAAAAACCTTTAGCAATTTACCATTATCAATGCGTGAATAGGACAGGATCAATAGGTCATATTAGGACATATAAGCTTGGCAATAATAGTGTTATTGATTGTTATTGATGTGAGAGTCAGCCTAAGAAGGTTAAGAAAGTTAGAGTCGCCACCTGCCTATAGCCCAAAAATAGGAGAACGGGTGGTAACCTACTTCCCTTGTCAAAGATTCTGAGTACAAGGTTGGTGTGTGAAATCTGCAAGCATATAGAATAGTGCAAATACTAAAATTAAGATCATACCAAGATATTGCAAATTGAGTATTGTAATACTAAAAGCATTTGTATGTCTAGACTCTGAAAATGGTTTTTGAATTAAAATAAAATAAATAACTAAAACTGATATAGAAATTCATAATCAAAGAAAATTCAAAGGATCTTAAACTCAATTCAACCTTTAAAAATATGTAAATAAACTCTAAGTCATTTTAAGCATAGTTCATTATATGAGTAATCTTAAGAATCAGAAATCTTCCTCTTGGATAAACCTATGATTAATTGATTATACATAGAACTTGATTTTACTGATCTCACTAATTAAATGTTCATTATAGTCAATTTTAGGCTCAGTTCTTTAACATTATTAACTATATAAATGTCTCTCAACTAAATAGACAATTAATATGTTATTTATTGTTTTCTCAATGAAACCTATCTCTTAATCAAGTCTCATTATCTAGATTCAATCAAAAGGGGGCCAATCCTATAAAGACATTAAGTAAAGTAACAACTAATGAATTATGTTTATTAACTAAGGTTTAAACTTAGTGATTACATGGTTGAATAGATTTAAGAAACCTAACTAGAAAATCTAGCCACACATGTTTAGTAAAAGAGAAGAGAATGAATGAAAATAGAACATTTCCATTATTACTAAATTAAAATTAAAAATAATAAAGTAAAATATAATAAGAAACCCTCATAGATTAGAAGCTTATTATTCTGAATCTTAGGTCTCAACTCAGTGATCACATGGTTGAATTGATTTAAGAACCCTAACTGGAAAATTTAGCCATACATGTTTAGCAAAACAAAAAAAGAGAATGAATGAAAATAGAATATTTCCATTATTACCAAATTAAAATTGAAAATAATAAAGTAAAATAGAATAAGAAACCCCATGTATTGGAAGCTTGCTATTCTTGATCTTTAAACATCCACTAAACTAAAACAAAATGAAGAACTAGAGATTTCTAGTTTTGATTTTTGAAAATGAAATAACAAAATTAAATTCAATAAAGATTTTTCTATTTTTCAAGTGGCTCTACATATTTTAAAGCCAATCTTATTTCCCATTCAAATCCCTAATATAAGATAATTAAATCTTTAAGGATTAACTCTACTTAAAATTCAAATTTTGATTTTTTGTTATAGGTGCATGGTTGTGCATCTTTTCTTCTTTAGGCACTGCTATGCACATTTTACGCCTTGTTGTGCATCTGCCTTTTGAACCCTTATAGCTATGTGGATTTTCCATATGGCTGTGTAACATCACTTTAGTTCAAAACTCAATTTTCCTATGAATACATTAAGTAAAGTAACAACGAATGAATTATGTTTATTAACTTAGGTTTAAACTTAGTTATTACATGGTTGAATTGATTTAAGAAACCTAACTAGAAAATCTAGCTACACAAGTTTAGTAAAAAAGAAAAGAATGAATGAAAAAAGAACATTTCCATTATAACTAAATTAAAATTGAAAATAATAAAGTAAAACAAAATAAGAAACCCCCTGGATTGGGAGCTTGTTGTTCTTAATCTTAGGCCTAAACTTAGTGATTACATGGTTGAATTAATTTAAGAACCCTAACTAGAAAATCTAGCCACATATGTTTAGTAAAAGAGAAGAGAATGAATGAAAAGATAACATTTCCATATTACCAAATTAAAATTGAAAATAATAAAGTAAAACATAATAAGAAACCCCCATGGATTGGAAGCTTGTTATTCTTGATCTTTAAACATCCACTAAGCTAAAACAAAATGAAGAACTAGAGATTTTTGGTTTTGATTCTTGAAAATGAAATAACAAAATTAAACTCAATACAGATTTTTTTATTTTTTAGGTGGCTCTGCACCTTTTAAAGCCAATCTTATCTCCTATTTGAATCCCCAATAGAAGATAATTAAATCTCCAAGGATTAACTCTACTTAAAATTCAAAATTTGAATTTATATTGCAAGTGCATGGCTATGCATCTTGTCTTCTTTAGGCACTACTAGGCGCATTTAACGCACAATTGTGAATCTTCCTTTTGAACCCTAGTAACTGTGCAAATTTTCCATATGGTTGTGCAATATCACTACACTTGAAAACTCAATTTTTCTTTTAAGAGTTTAACTTCTTTTGACTTCCACATCATGGACATGACTTAGTGAACACTTTAAATCCCTAAATGCATCCTAAGGAGCAAAAGTACATAAAATTATGCTAAATTCACTTAAAATTAAAGCAAACCTAATAATCTAAACAAAAATACAAAAGATAAATAAAAACCTTGTAATGGACTAAAAATACAATTAAAATTATCCTTAAGATCTTATTTAGAGTGCTTAAAACATGAAGCTTTTCACACTCATCAAATTCCCCCACACTTGAGTCTTTGCTTGTCCTCAAGCAAAACATGAAACACATCCTATTTTTATGAAGAATCAATTCATTCATTAGTTTTAACTTGACTAACCATTCTAATCTTCCTTTAATATAGAGTTTAAAAACTATAAATTAAAATAATAACTCGAAGTTAAGGATGTAGCATTTACCATGTGAAGAGTAAACTCACTCATTGAATTCATGAAGAATAACAATTAACATCAAAGAAAAATGAAAGGAAGTAGAAATCTGTTCAACACTTGGTAAGCCTAAAATTCAACACACATACAATAGCCAAATAGCAATTCTATTTAGTTATTTATTCAAGGCTTTCCCAATCTTAGTAACCCCTACCTTTCCTGTATGACTCAGTGTGAATACCTCTAAAACATGTCCTTTAGATACTCTTAATCTATACTTAAAGCAATAGAGTAAAAGGAGCACATAAATTTAAGAAAATTAATATCTTGGCTCCTTTTTATTTTCAATGATTATGTTTTATGCTCCATCTCCTTTTTTGTTTTATATTACTATAGGCACCAATATATGTATAAACTAGACCAGCCTAAAAGATTACTTTTATTTATACTTACAAACCTTTTTCTTTAACATCAAGTGTTAAATTCAATCCTTCAATGAAAGTGTAATCATTAGATTCGTTAAAAATTAAAAATCCTTAACCACAAATTATTTTTTTAGTTTAAAATTCAAAAAAAAACATTAAAGGAAGATTATCACACTTCTTCAAGAAAACTATATTTAATAAAATAAATCTACAGGTGAATAAGTCCAAAAACTCAAGTGGAATGCATAAACAAAGCAAAAAATAAAAATCTAAAATATGCATGATCCTAATTTTAAGAAATCAAATAATCATCTAAAAATGCATATAAAGAAAAAAAATAAAGTAAAACTAAAAAATGGTATACTCCCCTCATTTGGATGCACTTGAAGGTGAGGTAAATGAAATGATGAACTCCATTGTTGCTTAAGTCCTTTAATTTGTGCTTATAACTTTTCTAGTCTTGCTTCACATCTCCTTGTGAAGCCTTCCACCTCCATCAAAAAGTCCACAATAATGCTCCTAATTCTTTACTCTTGATAGGCTACTTTTCCTTAACACTAGGCTACTAGTTCTTAGTTCTATCCATACTTAAAAGAAAACACATTAAATTGCAAGAGAATAAAAGAAATAGAAAGAAAAATACATGAAAATTTTTAAACAAATTAAAAATTGAAAAATAAATTTGAAAATTGAAAAAATTTTATTCCCCCCTACACTTAAAATCAACAATGCCCTCATTATTGCTAAAAATTGAAATTTTGAAATTGAAAAAGCTGTAACAACACTGTAGTCTCGATAGATGGTTGTGCATAAAAAACGCATAGTTGTGTGTGTAGGTATAAATGTGCACGGCTAAGCATTAAAAAATGCATGGTTGTTTGTAAATCAAAATTTTTGATTTAGCAATGGCACATGGCTATATGTAAAATATGCATGGTTGTGTCACTACTACTCTGAATGCATTATTGGACATTTAAATGTAAAAATTTGAAGTGCCAAAGTCATGTTTAACAAACCAAATCATATATTTCGTTAAAAGAAAACTTTGAACATAACTTCAAAGAAAAATAAATAAACATTGCAAACAAATTTTGAATTTAAAAATAGAACAAGAAGAAAAGACATAAAGAAACAAACAAACATTAAACATTAAAGAACATCTTAAACAAACTAATCCTAATTACCATTTCTTACATCAAATTCAGTCTCTGCTTCATCACCTTCTTCATTAACTTCATCATCCCATAAGTGTTAGTATAGGTGGTATGCCCTAGAGGCTAATCATATATTTAGATATTGTAAATTATCCCCAATGGCTATAAAAGAATATTATATTATTTAAAGTGTTTATTTGATTCAATAATTATCCATTAGCAATATATTAAATATATTTGTTATCAAGAGTTAATAATATAAGATATGAATTTATTTAATGCATATGCTATAAAATGTTCATAATCATATAATTAATATTTAAGTAATATTAATTAGACTATTACCTCTATCTATTTTCCTTGATTTGTATGTGATACTAATAATGGGAGGTAGTAAGTTTCATACTACTTGATATGAGATATTAGAATAGACATATGGATACTTATATAATGGGTAGATCAAATTATGACGTTAGATATGTGATCCCAAAGATGTTCATGTATAATTAACGATCATAGTCTAGGTCATAATGGTGCATATAGTCCTTTGACCTAAAGTGACACAGTCATCCACATTTGAGTAGTTAGAGTTTGTTACTACTTACATACTTGTGTTAATCACACATGGGTGTATGGCGTGTAGTGGCTCTAGTAAGTTAAATATAAGGATAAGTGTTGAACCAAGATGGGATTCATTGCTTGGAGTGAACAGAGACAAGATCCTATGTTATCTAAGCCTTTTCTTGATGAATAAGTCTTATCCAAGACAAACATAATAGTCTGAAAGAGTTTTAGTGCTAGAAAAGTGTTTTTAATATATGTTATGTTTTTATCAAGAAATAGATCTTGAGATAAGGTCATATCATATGGTTATTAGAGCTTAATTAAACCTTGACTTTAGGCTATGTAAGGATCTTCTAATGAATGGAGTTTTGGACCAAAGATCAAACCAAGAAATTGGCCAAGCCCATCAACCTTATCTAGGCTCACTTATTTAATGGAATGGGCTTGGGTCAAGTGTTGGCCCAATGACTTAGCCCAACTCCATTAAGTGATGTAACATTGGGTTTTTCTTAAATCAAATAAAAGATAAAGATGTATAATGACA
This sequence comes from Mallotus nudiflorus, assembly GCA_947683625.1. Lineage (NCBI taxonomy): Eukaryota > Viridiplantae > Streptophyta > Magnoliopsida > Malpighiales > Euphorbiaceae > Mallotus > Mallotus nudiflorus. The sequence goes on from CANTUR010000291.1 coordinate 1,513,534, forward strand.
AGTGTAAGTCCATGATGATGTAGAGAAAGTGCATGAGATGAGTACTCTAAATCCTTCTACTTTGCACACTAGTGATTTATACAATAGTTAACACATCATGCCAAGTGGTATGTGGGTGATGTCATCAATCTCTACACTTATCACTTACCATGATTATTGATACAATGCAAATATGTATAGTTATTTAAGGTATTATAAGTATTGTTTTATTTCATTTTATTTTATTTTATGTGTTTATTTAGTTATGCAAATGCTATTTTTAGTTCCAATTGATTTTTATAGTAGTTTGTATGTTTTATATTTGTTTTAAGGTTCAAATGATATATAGGAAGGACTTTGGACTTGTTAGAATGAAGTATAAAGTTGGAGAAGCAAAAGGAAGTTGAATTAATACTAGCATGAGTCATTATAGTGGGAATGAGTCATGACAGAGGCATGCCATGCCGAGTCACAACCTATTCCTAGTCGTCCTAGTGATGTCTCACCAAAGGGTTGCAACTTCCTAACTTTGAGCAATTTTCATATTTTAGCCATAACTTCCTCTACAGATATTTAAATTAGGTGATTCAAGTTGTTATGGAAAGATAACTCAGAGTTTAAAAGGGTACCTTTCCAATTGTAACTCATTTTAACCACCTATAGGGTCTATATATAGATCAATTATGACCTGAACAAAAAGAGGATGAATTATTGATGAATATCATTTTATTTTAGGATTTAAAAATATATAACTTCATTAGAGCAATTATTGTTTAGACTTAGTGTTTGAAGATCAACTAGAAGGAGATCAAGTAACAAGCAAGAAGAGAAGATTGCTCTACATCAAGCAAGTGCTGGAAGATTTAGCAAAAAGGGTTTTATTAATTCTCTTTCTTCTTCTTTTATTTTTCTCTAACTATGTTTCTTGGCTAAGTCTTGTTTAAGAAGCAATGATGAATTAAATAAGAACTACGTTTTCTACCTTATTTTGTTTATAATTTAATTTCAGCTAGTGCTTAATTAAGTTATTTATGATTGATCACCATATGTAACTTGTTTTAATCAAAATTACTTACAATAAGAGTTGGAGTAATTTGGTGGACATATAATTGGAATTACTTAAGAATTGGATTTACTTGGAGACAAGGAATTCATTTTAAGGGAAAGAATTAGTATAATTACTTTACAATTTTTGTCTATCTCTACAAACACACGAGAGTGATTGTAGACTCTAGATGGAATCATCCTTGATCAACAACGAGAGTTGCTTTTAAGGATTTATTGGTATAATGTGATTTATGACTTTATCTTATCTCTATAATACAACGTGAAGGCTTACAGACTCTAAGAGGAAATACTTCTAATTGATAACGAGAGTTACCTTTAGAGACTCAAACTTTAAATTGACAATGAGAATTGCTTTTAAAGATTATATGCACTAATTTCCAATCAATATATTTTATGATAATCTTTTATAAGTTCTTATTTACATTCTAAATTGTGCTTCTCTTATATATATTTACATTTTATTTCTGTTTAGCATTATAGTAAATTAGTATTAATTAGATTCTTTAATTTATTTTGATTTAGTTTTTCCTATCCATCTAAGTAACTATCCAGTTAATATATAATTGCCTAAAAGTTCCTGAGTGTTTGACACCCTACTTACTTTATACTAAGTCCTAGATACTAGGGTTATACAATTATACCCGCTTCAGAATTTGGTGTCGTTGCTGGGGAATTTTGGATTAGTAATTGTTATTAACTTAGAGTAGAGAAAGGTTGTTTTAGGCCTTGTTTTAATTTTTATTTCTTTATTTTATTTTTATTTTTCATTTTTATTTTATGGTTAATTTTGTTATTTATTTGATTATGAATTTACATGCTCACTAGAAGTACTAGTGATAGTAATTTGAACTTTGATCCTAAAATTGATTTAGCTTTGCGTGCTTTGCGTATGGAACAAAAAAAAAGAAGAGAGAACCAACTTAATTTGAATAAAATGGCTCAACTAGAGAGAAGGATGTTGGGCAATTTTGTTATGCCTGACATCTTCGGTAGTTTTGGTGGAATAATGGCTACGGCTATTGCCATTATCAATTTTGAGATCAAGCTAAGTATTATACAAATGGTGCAAAATAATCAATTTGGAGGCTTACAAGGAGAAGATCCTTATGCCCACATTTTAACTTTCCTCAATGTGTGTGCAACCTTCAAGATTAATGGTGTGACAGATGATGTTACAAGGCTAAGACTCTTTCCATTTTCAGTCAAGGATAAAGCACAACTTTGGCTTATTAATTTGCCAAATGAATCAATCACAACATGGGATCAATTGAAGTAAGCATTTCTGCACAAATATTTTCCACCACACAAGATGGCCAAGTTTAGAAATGAGATTACTACATTCAAGCAAAGTGGAAGTGAGACAATCTATTCAGCTTGGGAGAGGTTTAAGGAACTTCAATGGCAGTGTCCACATCATGGCTTGCTAGAATGGATGATTCCTTAAATTTTCTATAATGGATTGATGGATGAAAATAGAAACATCATCAATGTGGCATATAGTGGAAAATGGATGGATAAAACAGCTAAAGAAGTCATAACCTTACTAGAAGAACTTGCATCTCAAGGGTACATGGATGATAAAATCATAATAACAAAAGCAAGGGGAGTTTTGGAACTAGACATAATTCAAATGTTAAATGCAAAGGTAGATGCTCTCACCAAAATGGTAAGTAATTCCCAAATTAATTCATTAGAATGTGCCAATGTTGTTTGTGAGACTTGTGGAGGACCCCATTCATATTCTCAATGTAATGTAACTATAAATGAGGATGTGAATTATGTGCAAAGAGGTTTTAACCAATGAATGGGGCTGAATTCCAATAATTATAACCCTCAGTGGAGGAACCATCTCAGATTCTCATAGTTAAACCCATCCTCTCAATTAAACCCTCCATATAACCCAAACACCAAACTTCAAAACCCACCTTGATTTCCTATGAAACAACAAACCTTTAGTCCTACCCATCCTAAACCTACTCTTGAAAATCTTATGGAGCAATTTGTTAATCAAAAAATGTCCATAAACAAACAAAATGAGGAGCAATTTAAGCAACTAAATTCTAAACTTGAACAAATTGTTACTCATAACTGTATCCTTAAAACCCAAATTGCCTAATAAGCCTCTTCATCCAACACTTAACCTTTGGGAAAGCTCCCTAGCCAACCAGAGTATGTACAAAAAGAGTCTTATCAAGCAATTACTTTGCACAGTGGTAAGGAGGTTGAAAAAGATCTCAATAAGAAAAGGAGAGTAGTTAATGATGAGGATGATAGGGTAAAGATTGAGGGGGTGGATGTTAGAAGTAAAAATGATAAAAAGTGTGAGAAGAAAAGTAATACGGAATATGCCTTACCATCAAAGAATGAGGAATCAAAGGTGGATATTAAAACTCTTCCTTTTCCTCAAAGGTTCATAAGGTATAACTTAGACAAGCAATTTGGAAAATTCCTTGATTATCTTAAGGAAATTAATATCACCGTACCATTTGCAAATGATATTAGAGATATGCCAGCTTGGGGTAAATTATTGAAGGATATTATTAATCATAAAAGCAAGCTTGAAGATTATGCTTTAGTATCTCTTGTTGAAGAATCCAAAGCTATGTACTCCAAGTCTCCACCAAAGCTTAAGGATCCAGGTTCTTTTACAATTCCTTATATAATAATTGGAGGTATGCATTTTGATAAAGAATTATGTGATATTGGTGCTAGTGTTAGCCTTATACCTTATTCTATTTATAAAAAGATAAATTTGGATAAGCTCAAGCCTACCAATATGTGTCTTTCCATGGTGGATAAATCTGTTACATATCTACTTGGCATTCTAGAAAATGTGCCAACTAAAGTGGGTAAGTTTGAAATACCAACTAACTTTGTTGTGTTAGAAATGGAGGAGGATCTTAAGATCCTAATTTTGTTTGGAAGACCATTTTCTAGGACAACATGATCAGTCATTGATATGAAGAAAGGAAAGATCATATTAGAGGTGGATAATGAATGTATGCAATTTGATGTGCTAAATATAATGAAGTCAACACCAGTGGAAGTGGCAAGTAGAATTGATTATATTGATGTTATTGATGAATGCATTGAAGAACTAATTCATGAGTGTTTGAGGAATGATTCTATGGAGCTATACATGATGGAAGAAGCTAATGAGCAAATTTTAGAGGTAATTATGTATCAACCTTTTCAAAGGACATCAAGATTTGAACCTTTAAAGAGAGAGGATGATCCAAAAGATACTATAACAAATGAAGAAGTTGAGTTAGAGCTTAAGCCTCTACCATCAAATCTCGTATATGCATTTCTTCACTCTAATCTTAAATTTCCTTTTATTGTTAATTCATCTTTGCCTAGTGATAATGTAGATGCCTTATGTGATGCGTTGAATAGACATAAGAATGCCATTGGTTATTCTATAAGTGATTTGAAGGGTATTAGTCCTCATATATGTATGCATAGAATTATTTTAGAAGATAATGCTAAGCCTTCCATTAAAGTTCAAAGATGATTAAGCCTTACTCTGAAAGAAGTGGTAAGAAAAGAAGTGACTAAGCTGCTTGATAATGGAATCATATATTCCATTAGTGATAATAAATAGGTGAGCCCTATTCAAGTTGTACCAAAGAAAGGAGGATCATTGTTAGGAATGAATCTAATGACTTAATACCTACTAGAACTATCACAGCATGGTGTATGTGTATTGACTATAGAAAACTAAATAAAGCAACTAGGAAGGATCACTTCCTATTGCCTTTTATTGACCAAGTTCTTGAGAGGTTAGCTAATTTTTCTTATTTTTTTAATTAAATGGACTTAGTGGGTTCTATCAAATTCTTATTCATCCTAAAGATCAAGCTAAGACTACCTTTACATGTCCATATGGTAGTTTTGCTTTTAGGTGTAAGCCTTTTGGTTTATGTAATGTGCCTGCAACTTTCCAAAGATGCATGTTTTCCATATTTAGTGATTTACTTGATGATTATGTAGAAGTTTTATGGATGACTTTAGTGTTTATAGTACTGACTTTTCTAATTTTCTAGACAATCTATCTAAAGTTCTTAACATGTGTATTAAGCATGGATTAGTTTTAAACTAGGAAAACTGCCATTTCATGGCACAAGAAGGCATAGTTCTTGGACATTTAGTTTCAAAGAGAGGCATTGAAGTTGATAGGGCAAAGATCAAAGTAATTGCTAATTTTTTACCTCTAAAATGTATTAAGGATATAAGAAGTTTTCTTAGACATTCTAGCTTTTATAGAAGGTTTATCAAAGATTTTTCTAAAATTGCAAAGCCAGTATGTAAATTGCTTGCCAAGGATGTTACTTTTGAGTTCAATGATGCATGTCTAGAAGCATTTCAAATTTTGAAGAAGGTTCTTATTTTAGCACCTGTTTTGCAACCACCTAATTGGCACCAACCATTTGAGATAATGTGTGATGCTAGTAACTTTGTAGTGGAGGCTGTTTTGGGGCAAAGAAAGGAAGGTAAGCCTTATGTGATTTACTATGCTAGCAAACTACTTGATGATACTCATATTAACTACACCACTACAGAAAAGGAGTTGCTTGATATTATTTATGCATTTGATAAGTTTAGAGCATACCTTCTGGGGCAAAAGGTGATTGTTTATTCAGATCATGCTGCTCTTAAGTATCTTTTAAGCAAGAAGGATATAAAACCTAGACTCCTATAATGGATCTTAATGCTTTAAGAATTTGATTGGGAAGTGAGAGACAAGAAAGGAAGTGAGAACCTTATTGCCGATCACTTATCAAGGCTTAATCATGATGGATTGAAAAAGAATGATTATGGTGTGCCAATCAATGAGACATTTCATGATGAATATCTCTTAACTATTGCATCAAAAGAACTTCCATGGTTTACAGATATTGCAAATTATCTTGTAAGTGGTATTCTTCCTTATGGCATGGATTATAGACAAAGGAAAAAGTTTTTACATGATAGCAGCTTCTACTATTAGGAGGAGCCATTACTTTACAAAAGGTGTGCATATGTCTCGATTAAACGATGCATTCCCCAAGATGAAGTCCAAGATGTTTTGAAGCATTGTCATTCTTTGGAGGTTGGTGGACATTTTGGAGCATCAAAGACAGCATCTAAGGTACTTCAATATGGATTTTGGTGGCCTACTTTGTTTAAGGATGCTAGAGAATATGTGCTTACATGTGATAAATGTCAAAGGATGGAAAATATATTAAAGAAACATAAGATGCCTTTGAAAGGGATTTTTGAAATTGAGATCTTTGATGTTATTGAATAGACTTTATGGGTCCATTTCCTAGTTCCTTGGGTTATGAATATATTTTGGTCATGGTCGATTACGTCTTTAAGTGGGTAGAAGCCATGCCAACCTTGACATATAATGGTAGAGTGGTTAAGAAAGTAATTTTTCCAAGATTTGGTACCCTTAGAGCAATGATAAGTGATGGAGGTTCCCATTTTTACAACCATGTGATTGAAGCTCTCTTGAAAAAGTATGGAGTAACACACAAGGTTGCTACTCCATATCACACACAAATGAGTGGGCAAGTCAAGGTGAGTAATAGAAAAATTAAATGGATTCTTAAGAAAACAGTGTCTTCTATAAGGAAAGATTGGGCATTGAAGCTTAATGATGCATTGTGGGCATATAGGACAACTTTCAAAACCCTAATTGGCCTTACTCCTTATCAATTGATATACAAGAAGTCATGTCACCTACTTGTTGAGCTTGAGTACAAAGCATATTGGGCAAAAAGAGCTCTGAATTTTGATATAATTAAGGCAAGTGAAAAAAGGTTAATTCAACTCAATGAATTAGATGAATTGAGAATGAATGCTTATGAAAATGCTAAGCTATACAAAGATTGTACTAAATTATGGCATGATAAGCATTTAACTAAGAAGGAATTTCACGAGGGTGAGCTTGTTCTCCTTTTTAATTCAAGACTAAAGTTATTTCCGAGAAAGTTAAAATCACGGTGGTCAAGTCCGTTTAAAGTTGTTAAGGTATATCCTTATGGTGCAATGGAAATTGCTAATAATAAAGGGGAAATCTTCAAAGTAAATGGACATCATCTAAAACCTTACTTTATCAGTGATGCAATTAATCCAACTCGTTCTATCTCCCTTTCTACGTCTTAATGAAATTAAGGTAAGGTCAAGCTATAGACCTTTAAATTTAGCATGGTAAGACTAAACACATTTGTTTTTATTTTATTTTATTACACATTTTTATATTCTATGCTTCAATTTCATTCTTATTTCATTTTATTTTAATTAGGAAAAGTTCTATTTATAATATTTTCAAATTCACACATATTTTATTATTATTATTATTTCATACTATTTCTTTTTCTTAGTTTATTTCACTTATTTATTCATATTTCTTTATGATTAGTTTTAGTACACATTTGGTTTATGATTAGTTTCTTATTTTTATGCATTTTTTCATATATTATTTCATTAAAATTATATTTGCACATTAGCATACCATCACAACTCATTACACAGTCACGAGTCGTTATAAAAAATAGCATGCTGAGTCATTATGCAATGGATGACTCCACCTAGGAATTAAAGACATTGTAACGAGTCATTACAGAGGGACAAGTTGATACTGAGAGTCACCATGTCGAGTCATTATGCTTGGCATGACTCGATCCCTCAAGCAAAGAAGCCGTAATAAGTCGTTCCCACGGAATGACTCGATACTTAAAGCTTCCGTGCTGAAATGACACCCCAGAATGACTCATCCCATTAACATATTTATTCTTAATTCAGTTTTAGATTTGAAAAGTTTTCTTCTTCATTTAAAGAAGTCATGTCTTTTTATATCCATTCATACCTTTTCACATTTCTCTTACACAACCTTTCACCATCTCTTACACCCCTACACCTTACACCCCTATACTATCTATAAATACACCCTTTTGACCACTAAATCTCCCATATCTTCCATTCTCAAATTTCCAAACGAATTTCAACACTTAAATACACTCAAACACCTCCTATTCCTTCATCTTCTTTATTCTCTCTTCCATAAATACAAGACTCTTCATTTCCAAACCCTACCTGAATCACCACCACCCTTCCTATTACATCTTCTTTACTCTATTTTTCCATTTTCATTTTTGCACTTTTTAACTTCATTTAATCAACACTAACACCATGAGAAAGACTAGAGATTCCTCATCTAAGAGGCCATACATTAAAGAATCCCATCAAGAGGAGGAAGAAAATCTAAGCAAGACTTATAAGGCTAAGTTTTTAATCATTTCATATGCAGAAGGTGCTAAGTTGACAACAATCAGGTTTAGGGAAATCTTAGGTTGTAAGTATATTCCTAACTCTCTCTTGAACAATGTGGGTATGCTTAAGGTGTTTGATTAAATGTTAACTCAATGTGGCCTTAAGAAATTTATTTTTATGCATGAGGACACCTATGTTGATTTACTTATTGAATTCTACACTACCTTGGATGTTAATGAGAACAATTACCAAATTGTGGAATTTAGGATGGAAGGAAAGAAATGCCAATTAAACTATTCTTTCATGCATCGTGTGTTTAGTTTTAAAAATGATGGGTTATGTGATCCCCCATCTAACTTCAAGTTGAATGAATTTTGGACATTTTTAATTGATTTGCAAACCCCTTTTCAACCTAAAAAAGCCAAGTCAATGTTCATTGAAGACATGAAATACTGGTTGTTGCATAAGGTCCTAGCACATGTTATTTTTCACAAGTCTGAGTTCAATAAGGTATTTGCACAAGAAATGTTTCTTGTGTGGTATATTCATAACAAGAAGCAAATCTATTAGACTTATTGGATATTCAATTAGTTATTATCTTATACTCCATGTAAGGATTCACCCTTAACACATGGACATGTGATCATAATAGTAGCCAAGGCTTTGAATGTTGATCTTGCCAGTTATACGCGCAGGGTTGAATGCTCTGATTTTACTAACCATGCTTTTGTAAGAGGGGAAGTCATTGATGCAGGATTTTGATTTATTCCCGCCCGATCATGTTCATGTTGGCATGGATTTGCTGGATCATCTCGGGTTAAGGCATCTCCAACCGCTTATCCAATAAAGAGTGAATCGAAGGAAGACCTTCCTTAATATCAACCATTTGGAGTTGTTCCTCTTCAAAGTGCAGCGAGCTCTTCACATGTTCACCCTCCCATTTGGGACCAAATTTTGAACAATCAAATTGCCTTGCAAGGGCAATTGAATGAGATGGAATTTCTCCAAAAACAATTGGCTCATCGTCAATGAAAAATAGAGTATAAGTTGAACCAATACTTTGCTCAATCCAGATACTCCATTGAGTCTTCGCCCATTACTCTAATTAACGACTAAGGCAGTATTTCTATCCTTTCCTTTGTTTGCTTTTCTTTACATTGCAGATAATGTATGCTCTTAAGTGTGGGGGAAGGGATATATATTAGTATTAGTATATTAATCATTTCTATATTAGGATGTTATATTAGTTTGTGTGTTTTTGCTATATTTTTGTGTATTTGCATTAATTTTATTATTCATTTTGCTCCTATATTAAATAAGTAGCCATCCTTAATAGTATTTTTAATTTTGATGAAGTTAACATGTTTTGTTAATAATGAATTTCGTATTGCTCAATTGGTAGAATTTTAAGTTTCATGTAGTGTAAGTAGTAATTTTATGTTTTTCTTATCTCTTTTTATTATTTTTAAAGTTTAAAGAATGCTTTAGTCAACTTGCTAAATATGCTTAAGGCTAGGTAGTAATGATTTAAGCTTAGGTTTTCTAGAGACTTAGGTAACCTTAAAGAAACTATAGCCATAATACATATAAAAATTGCTTTTCAATAATGGATGAAGACTTAAAAAAAAGAATAAAAAAGAGAAATAAAATATTAATAATGCTTGTAAGTTGATGCATCTTGAGTAAGTTGTGTGCAATAGAGTATGCTCCTTAGTTTCATTCATTAGGAAAGAGATGTATAATGTTACAAGTAGATGGATCTCGAGTAAGTTGAGTGCATTTATGTTTGCTCCTCATTTGCATTCATTCAGAAAGAATACATCTAGTAAGTATGCTTATGAATAAAATGTCTAAAAATGCCATGAGAAAAGTATGTTGATATGTGTGCTTAACATTGTCTCAAGGTTGTTTTTGCCTCTAGAATTCCTAAGTTTGAAGCATGACTATTTTGGCTAAGTAGCTTGGTTAGAACTTGGACTTTGCATTTTTTATTTTATTCTTAGTAGATTGAAATAAATTGGTAAACTTGTTGCCTATGTTATAAAACTTATTTATTCTATCATTGTTGAGCATTAAAAATTCACTTATTAAATTATCCTTTTCTAAATTCATTCATGATGAAAATGACTTGATAAGGATGCTACCCTTGTTTTAGAGTAAATGATAATTTTGTTAATTTCTTCATATTTGATATGTACTTGCTTGAGGGCGAGCAAGGTCTAAGTGTGGAGGAGTTCGATACAATGCAAATATGCATAGTTATTTAGGGTATTATAAGTATTGTTTTGTTTTATTTTAGTTTATTTTATGTGTTCATTTAGTTATGAAAATGCTATTTTTAATTCCAATTGCTTTTTAATGTAGCTTGTATGTTTTATATATGTTTTTAGGTTCAATTGATGTATAGGAAGGACTTTGGGCTTGTTAGAATGAAGTATGAAGCTTGAGAAGCAAAAGGAAGTTGAATTGATATTGGCACGAGTCGTTACAGTGGGAATGAGTTATGACAGAGGCATGTCGTGCTGAGTCACAGCCTATTCCGAGTCATCCCAGTGATGTTTCACCAAAGGGTTACAACTTTCTAGCTTTAAGTAGTTTTCATATTTTGGCCATAACTTCCTTTACATACATCAAAATGAGGCAATTAAAGTTGTTATGGAAAGATAACTCAAATATCTAGAACTTTTATGAAGGAACATTCTCAAGATAAGGTCATCTAGAAGGAAACAAAATGCTTTAGAAGTTACTATATTTACATAGAGTTATGACCCTTCGTTTAAAAGGGTACCTTTCCAATTGTAACTCCTTTTGACCAGCTATAGGGTCTATATATAGATCAATGTTGACCTGAACAAAAAGAGGATGAATTATTGATGAATATCATTTTATATTAGGATTAAAAAATATATAATCATTATAGCAATTATTGCTTAGAAGATCAACTAGAAGGAGATCAAGTAACAAGCAAGAAGAGAAGATTGCTCTACATCAAGCAAGTGCTAGAAGATTTAGCAAAAAGGATTTTATCAATTCTCTTTCTTATTCTCTTATTATTCTCTAACTATGTCTCTTGGCTAAGTCTTGTTTAAAAAGAAATGATGACTTAAATAAGAGCTACATTTTCTATCTTATTTTGTTTATGATTAATCACCATATGTAACCTGTTTTAATCAAAATTAGTTACAATGAGAGTTAGAGTAATTTGGTGGACATATAATTGGAATTACTTAAGAATTAGATTTACTTGGAGACAAGGAATTCATTTTAAGGGAAAATAATTAGTATAATTACTTTACCATTTTTGTCTATCTCTACAAACACACGAGAGTGATTGTAGACTCTAGATGGAATCATCATTGATCGACAACGAGAGTTGCTTTTAAGGATTTATTGGTATAATATGATTTATAATTTTATCTTATCTCTGCAATACAACAAGAGGGCTTGCAGACTCTAAGAGGAAATACTTCTAATTGATAACGAGAGTTACCTTTAGAGACTCTAACTTTAAATTGACAATGAGAATTGCTTTTAAAGATTATATGCACTAATTTCCAATCAATATATTTTATGATAATCTTTTATAAGTTCTTATTTACATTCTGAATTGTGCTTCTTTTTTATATATTTAAAGTTTATTTCTATTTAGCATTATAGTAAATTATTATTAATTAGATTCTTTAATTTATTTTGATTTTGTTTTGCCTATCCATATAAGTAACTATCTGGTTAATATAGAATTGCCCAAAAGTTCCCAAGTGTTCGACACCCTACTTACTCTATACTAAGTCCTTGAGACTAGGGTTATACAATTCTACCCACTTTAATTATCTAAATTGGGAGGTAGAAATCAATTATGCAAATAATTGATGTAAAGAAAGTGTAGAGAAAAAGAAAATAAACACATATACACAAAATAAAAACCTAAGAGTTCTTGTGAGGATCATAATAGTGCAAGTTTGGAAAGGAAATTGAGAGAGGATACTTGCTTCAAATCGATCTAAGTAAGAAGAAGATTTAGTGAAGCTTAGTCTTTCAAGCTAGAGGTCTCACCCTTGGGAGACTAAAGAGTTGAATCAAGAGTTGAATCAAGAGGACACAAAGATAGTAGAATACTTATGGTCTATATCAAACTTAGGAGATTATAAGTTTTGCTTAAAATTTAGAATTCCTAGGTTGTTGGTTACTTATTATTTGTATTGCCTTATGTATGAGTAATGTGTTAATTACAAAATGGATCCTTAGGATTGGAATTCTTCATGAGCTGAAGGGTTGCATTTAGTAAATTTTTTAAATTTGCTCTACTTAGGATTCGATTTCAAAATAGCATAATTGATTCCTGACAGTGGTATCAGAGCTCCTTTTTGCACTTAACACATGATATATTAGTTGATAATTGCAAGTTTTATGATTTAGATGGATGTTAGTTGTAAGTGTTATAGCTAAACATATGCAAAAATGGCCCTAAGTGTATGCATAATTGTGGTTGTACCGACTCATTATGGGCATGCTAACTCATTATAGTGGCTAGCTATGTTGACTCATCATGGGCATGCTGACTTGTGATAGTGCTAGCTGTGTCAACTCGTGACAATAGCTAGTTGTGCCGACTCATCATGGGCGTGCCGACTCATGATAAGGGTAGCATGTTCTGAGTCAATTATGAGTCAGCATAGTGGTGTCAAGTTATGTCTACTTCTCTTCTTTATACCCTTTTGTGATAACCCTATTTGAAAGAAGCACGAGTTGGAATGCTTAAGGGCCTTTAAATGCATATTTTTTCTTGACAAACATGCAAGAATGGTCATGGAATTAGTATATATCCTATGGTTTGTAATAATAATTAATTTTATTATTTTACATGTAACTAAGTGTTTACTACATTTAATTAGGATGTAAATTTCACCTTGGCATACCAAGGATTAATTGTAAATCACAAGTGTTCTGATATAGAGCTTGAAGGGTTTAAGTGGAATATCTATGGAGATGATTACAAGGTGGCCCTTTATCTAGCTTATTCTAATAGTTAGAATAGGTTTTAGCAAAGTCCATGTTCACTCTTTATTTGTGCATCCAATTTGCACGTTCTATGTATATATGTGATCTATATGTTGTAACATGAAATGTGCATATATGATATGTATAATTGGATGCGATAAGTAATATGCATATGTGATATGCGTATGAATTCCATAATATGTATATATGTTATCTATGCAATATAAAAATGGCTAATAAGCAAAGTAAGACCTTAAATAAAGACTTAAAATTCTTCTAAAATAAATTTAGGTCTTGGCTCTCCATTGAAGCAATAACATGCAAAGTTTTGGACACATAGACTTCAGCTATGGATACATAAGGGTGTATGTTTATGCTAAAAGATCTTTGTAAGGTTCATTGTTAAGCATGAGATGTTGTGAGTTTATAAACACACTGCATGCTAAGAATGGCAAATAGGCGTACCTGAGGTGTGTAGTATTAAAGTTTATAAATTACACTAATTCACTGGCATGGACCTAACTAATGTAAGGAGACCAAGAAAAGCAATTATGTGTACTTAAGGTTTTTAAACATTAGGAGCCAAATTGACTAAATAAGAGTTGTTCACTTGATTAATATTAATATTCCAAGAATGGCAATTATGCGTACCTAAGTAACATTACTATCTCATTATGAATTCAATCACCCACTAAAAACCTATCTAACAAGGTTTTCATTTCCTATTTTTGGAAGTGTAGGATTCGATAAAATAGTGGGAGACCATTATGATTAAAGACCAAATCTAATGGTATTAATAATGCCAGAATAACTAATCATCTTATTATACTTTTGTAGTAATTTGATAATATGAGATCTTCAAACCTATTAAGCATTATTCTTAATAACAAAAGACTCATGGGGCCTAATTTTGTTGATTGGCTTCATAATCTAAAAGCTGTTTTGGCCTCTAAATGCATCTTATATGTCTTAGAATAAAGTCCTCATGGGCCCCTTCCACTTAATGATTCCCAAAAGGAATGTGACACTCTTGAAAAATGGAACGGTAATGATATGCAAGCACATTGCATTATGTGGGCTTCTATGACCAATGAAATTCATAAGCACCATGAGAAGTACACTAATGCGAAGGAAATCCTACTTCATCTACTAGAGTTGTTTGGTGAACAAAGTAGGACCACTAGATATAAGATATCTAAGTGGCTTTTCCATGCTAAAATGAAGGAAGGAAATGATGTTGGAGCACACGTGAATTTTATGATTCGTTCCATTGAGAACTTGAGAGTCTAGATTTCATAATGGATGCTCAACTTTAAACAAATTTGATCTTACAATACCTTTCGAACTCACTTGGGAAATCTATTGTAAATTTCCATATGAATAAAATTGAGTGCACTATTATGGAATTATTAAACATGCTTGTGATGGCCCAAAAGGCTATTCATAATAAAAAAAAAGGAGGGAAGTTACTTAGGTTGCCTCTTTTAGTGAGACTATGAAGAGTAAGGGCAATTAAAGTAAGAAAGCTAAGGAAAGAGTTCCTAAAACTAAAGGAGGTGTAAGAAAGAATAAAGGCAAAAGGAAAGTTAAGAACACAAGTAAAGGAAAGTGTTTCTATTACGATCAAGAGGGACATTGGAAAAGAAATTATCCTAAGTTCTTAGAGTCTTTCAAGACCAAAGGAAAGGACAAGATTGGAGAAGTTGAGACTTTCTATAATTGATTTTATTTCTAAATGTTTTAAGAGCTCATATAAAGCATAGGGATTGGATACTAGTGCTAGTTCTCATATATGTTCTTCTTTGCAGAATCTAGCAAGTGAAAGAAGGTTAGAGTCAAATAAGGTGACTTTGAATCTTGGAGATAAAGCAAGTGTTACTACCAAAGCTTTAAGAACTACCTTTATTGACTTAAATGATCATTTTTTGTTATTGAACAATGTTTTATATGTACCTAATGCTTATAAGAGAATCATCTCTATTTCTAGTATAACTTGAAAAGGTTATAAGTTTTTATTTAAAAGAGATGTATGCATTATCTATTTTGACAATGAGATAGTTACCATGGGTTATGTATTACATGGTCTTTATTATATTGATAATAAATCCAATAACAAACAATATCCAACCAATTTCAATGTTGTGAATACAATGCTAATTGATAATGCCTCTAATCCAAAATATCTATTGCACTTGCGATTAGGTCACATTACGGATGATAGAATCACAAAGTTGGATAAATTAGAACTCTTGAGTAATCTTTAATCTTTATGTATTCCACCTTGTGAAGCTTTTATCCAAGGCAAAATGACTCGATCACCATTTATTAGACAAATGGAAAGAGCTAAAGAAATTTTGGAAATCATACATAGTGATATATATGGTTCATTTAATCAAATGGCTATATGAGGGTTTTACTATGTCATAACCTTTATAGATAATCTATAAAGTTGTGGACATTTATATTTGAAACATAAAAATGAATCATTTGAAAAGTTCAAGGAATTCAAGGTCCAAGTAAAGAAGCAAATAGGATAAAGTATTAAAATCTTACAATCAGATCAAGGAGGTGAATACTTAAGTACCCAATTCATGGAGTTCCTTAAGGAACATGGAATTATATCATAACTAACTCCACCCAGAACACCTCAATTAAATGGTGTATCTGAGAGGAGGAATCAAACTCTATTAGATATGGTTTCATCAATAATGAGCTATACATATTTGTCTACTTTCTTTTGGGGTTTTGCATTGTAAACTGCTACTTACATTTTAAACTGTGTTCCATCTAAGTATGTTTCCACCACACTATATGACATATGGCATGGTAAGGCTAGGCATGTTAGATTTGGGGATGCCTTACTTATATTAAAAGGTTAAAGATGGACAAATTAGATTTAAGTTCAATTCAAGGTAGATTTATTGGTTATCCTAAATACAGTTTAGGGTATAATTTCTATCTTCCTGATGAACAAGTTATTATTGTAAGCAAAGATGTAATATTTCTTGAGAAAAAGTTTCTTCAAGAAGGTGGTAAAGGAAGGAAGATAGCATAAGAAGAGGAGTCTTATAATGAGGCTAATCAAGTTGATTAAATGAATATTGATCAATCCTAAGAGTCTAATCCCACTGAAAATATCATCACACCAACTTCTAGAAAATTAAATAGGGTATCTCATCCACCAGAGAGATACAGTTTTCTATATGATATGCAATAGTTGCAAATTCATGAAGAAGGCAATCATGATTATGATCCTACAATATTTAAAGAGGCTTTATCAGATAAAGATTCTTCAAAATGGCTTAAAGCAATAAAATTCGAAATGGATTCCAGGTATGCAAACCAACTATGGAAACTTGTTAATCCACCTAAAGGTATTATACCTATAGGTTGTAAATGGATCTTTAAGATAGCGATTGGTGTAGATGGAAAGGTTGATACCTACAAAGTAAGGCTTGTAGTAAAAGGGTTTCGCCAAAGGCAAGGGGTTTACTATGAAGATACCTTATCATCGGTAGCTATGCTTAAATCCATTTGAATACTTCTTGCCATTATTGTACACTATGATTATGAAATTTGGGAAATGGATGTCAAAACTACTTTTCTCAATGGTTATGTTAAAAAAGAGATATATATGGAACAACCTAAAGGTTATGAATCTAAGGAAAGTTCTAAAGTGTGCAAGCTCAATAGATCTATTTATGGTCTAAAGCAAGCTTTAAGGAGTTAAAATCATCATTTTGATGAAGCCATACAATCATTTGGTTTTATTAAAAATAAAGATGAGCCTTGTATGTACAAAAAGGTTAGTGGGAGCCAACTCACTATCCTAGCATTATATATGGACTATATTTTATTAATTTGGAATGATATTGGCATGCTTAGTAATATGAAACTATGGTTATGTAATTCTTTCTCCATAAAAGACTTAAGGAAGCTACCTATATTTTTGGAATTCTAGTATATAGAGATAGATAAAAAAGAATGATAGGTTTATCCTAAAGTCTTTACTTGGAAAAGGTGTTGAAGAGGTTCAACATGCTTGATTCTAAGAGAGGATTGTTAACATTTAAGCATGGTGTCCATTTATCTAAGGGTATGTGTAGACGAAGGGGGGTTTAGCATGCGTCTAAGATTTTAGCAACTGCAATACTGTTTAGGCTCAGGGCCTTAGGGAACACACTATTATGTCATAAAGTCATAGTATGGAGAAGAGGAGTTGCCACCCAGGGTAATAATTGGGACAATTCAATTGGTGGTACTCGATTCTCTAAAAGAAAGTTAGCACCACAACCAGGAGATTCTAGGAATGGAATACTAACTTCTCTTAGTCTCATGTTCATTTAGAATTATTTTATAAATTATTAGTTCATTCTCTAATTACATGTAATTTTATTAAACCCTATTTAAACATCCATCTAACCCTAACGAATCTAGTCAGTAAAATCACACATAAAAATCCATTCAAGTGCATCATCCCTAATTCTAAACTGAGTTTAATTTTAGTGAAAGTTAGCTAGATTTACATTTTTTATTTACAAATGAAATGGACTAAAGGTCGTCCTATATTTTAAATAATAAGTTTTAGTCTATTTGTTTTAATTATCTACAGGAAATGGGCTTAAGTCTATAAAATTTTAAAGGAAAAGTTTAATTAGTGGGCCTAAGTCTAACTTGATTTTATTTTAAGTAAAATGTGGGCTTAAGTCTATTTGTTTTAAAAGTAATGAATTTAAATGGGTTGAGCTAAATCTAAATAAATTTTAATTAACTAAAAATGGGTTTAAAGTCTAATTAACCTGAAATGGACCTACATTGATTTTAATTAATTAATTAACCTAAATTATTTATAAACCTATTTTAAGTAAATTGGACCTAATACTGGGCTTAGGGCCCAAAAAGCATAAACATATAAAAAAAAGCCCAAAACAAATAAAACACAAAAAAAAAATCAACCATACATTTTAGTGATTTTCTATAAAAAAATCCTAAATCAATTTCATGAAACCTTAACTTTAATCTACTGTCATCATTGATTTTATGAGGTTTTACCAAATGAAAACTAATTATTAATCAATTTTAAGAACACGAAAGTAAATAATTACTATTCCCACTATTGGGCTTATTACAATTCTTATGATGCAGAAAATTAAAAGAAAATTAATTACAACACAAAACTAAAAAAAATTATAAGAACGCAAAAAATCATAAATCCTAAATCCTATAGGAGTTTTACATATCATAATCCATGGCATTCCATGGATTCTTCAATGTAATCACTGCCAAAATCTCATTTCACCAACCTCACCTCTAGAACATCATAGAATATCAATCAAAACACAAAAAAAAATAAAAATAGTAATTAGTAATGAATCAATAAAAAATAAAGAAAAGAAAATTAAAAGAAAAGAAAATAGAAGAGTAGAAGATGCTGTGCAAATATTGTTTGAATGCCCCTCAGATTGAGATTGTCACTGTTTTAAGAATTGATTATGCATTTATTGATTTCTGGACTATTGAAAACAAAAGAACATGCTTTTTTTGTGTAGTGAAGAAAACTCTTTTTTTCTCTATGATTTTTGTAGGGTTTCTATACACTCAGGAGCCAGTCCCTCACTCACGTAGTCTCTTGCTTTTTAAAGCAATGACCTACTAGTTGACTTCCTCCATTCCAAGAACAAATGCTATCTTTTAATTTTTCAAAATATTTATGTGTTTTGAACACGTAAAACCACAATTATCTTTTAAGAAAATATTTAGAATTAATTTTTAACCAATAAGTGAATTCAAAAATACTAAAAAAAAGACCGAATATATTGAAAATTTGAAAATATTTTGTAATGTTGATTGGCATTAGGAAAATGCCAATTGGCATTAACTAAATGCAAACTGGCAATTTTCTTATGTAGTCCCAAAAAATAAAATTAAAAATTAAAAAAACACTTCTAAAATCACGATTTTGTAATTAGGTCCAAAAAAACACTATAATTTAGTCCTTGAAATCTCAAATTTCAATGCTAAAGATAATTTCTCGATTAATTTTTTTCATCATAAGGGCATTCATTGCACTATGCACAATTCCATCATAAAATTGGGTGCTTACAATATTTCACCTAAAACATATAAGGAGATGGAACAAATGGCCAAAGTTCCTTATGCTTTGGATATAGGAAGCTTAATGTACGCTATATTGTGCACTAAGCTTAATATTGCCTATGCTATTAGTGTGACTAGCAGGTTTTAATCCAATCAAGGTTTAGAATATTGGATGGCATTTAAGGCAATCTTTAAGTACTTGAGAAGGATTAAAGATTTAGTCTTAACTTATGGAGGAGGTGATATACAAGTAGATGGTTTCATAGATTTTGATTTTCAATTATATATTGATGATAGAAAGTCTATCTCTATGTTTTTTTTTCATTTGTAATGGAAGTGCAGTGACCTAGAAGAGTTCCAAACAAAGTGTCATTATTGACTCTACTATAAAAGCTAAGTGTATAGCTACATTAAATGCCACTAAATAAGCTTTTTGGACTAAGAATTTCATCACTGAATTAGAAGTTATGCCTTCCATTGAGTCCTTGATTCCTCTTTATTACAACAATAATGGAGCCATTGCTTTAGCAAAGAAACCAAGGTCTCACCAGAAATCCAAACATATAGAAAGGCATTTTCATATTATTAGAAAACTTGTTGGAAAAGGCAATTTCATTGTCCAATAGATAGCTTCAACTAAAAATGTTATTGATCCACTTACTAAAGCACTAACACAATTATAATTGGATTGAAATTTTAAAAAGATGGGCTTTAGATAATGTAATGAATAGCTCTAGTGCAAGTGGGATATTGTTATTATAGGTGGTATGCCCTAGAGGCTAATCACATATTTTGATATTGTAAATTATCCCAAATGGCAATAAAAGAATATTCTATTATTTAAAGTTTTTATTTAACTGAATATTTATCCATTAGCATTATCTTAAATATATTTATTATCATGAGTTGATAATATGAGCCATGAATTTATTTAGTACATATGCTATAAAATGTTAACAGTCATATAATTAATATTTGGGTAATATTAATTAGACTATCACCTCTGTCTACTTTCTTTGATTAATATGTGATAGTAATAGTTAAAGGTAGTGAGTCTTATTCTACTTGATATGATATTTTAGAATAGATATGTAGATACTCATGTGATGGGTGAATCTAACAGTGATGTTAGATATGTGATCGCAAGGATGTTCACTTATAATCAACAATCACAATCTAAGTCATAATGGTGCATATAATCCTTTTACCTGTGGTGACATATTCATCCACATTTGAGTAGTTAGAGTTTATTACCACTTACATACTTGTGTTAATCACACATGGGTATATGGCATATAATGGCTTTAGTCAATTAAATGTAGAGATGATTATTCAATCCAAATGGGATTCATTGCCTTGAGTGAACCAGGATAAAATCCTATGCTATATAAGTCTTTTCTTGATGAATAAGTTCCTAGTTAGTGCTAGAAAAGTGTTTCTAGTATTTATTGTGTTTTTATCAGGAAATAGATCTTGAGATGAGGTCATATCATATGGCTATTGAAGTTTGATTAAATCTTGACTCTAGGCTATGCAAGGATCTTCTAATGAAGGGATTTTAGTGCATGGGAATTATAACCAAAAGGGTTCATGTGATTCAATATATAAATTCATTTCTAATTGGGTAGTTATGATATTAATGATAGGGGTCACTCACAATTCATGAGAACTAAATGTGAATAATTGGGATTTTCACATTTAGGCTTGAAAGGAGTTTCAAATAATATAAAGTGCTGATATTATCTTCTCATTGCTAATTGCACATGAACCTGATAAGATAGGCCTAAAAGGTTTTTACCAAATCTCCATTATTATTAATCTAATTATTGATTAAAGTGTTTAATCAATTAATTATGATTAATGAAATTGGATTTATGTTTATAAGTAATAATTCTAGCATATCATGAAATATAATTTCAATGAAAGGTTTAATTATTAATTTGTACTTACTTAATATGAGATATTAATTAAGATATTGAATTAATACTATAGATATATGTTGTTTCTATTTGATTTAGTTTAATGGCCTAAGCATTATGGACCTAGGCCTAAAAGAGTTTTGGCTAAAAATCAAACCAAGAAATTGACAAAGCCCATCAACCTTATCTAGGCTCACTTATTTATGAAATGGGCTTGGGTTAAGTGTTAGCCCAATGACTTAGCTCAACTCCATTAAGTGATGTAATATTTGATTTTTTTAAATCAAATAAAAGATAAGGATGTATAATGACATGTGTAAGTCCATGGTGATGTAAAGAAAGTCCATGAGATGTGTTCTCTACATCCTTCTATTTTGGACACTAGTGACTTGCACAATAATTAACATATCATGCCAAGTGGCATGTGGGTGATGTCATCAATCTCTACACTTTTCACTTACCATGATCATCTAAACTGGGAAGAAGAAATCAATTATACAAAGAATTGATATAAAGAAAGTGTTAAGAAAAAAAAACACATATACTTGCTTCTAATTGATAAATTGATTAGAAATTAATGTATAAACTTGCACTATCTGGAATGGTATAAACTTAAGCAAACTGAGAGAAAAAGCAAGAAATCTACTCATAATGTTTTCGTTATAAATACCACTTTAGGCTCAACTTCTGCTTCTTATATATCTCGGGTATCTTCTCAAGGAGGTAATTTTGGTTTATCCGTTATTTCTACCAGTCTTAATACTTAGGTTATTAATTCAGGATCTACTAATCATATGACTAGTAACTCTTCTCTTATTGATTCTCTAACATCTTCACCAATTAAGTATGTCCAAGTTGCCAATGGGAATTCTATGCTAATCACAAGGGCTGGAAATGTGTCTGTTTCTCCAAAATTTTCTATGTCCACTATTTTACTTACACCTACACTTTCAAATAATCTTCTTTCAATTAGCAAGATAACAAAGAATATTATTTATTTTGCTATTTTTTACTCAACTTATTATGTTTTTCAGGACAATCTCACGAAGATGACAATTGGCATTAGTAGGGAAAGGGATGGTCTTTATTATTTAGAGGATTAGGAAAACATAGTGACACCTATCCATGGCTTCCAAACAAAGAGAGAAACATCTGATAGAGAAAAAATTATTCTTTGGCATTGTCGGTTAGGACATCCATCTTTTTCCTATTTGGAATGTATATTTCCTAAATTATTTTCCAATATTTATGTTTCCAATTTAAGATTTGAACAATGCATTTATGCTAAAAGCCATCATGTTCTTTTCAAAGTTAGTTCTAATAAAAGTGTTATTCCTTTTTCATGTGTTCATACTGATATGTGGGGTCCTTTCTCTACCCCTTCTACTTTAAGATATAAATATTTTGTCTCTTTTATTGATGACTGTTCTAAGGTCAATTGGATCTATTTGATGAAATCTAAAAGTGATGTTGTCCATATTATGCCTTAATTTTACAAAATGATTCTTACTCAGTTTTAATAGTAAAATTAAAGTTTTTCATTTCGACAATGGTCATGAGTTTTTGAATCAACCTCTTGCTGATTTTATGACACAACATGGCATTCTTCACCAAACAATTTGTGTTTACACACCCCAATAAAATGGCATAGCAAAATGTAAGAATTGCCACTTCCTTAAAGTAGCTCGAGCTTTATGTTTTACTATGCATATTCTAAAACGTTATTGGGTTGAAGCTGTCATGACTATTGTTTTTCTTATCAATTGAATGATTACTAGGATTCTTTATTTTTAAACTCCTTTAAGGATGTTATCTAGATTTCATCCCATTCCCTTTGCTCTAAATATTTGTCCTAAAGTTTTTGGTTGTGTGTGCTATGTTCATGTCCATTCTCTTTATATAGATAAACTTGATCCTCATGCTATCAAATGTATTTTTCTTAGCTATTCTAATTCATAAAAAGGATACAAATTTTATCATCCTCCTACAAGCACCTACTATGTGTCAATGGATGTTCAGTTTTGTGAAAATGAGTCTTATTTTCTTAGAGATATCTCTATGGTTCCTCTTCAAGGGGAGATTGGTAGTAAAGATGAGGAACAACTATAGATGGGAGAGAAAAAATATGGGTTTTAGGTACAAAGAATATTAGAAGCTGGGGAAGCCTTAGCTTTAGATGACAAACTTATGGATGAGAGACCAGTAAATAATGAATCTAATAGTGAAAGACCTAAAAGACTTTTTAGGAAAAATATTCTAAGAGAAAGGAAAATGTTACTATTATACCTTCTAATTCTAATACCTCTCTCAATGATACTATTATGCCATTGGATGAATCTTCCAAGACTAAAATTAAGGTATTTAACTATTCTCCTGAAACTCTTGAAATTTCTAATCCCAATTTTATTTTTTATCAAAATAGGAGATATCCTCTTCATGAAAGAAAAGCTCCTAATAGATTTGGTTTTTCAAAAGCCTCCAATGTTGTTTATTCAATCTCTAACTTTATATCATATCACTGTCTGTCTAAGGCTAACTTGTCATTTGCTATTTAGTTGTCTTCTATTTCTATTCCTAATCATTTGTGCGAAGCCCTTAAAGATGCTAAGTGGAAGGATGCAATGGTAGATCAAATGATAGCTCTCCAAAAGAATTCTACTTGGGAAATGATCAAGTTACCAATGGGAAAGAAGATCGTGGATTGGTATTCACAGTCAAATACAAGTCATATTAAATAGTTGAAAGATACAAGTCTAGGCTAGTCAAGAAAGGCTATACTCAAACTTATGGTATTGACTATCAGGAGAATTTAGCACCAGTAGACAAAAGGAATATTGTTTGTGTCATATTTTCTCTTACAGTTAATTTAGACTGGCCTTTACAATAGTTTGATATGAAGAATGCCTTTCTTCATAGTGATTTGACAAATGAAATGTTCATGGATCCTCCCCCAGGATTTACAATAGAAGAAGGAAAGGTATGCAAACTAAAAAAGGCTTTGTATGGATTAAAGCAATCACCAAAGGCATACTTTGGAAGATTGAGTAATGTAATGAAGAAGTATGGATTTAAGCAGGCTTTAGCAGATCATACCTTGTTCTATAAACATGGTCATAATGATATTACCTTACTTCTTATCTATATTAATGACATGATTGTAATAGGTAATAACATACATGAAATTGAGAAACTTAGAAGCTATCTAGCCAAAGAATTTAAGATAAAGGACTTGGGGCTTCTCAAATACTTTATAGGCATTGAAGTCTCTCAGTCTAAGCAAGGATTGTTTCTTTGACAAATGAAGTATATTTTAGATCTTCTAGCTAAAACTATTTATTCAGCTTGTGAACCTATAGATACTCCTATTGAGGTAAATCATGGCCTTTCTATTTATCTTGATCAAATTCCAACAAACAAGGAGAGATATCAAAGGATAGTAGGGAAGTTTATCTATCTAACTTACACTAGGCCATATTTAGCATATGTAGTTAGTATTGTGAGTCAATTTATGCACAATCCAAGTGATCATCACATGAATGTTGTCAACCATATTTTGGATTATTTAAAATTAGCTCCAAGTAAAGGTGTTATGTTCTCCAAACATGGATATCTTAATGTCATAGGATATATAGACTTTGATTTTGCTAGTAGTAGAATGGACAGAAAATCTACTTTAGGATATTTGTTGTTTATTGAGGCAACTTGGTGACTTGGAGAAGTAAAAAAGCATAATGTTGTTTCATTATCAAGTGTAGAAGCTTAATATTGTGCTATGCATCATGCAATTATAGACCTTTGTTCGCTGAAAATTCTTTTAATGGAACTTAGGTTTGGCCCAACTAAACCTATGGTGTTGTTTTGCGATAATATGGCAACCGTTGAGATCGCTAATAATCCAGTACAATATGATCGAACTAAGCCTGTTGAACTTAACAAGAACTATAATGATAATCTTGATTCTAGCACAATAGAAATTCCTTATACTAGGAGTTCAAGTTAGTTGGCTGACATTATGACTCATGCTGTCAGTAGTGGATCGTTCTATACATCAATATCCAAGTTGGGCATATATGATATCTAGGCCCCAACTTGAGGGGGAGAGTTAGCAAAAGGGGTTTTTTATTTCTTTCCTATTTAAATACTTCTTGTATAATTTCCCTTAATTTAGGAATATATATACAGTGGTATAAATCTATAGGAATATATAAAATTTAGGAATATATATTCCACTGTATAATTCTGTATTTTTTCTATATAAGTTCCTTGTATCTTGTATATATATCATTGAAATATATGAGAATCATTATTCCGCATATTTATAATTTACTTAGATAACTCTTACCTTAAATAAATTAGGAAATAAATATGTGTGTGTGTGTGTGTGTACTTATTTATTTAATCTTACATAGAGATAATTATTGGGCTAATTAACCCAAGTCTACTTTAGGCTTGTTCAAAGTATATGACCTGTAGGTCGTACAACATTGGTAGTGCATGTAAAATTCTCATTTTAGCCCATAAGTCATAATTGGTCTCTAGCATTTGTGTGAAGGTCAATAATCCAACATAACATAATATACAGCATGCACTATAGTCCTTTAATCTTATGATATCCTGATTGAACATAAGGCATAGATTATGTCATCCTTATATTGTTCAATCATAATGTTTCTCAATCCCAAGTAGACTAATGCTTATAACTCTTTTATCTAACATTAATAACACCTTTATCAATACATTCTAGCATGGCCATGCATTTCTTTTCAATCTAACTCATCAAGGGGCCCATAAATATCTTCTCAAAATTACTGAGGGATAAATTCCATCTTAATCACTTACATTCCTCACACAACTCATTCTATATCCAATCACAGCCTATTTTACCATCCGATTAAAGATGACGTATGGATGTGTCAAAATACAGAACGTATCATATAGGAAACCATGGTTATCTCAAGTTAGAGGACTCAAATGATACTACTATAATGAGCATTATATATGACAATAATCCACGTGGTATTCTCATAGTGGGTCGATCCAGTACATTATTTCTCTAAATATGTACATGTGAGTTTGACTTAATATCTCATATACATGATCAATAAAACTTAATCATCAGTCAACCTCATACTAGTCTTTATTCATTATTATTCCCACAACAATAATCAACTAGGGATATTTATATTAGAATTCAAGTATCATCTAAGAGTTTTACTATCAAGTCATGTACTTGATAATCTTAATAGAATTAACTTATTAAGTATAATACTATAATTAGCCAATAATAATAAAAATGCCTCTTTATTAATAGAATAGAAATATGAAAAAGTTAAAATATAGCCACTACATAATTGGCTTAGGGCATAACACTAACATAAAATACACATGGTCGTGCCTGACAAGGTTTAAAGCTTTGTATTTGGCATGGTTATGTGTGAAAATGGCATGGCCATGCCTGAGTTATAAAAACTTAGCATTTTTTTACCCCTAAAAGTAACATGGCTACACAAGTAGGGTGCATAGCCTTGTGTATACACAACTAGCATCAAATTTAAATTAATACACAATCATAGCATAAATCCACATAACACCACATCAATCAATCACATATTCATATAAATTTAAACTTACAAACCACTTCATGATGGTCCTATTCATCCTTAATTTTTGAAAAATAAAAATAACAAAAATAAAAAAGAAATTAAGAAAGAAATAAAAAACATAAAATTAAAAGAAATAAAAAAAAACAAATCTTAGTTTAGTTCCCAAGTGGCTCTTATTAAAGTCCTTCAGCTAGACCATCGCCAAGTCTCCAAAGTCATTAAGGAACATGCTCCCTATAAGTATGAGCGTCCTTAACTTTTGGCCTCCATATTATGTACTTTTTCTTCTTTTTAATATTAGAATCAACACCATTATACCATGAAATAAGTGAATATAAAGGTGGCTTTGATTTGATAACTTGAATTGGTTGGATTGAATTCCTCCATCCATCATCTTTAACTTTAAAATTGAACTCCTTTACTTTGGCTTGTTTCACTCCTTCCTTGACATACCCTTTATCCTTTAGCTTGTTATCATCCATGACTTTAATTTTCATGCATATGTCTTTAATTTGAGGTTCTTGATAAGCATCAAAAGTTTGACTTTCCCCTCTAATTTGTAGAGTGATGGTCCTATTATGCACATCAATGATAGCTTTGGCAATAAAGAGGAATGGCATCCCTAGTATGAGTGGGTGATCAACATCTTCCTCTATGTCTAGGATAACAAAATTTGTTGGGAACTCAAAATTACCTACTTTCACATATATATCCTCTGCAATACCTATAGGTTTAAGAATGGACTTGTTTAATATTTGTAAACTCATGTTTATTAGACACACTCCCTCCAATCCTAACTTTTTAAAGATAGATAAGGACATTAAATTGATTATTGCTCCCAAATCACAAAGTGCCTTAAGAATGGAAATGTCCCTAATAGAACAAGGGATGCATAAACTCCTATGTTTAAGCTTTTTCAAAAAAATCACACTACATTCCTCATTGAAAGATATTGTCTTTAACTTCTTTAACCTACTTTTATTTCAAATTATATCTTTAAAAAATTAGGTATACTTAAGTATATAAGAAAGCATCTTTTAAAATGGAACATTCTTATATACCTTTCTAAACATGTTAAAGAACTTGGTCTTCTCTTTTTTTTATCTCCTTGTTCCTTATTCTTTAGGGAAAAGGTAATGGTGGTACATAGGGCTTTACAATCTCCTTCTCCTCTTTGGATTTACTAGGCACTTCTAACTCTTTTCCACTCCTCAAAGTTATAGCCCTAACATGCTCTTTAGGATTCTTTTTAGTATTGCTTGGCAATGAACCTTGATTTCTTATTAATAAAGAATTTGCCAACTTCCTTACTTGTAATTCCAAATTATGAATAGAGGAAGAGTGATTTTTGAACATGAGTTTAGTGCCTTGGTACATCTGCTCAAATTTACCCTCTAACCTCTTTGTAGCTTCATCTTGTTGATTCATTTTTACTGAATTCACTTCCATGAACTTCTCTAACTTGCACTCCAATGAAGCCATTAAAAATGAACTCTTATTTTATTGAAAATGAGATTAAGATTATTTTGCATTTTGATTTCCAAATCCTGGTAGAGCTTATTGTCTCTGTTGGTTATTCCTTTGATTGCTCCAAGAACAATTAGGGTGATTCCTCTAACTAGGGTTATAGGTGTTTCCATGCACTTGATTTGGTTGTCCTTTATTGAAGTTGTTCATATAGTTGACATTCTCCATGGACAATCTTTACACCATTTAGCATTCTATAGTTGGATGACCTCCATAGCACAATTTATAAAAAGAAGCCAATGAAGATATGGAAACTGCATTGACACTCATCTTATCTATCCTCCTTGATAGAGCATTTGTCTTCACATTCAATTAATCCTCTTTTCCTTGGAATAGCTCTTTCATTAGACCAAAGACTCTATGTGTTAGCCATTTCCTCAAAAAGGTCTAGAGCATCTTTAGGTGTCTTTGACATAATGGTTCCTCCGACTGAAGATTTGACACCATTGTAAAATGCCTACACTAGGTCCCATGTAGATATCAACTATGGTGGATATTACCTTTAAAGATCTTTAAACCTATCCCGGCACTCATAGAAGCTTTCATCTTCTCTTTGAAAGAAAGAATTGATTTAATTTCTGATCTTTAGTACTTTAGTTAATGGAAAGTGCTTGTTAAAGAAAATTGTGTACAGCTTTTGCTAAGTGTTGATGGAGTTGGGTGGCAAGCGTATAATCCACCTATTAGCTCTGTCCATAAGAGAAAATGGAAAAAGTATAAGGCGTACAACTTTTGACTACACTTTATTCATCTTAAAAAGTGGAATAATAATCTAAGAACCGAGTTATGTGACCAATCTGATACTCATGTGGTAGGCCACTAAATTATGAGTTCTAGATCATTTGGATTATGGCAGGCTTAATCTCAAAGTTGTTTGCTGTAATTGTCAGCCTCACAATTGGTGTTTGGTCACCTTGAACATTTGGACTCATAAAATCTCATTTTGTCCTCTACCCATTCTGTCCATTTTGAGTTGTTTGTTGCCTTGGAGGAAATTTTCTTTCGTCTTCCCCTTTGTTTTCTCTACTAAAGTGTTGCTTCTTCCTTCTGCATATTGTCTTCTTAAGCTCCAAGTCAAATAGTATAAGCAGGGCTCCTTGTTTGCTTACACTACATCATGTGTGCATGCAAGAGCATAAGTTCCTATAAAACTACAAATACAATAAAAAAAGAACCAAAAACTAAAAAATAACATTTAAATTAAACAACATAATTTTCTTAACAATATCAATTTTGGCAATCCCCAGCAAATGGTGCCAAAAACTTGGTGTGTGAAATCCACAAGCATACAAAATCATGCAAGTAATAAAATTAAGATCATCCCACAAAGATTACAAATTAAGTATTATAATACTAAAAGCATTTGTTTGTCTAGACAATGAAAAATGGTTTTTAAATAAAAATAAAAGAAACAATTAAAAGCTAATATAGAATTTCACAATCCAAAAATGCTAACGTTCTTAAACTCAATTCAACCTTTTAAAAATGTAAATAAACTCTAAGTCATTTTAAGTATAGTTCATTATGTGAGCAATCTTACGAATCACAAATCTTCCTCTTGGATAAACCTATGATTAATTGATTATAACTAGAACATGATTTTACTACTCTCACTAATCAAGTGTTCACTATAGTCAATTTTAGGCTCAGCTCTCTAAAATTATTAACTATCTAAATGTCTCTTAACCAAATAGACAAATAATAGGTTATTTCTTATTTTCTCAATGAAACCTACCTATCAATCAAGTCTTATTGTCTAGGTTTAATTAAAGGGTGGCCAATCCTATGAAGACTTTAAGTAAGGTAACAACCAATAAGTTATGT
Source organism: Mallotus nudiflorus (assembly GCA_947683625.1). Lineage (NCBI taxonomy): Eukaryota > Viridiplantae > Streptophyta > Magnoliopsida > Malpighiales > Euphorbiaceae > Mallotus > Mallotus nudiflorus. The sequence goes on from CANTUR010000291.1 coordinate 1,543,808, forward strand.
TTATTAACTTAGGTCTAAACTTAGTGATTACATGGTTGAATTGTTTTAAGAATCCTAACTAGAAAATCTAGCCACACATGTTTAGTAAAAGAGAAAAGAATGAATAAAAAGAGAACATTTCCATTATTACTAAATTAAAACTAAAAATAATAAAGTAAAATAGAATAAGAAACCCCTTGGAATGGAAGCTTGTTGTTCTTGATCTTTAAACATCCACTAAACTAAAACAAAATAAAGAACTAGAGATTTTTAATTTTGATTCTTAAAAATAAAATAATAGAATTAAACTCAATAAAGATTGTTTTGTTTTTCAAGTGCCTCTACACCTTTTAAAGCCAATCTTATCTCCCATTGGAATCCCCAATAGAGGATAATTAAATCTCCAAGGATCAACTCTGCTTAAAATTCAAATTTTGAATTTCTGTTAAAGTATATGGCTATACGGATTTTACACACATCTGTGCATCTTTTCTTCTTCAGGCATAGCCATGTGCATTTAATGCATGGCTATGGATATTGCTTTTGAACCCTACACAGCTGTCTAGATTTTCCACATGGCTACGCAACGTCACTTCACTTCAAAACTCAATTTTGCTTCAAGAGTTTGACCTGCTTTGACTTCCACATCATGGACTTGACATAGTCAACACTTCAAATCCCTCCAATGCATCCTAAGAAGCAAAAAAAATTATGTTAAATGCACTTGAAATTAAAAAAAAAAAAACCTAATAATCTAAACAAAAATACAAAAGATAAATAAAAACCTTGTAATGAACTAAAAATGCAACTAAAATTATCCTTATAATCTTATTTAGAGTGCTCAAAACATGAAGCTTTTCACACTCATCAGGAGTTACTTATCATATTTCTTAATATACATAACTTGAATTATTCATCACATCACCCTAATTTTGGTTTGATGATGCATTTCACACTTATCAAGATATAACAATATTATAATAAACATCTATAAAGCTAGCAAGAAAATAATAAGTAAAACAATATCTAGTAGATAAACAAATAAGCAAATAAACACATAGCACATGAAACATGTAGGGTAACAAAATAAATAAAGCAAATAAAAAAATAAAAAATGGGAAAAGTGATTAAGGATTATAATGCTTGAAATTGCCTATTCTAATAAATACATCAAAAAAGAAAATTAAATCGGGAAAGAGATTCAGGATTACAATGCGTGAAATTTTATATTCTAATAAATATATCAAAATAGGGAAAAAAAAAAAGTCCTATTCTAATAAACCTATAAAACAAAGGTTAGTTCACACACACATGCAAGCACACATTTAAAGAAGGTAATAGTATTATTAGATTTCACAAAAGCCCATAAACAAAACTAACAAGAAAGATCATGTTAAATGCACAATGATGTGTATGACAATGCATAATGCAAAACTAATGATTTAAAATAACGCCTCACATGATTTCAAATTTTAAGAAAAATGAGCCACTTAGGTCATCAATGTTGAAAGCATAATTTTTTTTAATCATAAAATGATGATTTCATGATATAATCAACAACTTTAATTATGGAGAAGAAATATCTTGGTGCCAAAAAGCAATTTTCATCACAAAAATACAAACTTTAGGATGAAAAATGTGAAATTTACAACGAAAAGAGAAAAATTAATAAAAATGCAATTTCCTCCACAAAAATATAAACTTTATGATGAAAATTGCAAAATTTATAATAAAAAGAGAAAAATTAATAGAAATGCAATTTTTACCATAAAAATATATGTTTATGATGAAAAATGCAAAATTTATATTAACAAGAGAAAAATTAACAAAAATGCAATTTCCACCGTAAAAATATTAATTTTATGATGAAAAAAAGAAAATTCATAATGAAAAGATAAAAATTAACAAGAATGCAATTTCCAACATAAAAATATAAATTTTATGATGACAAATACAAAATTTATAATAAAAAAGAAAAGTCAATAAGAACACAATTTTCACCATAAAAATATAAGCTTTATGATGAAAAATACAAAATTTATAATAAAAAGCAAAATTTTAATGAGAATGAAATGTTCACCATAAGATGAAAAATGCAAAATTTATAATAAATAGAGAAAAATAAATAAAAATGCAATTTTTCAGATAAAGTTCCAAACTTTATTGTCAAAATGTGATTTTTGTGATAAAAATGGTAACTTTATGCCAAAAATTCTAACTTTCCATGTAAAAATGCAAATGTTTATGGAAAGGAGATGCATGGGGACATACAAACATATGAAATGCAACAAACACTCCTGGATTACATCTGAACTTCCCACACCGCTGTCATATCATAGACTACTTCAAAACATCACCAAAATCAAAATTTCACAAGAAAATAAAAATATTTACAATGCAAATGAATGCAAAAATGATGAAAATGATAAGAAAAAATTTTAAAGATAGAATTTGGAGTAAAAGAAGAAAATGTAATGCAAATTTTATTAAAATAGTTTAAGGATTCTTAGAGGGAATTACCATTGTAACGCACTTAGACCAAGATGGTTTGGTGAGATAGTGCTAAAATCCTAAAAGAAAATAGTAAAGAATGGTTTGTAGTGTTTTGGTTAATTGGGTTCCATGACTCATTCCCCTTGACAGCAAGGGTTTAAGGCTTTAAATAGTGAGAAAAAAAATGTCACAATTCATCTAACATAGTGCCCTAAAAAGTTTGTATTTTCAAATCCTAAAAAACCTCTCAAAAATAGTGAAGTTAGACTTTTTATAGGTTCTAGGACTATTCCACACACACTGAATGTATCAACCCATGAGTGTAAGTCATTTTTTGGTGAACCACAAGTGTGAGATGTTATCCCATTCGCTTAGAATCATCCCATGCTCGTGGCATGTGTGCTAGCAAGCACACAACACTCAATTGCTCACCATTTTGCTTCCTCATATGACTTTTAAAGTTTAAGTGAATGTTTTTAGGTATTTTGGATGTGTTTTTAAGTTTTGCACCTTGTAGAAGCGCGCTCAGGATAACTTTTGGAAGTCATCCTCTATCAACTAGCACACAACACTCAATTGCTCACTGTTTTGCTTCCTTAAGTGACTCTTAAAGTTTAAGTGAATGTTTTTAGGTATTTTGGATGTGTTTTTTAGTTTTGCACCTTGTAGAAGCGCACTCAGGATAACTTTTGGAAGTCATCCTCTATCTAGTCGACAAAGACCTTCATCATCTGATCATTTTAGGAGACTGCTAAAATTTAAGTATCAATAAACAACTCCTTGTAAAGCACCCTTTAATATTAAAAGGCTTACTTTATAGAGCACATGATTGACCACACATCTTTCAAAATTATTTGAAACCATGTCCTTTAAATGCCCACGTAAATCAATCACTTCTTCCTCATATTGTGTTAATGAAAACTTTTCAAACAAACTCTCTAACTCATGTGCTATTGCACCAATTCAAAAATATCAAAGAAGCAAATCACACACACAACTTCACACATGCAAGAAAACAAGTGAGGAAAATAAACTCTAACCCTAGTCTTAGAAAAACTAAGACTTGATAGAAAAAAAACTCCATTAAGAAAACTTTTTAGAACACACCTTATGAATAAACCAATTAGTAATGCAACATATATTTCTAATCATACTACTAAAAATATAGTTTAAAAGAATACAAAAACAACAACGACAACATCAACTTAGCAATAATAATTAAAAAAAAAAAAAACAATATGAACTAAAGAACCAAATTGAGCTGAAATAAAAAAAAACATAAAATATCACTACTTTGGAAATTTAGTTCAATTCGTTTAATCTTTTTAAACCAACTGATAGTGAGCATCAATCAATTTCTTTGAAATTATATGAAACCAAATTGAACTAAAAGTACAAAAAATAAATGAATCACAACTGATTAAAATTGACAACTAAACCAAAATTTCTTGATCAGTTTGATTATATATATATATATATATAAATTATTAGTTTAATTTTGAATATTAATATTCAATCAATCAAATCGAACTATAAACACGTTTAAGTTAAGAATGTTTTTAGAATTCAGACTGATTTAATTTAGTCATTTTTTTAACAATTAAACTGAATTGAATTGAATATTTTTAGATTTTAAAAAATAAATAAAAAATTAATTTATATATTAAGCTGAACTAAAACAAACAGAACCAATTAATTCAGTTTAATTTTATTTTTATTTTTATCTTTATTTTTCTCTCTCCTCTTTCATTACTTGTCCAGGTGGTTGTTAAATAGTGTGTTGCATTTGTCGGACACATCAGCTAGTCGTCAACAAAATCCACAAGTCGGTGGGAAATGGACGCATTATTATTATTATTATTATTATTATTATTGTTATTATTATTATGTTTACCATTATCATTTTCAATCTTGTTCTCTTCCTCTTCTAGCCTCACTAGTGCATCTCCCCTGCTATTGTTAATCAGCCAACCCTGCTTTACATGTTTCCCCTTCCTTTTCTTCCCTAGTTTCTAATATCCTTGAAGACTTAGGAAAGATATATTAAACAAATCAATGATTAGATGTATATAGTTTATTTCTTCATTTAGCTTCCAAAAAAAAAGTTTATTTCTTCATTTAGTGGCATCCCATTGCTCTTGAATCACACATTTATGCTTTATGCGCTTTGTAATAAGCCCCACCGTCCATTCTTCATTTGATTTGTACATATATATATATAAGCTCTTCTACATATCTATTTGCTCAATCTTTTTCTATATTTTTTCTGTTTTATATTTTCTATACACATCTTAATTATTAGTGCAAATGGGTGAAGAAGTTAAACAGGTACGTAATTAATATGTTTACCTGTGTATTGGATGCATGGCGCATGATTTCCATGCTAGTCCTCATTTAGGTGATTTTGTCAACCTTCCTGTTTTTTTATCCTCAGGCTCAGGCAGAGGCTAAGCCAGAGGAAAAGGTGGAAGAGAAAAAGGAGGAGGATCCAGGGGAAGAAAAGAAAGAGGACAAGCCCAATCCACCATCTCCTTTCGTGTTGTTTGTGGACTTGCATTGTGTAGGATGCGCCAAGAAGATTCAGAAGTCCATTATGAAAATTAGGGTCTGCGTATCTTTCTCATCTCATCTTGACATCGTCTCTAAATATTAAAACTTAGAATGAATCTTCTTAGTATATTGTATGTTGGAATCATGTGAACATGCAGGTGTTGAGGGAGTAGTGATAGATATGGTTCAAATCAAGTAACTATAAAAGGAATAGTGGAACTCAAGCTGTTTGCAACAGAATCATGAAGAAAACGAAGAGAAGAGCTGAGGTTTTATCTCCATTGCCTGAAGCCGAGGGGGAACCGATGCCCCAAGTTGTCACCTCAATGGTTAGTCTTCAGCAGTGATCAACTGATTTTTTTTCTTTCTGGTATTATGTTGTATATCAACAAAAGGTTTTGATTTAATAGTACAATGTTGTGTTTGCAAATATGCAACTCCAGGTCAGTGAATCAACAACCGTGGAGCTTAACATAAATATGCACTGTGAGGCATGTGCCGAGCAACTTAAAAGAAAGATACTCAAAATGAGAGGTAAATGGATTCAATAAAATATATTGACATGGTACACCTTCCATGAATGACCGGCCTTAGAAAAAAAAAAATTGTGGTCTAAATTCTAAAGGGTGTCTTCTACTTCAGTTTTAAAAGAAGAAAGAAAAATGTACCGGAAAAAAAAATTGCAGAAGTTAGTAAAAAGATTAGAATTAAGATTAATTTAATTGATAATGAGAACTGAATAGGTATATTAACTTTTGCCAAATGTGTAAGCAGGAGTGCAAACAGCGGTAACAGAGTTCAAGACGGGGAAAGTATCATTGACAGGAACCATGGATGCAGAAAACCTTGTGGATTATGTTTATAAAAGAACCAAAAAGCAAGCTAAAATAGTGCCAGGGCCAGAGCCACAACCAGAACCAGAACCAGAACCAGAAAAGAAAGAAGAGAAACCAGAAGAAGAAAAAAAGAAGAAAAAGAACAGAATAAAGAGGTGGAAAATCCCCCGGCAGAAGAACCCAAGAAGAAGAAGGTGAAAGTAAGGAGCCTGAGAACAAAGAGGAGACCAAGAAAGAAGGAGGTGAAAATGAAATCACCATTGATGAAGAAAAGATAAATAGAATGGTGTATTATTACCAACCACTTTATGTGATTGAGCGAATTCCACCACCTCAGATCTTCAGCGATGAAAATCCCAACGCATGTTCCATTTCATGATCATGGGTCATTATAAATGATTAAACTCTATATAGTAAGTAAATAGATTTATAGTAATCAAACTTTGCGTGCATTTCCACCCGTTATCAGAATTTTAGAGAAACTCCACTAGTGGAAGGTGTTGAATGAGTTATGGTGGATTTGCTTTAATTTCCATCAGCAAATCAATCAATCAATTATTATTATTATTATTGCCGACTTTTTTCTCTGCTTTCTCACCTTTTTTGTTTTCCTTTTCTTCGTTTGTCATTCCTTGACTATTTGCTTTTTTTTTTTTTTTTTTTGGGTGAGATGTGCATTTCCTTTAAATTTTTTAATACATTTAAATACGGTTATTTATTTTATGTTTACGTAAAATCTATATTTATTTAAAATCAGAATTTATGTTAAGTGCACTTCAATAAAAGCAAAAGAACATAAAATTGATTATCAAATGATGCGGATGTAACAAACCTGCTAGAAATATTATTTTTAAGAAAAAATTTAAAGTTCAAATGCTTAATTGTAAAAAATAAAAAAATTATCCAAATACTAAAATACTAAAAATAAAAAATTCAGATACTATTTATACATTTACCCCTTTTTTAAAAGTAAATACCTTTTCTATATTATTATTTCTATATGTTTTGACTGTTTTAGAATATATATATATATATAGATGAACCGAATAGAACTTGACAAAAAAATATAATATCAATATTAGTAATAGCACAATCAAGAAGTATAAAAAGATAGAAAAGTTATTTTTAAAATTTTTTTTGGTCTTTTATATATTTATATATGAAACCCTTTTTTAAAAGGATTCATCCTTAAATCAACTCATTCATCATCACCTACATTAAACAAAGACAAGTTACTAACAAGCTTGGAGGTAATATTTTTATTAATTATGGCAATTGCTGGTGATTTGTGCAGGGAATAATTGAGACGGGATAATGTTGCAGATAAACTAGTTAAAGCAAGAAATATAGCAAATAAAATAAATAAATAAAGCATGTAAAATAGTATGTAAATCAAACAAAGCAAGCAAGTAAACCGAGCAAATGGGGACACAACATGCAAGATAATCAAGCAAAGTAAAAATAAAAGCAATAAAGAAAACGTGGAAATAAACTAAGGATTACAACACTTTTGGAACTTATTTTAATAAATAAATCAAAATAAAAAAATATTAATATTAATAATAATAATGTTAAAAGAAATTAAAAATTACAACATTTTGAATTTCCTAATAACAATATAACAATGGAAAAAATAAGAAGAAAACATAATCTTATTCTAGTAATCCCTACAAAAAAAAGGTATGAACACAATCACTCATTTCATTCTTTCACAACAAAATAATAACAATTATATACTTCCAATTCTATCATTATTCATTCACAAAGCAAAATAAAGTAAAATAATCTAAAACAAAGAGAGTTAGCAAAACAAGCGAAAAGATAAATAATATTGATGAAAATTCATGATTTAGAATTAATTTATCGTGCGAATACCTCAGGTGATTTACAAGAATATTACCCAAATAAAGTAATTAATCACTTTTTTATTGGCATTTTACCAAAACATGTAAGTGAAAAAGAAAGTGTGCAAAATTGGAGAAAATAAATATTCTTATTAAATATTTATTGTTAAATAAAATAAAGGAAATATTTTTAGTGCAATAAAACATACTATCTACATAATAAAATGTAAAAAATTATACTCTTGATGTGAAAGAGATATTTTTCATGCAAGGTACAATATTTTATATTTGTTAGAATGAAAAATCCTTGTTTTGACATAAAATTTCAAAATTTATTGCAAAAATATTACCTTTATAGTGAAAATCCTAATTTTAATGATGAAAACTTATTTTATAGAAATAATATCATAAATATTGTAAAAATGCAACCTTTTATTAAGAAAATGATGAGATCTCCTGTAAAAATGCAAACTTCAACGATGAAAAACAGGACAAGTGCTATTTATTAATAAAGATGTGATTTTTAATAAGAGAAGACTAATAACTACATAAAAGACATAACTTTAAATCAGGAGACAAACAAAAATATTATTTATGAAAATACAAACTTTAATGAAAAGGAATATAAAAATGCAAGCTTTAATGACAAAAATGTATTAAAACATTGAAATTTTAATAACAAAAAGGTGTAAAAATGCAAAATTCAAATAAAAGGAAGAATGCAAATGCAAATTTGAACAAGCAAACGACAATGAAAATGTTAAATGCATAATGCTAAACAAGTCGATCAAACCACTTCCTTCAAGTTCTCATCAACTACTACTTCATAAAATATTCACCACAAATCATAGGATACAACCAATATCACAAAAACAATATAAAATGATGAAAAGAGGTAAAAAAAAAAGTTGAGTAAAAGAAGAATATATGAAAATGAATGAAAATGTAATTTTTATTATAACTAATTAAATGGGTCCTCAAAGGGTTTCATCCTTGAAGCATGCTTTGACTTGGATGAAGATTGGTTCGGATTTTTGGATCTAAAAATCTTTTTTAAAAAAATAGTATTTTGATTGTTAAGTATCTAAAAAAATGGGTTTCCACGAGTCGATTACTCTATTTCTAGGGGTTTGAGGCTTGATTAGTTCTCCAAATAGACTAAAATATCTCCCTAAAAATGAGAACAATTGTCCAAAAATAAAAAACTCAATGAAGTATGCTCTTTTTTAGGGAACACAAACTAGGTAAGTGATGGCATATCAAGTTTCGAATACTATTATCATGGGAGGGACAATGACTATAACATTAGAGAATAAATACTATCCCTCTTGGAATGAATGCAAGAACCTTTTGGGAACTCAAAGGAGCCTTGAAGGTTTGGAGTCACCATCCAACAAAGTCGGAAAATGGGAAACACACTTCATAATGTAAGTAAACCTATTTCCTTAAGATTTAGATTCAGAAAACCAATTCTATTTGACTATTTCTAGATATAAATGACCTAAATTATTTATCTCATCATCCTAGTTTCAGTTTTAATGATGCATTTGGCACTTAATTGTTAATTACTTGCACAAAATTAATAGTTTTATTTATTATGATGATTGCTAGTGATTTATGCTTGAAATAATTGAGACAGGATAATATTACAAATAAAATAATTAAAAGTAAGAAATGTAGGAAATAAAATAAATAAAGCAAAATAAATCAAACAAAGCATATAAAAATAGCATGTAAACCAAACAAAGCAAGTAAGCAAACCAAGCAAACAGCACACAAAGCATGCAAGATAATCAAGAAAAGTAAAAATAAAAGAAATAAAGATAATGGAGGAAAGGATTAAAGATTACAATACTTTTAGAATCTATTATAATAAATATGTCAAAATGAGAAAAATAAAAATTAAAAAAAAAAATTAAGGATTGCAATGCTTTGAATTACCTAATAAATACATGAAAATAAAAAAAAATATCCACACAAGCACATACTTCATTCATCCACAACAATGAATTATATGCATCCAATCTCATCATTATTCATTCGCAAAGCAAAATAAGGTAAAATAATCTAAAACAAATAAACTTAGCAAAACAAGCAAACAAATAGATAATGTTGATGCAGATGAATGGTTTCGTAATAATTAATCAAGTGAATATGTCAGGTGATTTCTAAGAATATGACCCAAATAAGGTAATCAATCAATAGGTCATCAGCATTTCATCAAAATAAAAATGTGAATGACATGCAGTGAATGAAGGAATAAATATATGAAAAGCAAAGAAAAGAAATGTTTAGTATTAAATATTTATTATTTATTATGATAAAGTATATGCATTTTTAGGCTAAAATATATTCCTTTATTATAATTTCTTCATTAAAATTATTAACTTTATCATAAACATATCAACTTTATTAGTAAAATAAGAGAAATTCATATAAAATTTAGGCTTTAATATAATTAAATTTAAAGATAAAAACTTACCAAAATGAGTGTAACAAATGCAAACTTTACTAATAAAAGTATAAAATGCCAAATTTAATTAAAAAAGCGTAACAATACAAACTTTAATGAATGTGAACATAAAAAGGCAATCTTCAATAAAAATAAATAAATAAATTTAAATTTTGATAAAAATGAATGCAAAATGCAAATCAAGAAAAATATAAATAATACAAGCTTTAAAATATAAAAATGTAATTATTAATAGAGATAAATGTAAAAATGCAAGATTTGACAAAAATGAATGCAAAAATGCAAACCTTAATGAAAACAAAAAGAAAATAATAATGGAGATGTCAAATAGCACTTATTTATAACAAAAATACAAGAGTTGTGCAAATTAAATTAGATGAACATGTACGAATGCAACAAATACTTCTAGAATCACATCACTACTAACTCATTCCCTACCATAACAACTACTACACCAAAATTTTTACAAAATCACCAAAATTCCAACCAACATCACGAAAATAAAAATTACAAAAAATCATTGAAATGAAAAATAAAATAAAATAGAAGTTGAGTAGAAGAAGTGAAAGAGTCCTTGAGGGGTGAATAGAACTGTTGGACAATAATTGGAGATTAAAAGAATTCTTTGCAAAAATTGAAAGAATGTTGAGAAGTAAGAATGAATAACACAAGGATTTAAAGAGTTCGGATTTAACAACAATCTTACATCTCCGGCTAACTTATTTCCAAGTTAGGATTTTCAATCACCCACAATCTTATTCACAAGATTAAGACTACACATGAGTTTTATGGCTCTCTTACAACCTTACAACTTAAGTTTGCTAGGCTTACTCAAAAACCAATATACAAGTGTTTTCAAGGCTCACGCTAAAACCAAAATCCTAAGTGTTTTAATGGCTAAACACTTAAAACAAATCATTTAGAATAAAATCTCACTTCTCATTTTCTAGACCCAGAACATTGAAGAATAAGAATGTCTATTCTAATCACTCACCAACTCTCACAAGAGTTTATACAAAGAAATTATTTTAGAAGAGTTTAGAGAGTTTTTAATTGAATGCTTGAATGTATAAAAATGAATGAATAATTTTTTTTAAGCTTAAAATAACCTTCAGAGGTCATATTTATACTTAAGCAATCCAAGTATAGTTGTTGTAAGCAATGATTTTGTTCCTAACATAATCCAAATTCATTTGAATGAAAATTTAGACTTTTGAGCTAAATTTAGTCAAGTCCCAATCAAGATATCATCAATCTTGATCAACACTATTACCATATAGTCGTTGCCTTTGAAATCCTGCCATGATCTCAATCACGATATGCATTGTCCTTATTAGGACATTCAGCCCCAAGCAATGTCCTGATCAGAATATGAGATTGGGATAGGTTTTGCCCCTTTTGCCAAATTTTGCTCATTTTAGTCCGCTTAGGACTACTTTGGTCCCAATCAGGACTTTAACCAAAATTGTAACATTTTGTGCAGTTTAATCCTTGTGATGAATTTGGTCGAGATAGTACTTGCAATAGTCCATAATCATTTTTCTTCAATATTTCATTATTATTTTGACTTCTGAAATGTCCCTAACTTATACACACTTGAAACAAACACATTAATTGCTCAAAATTAAGTTTGTTAAGATCAAAATCAAGATTGCCTAACTTGCTAAGGTCAACAATCTCCTCCTTTTTGATTTGACAAACTTATTTTGAGTTTAATAAAAAAAATATAATGTGTAGTGTGTTAAAAATTTATAATAATGAATATATGGAATGAGAATAAATATATTTCTTTATTTCTCCCCCTATTGATATGGACATGATAAAAAATATAAATGTTATTTTTAAATGACATATAACATCATAAGAATTATGGTCCTTCAAGGCATAAAGGAATGTTTGAAAATGTCAAGGAGATGATTATATAGAGCTTAGCTAGTTAATGAATCATATGGCAATTAGCATATTACAATCATGAAATTAAAAAAAAAAAAATTTATTGTTCTATCTCCCCCTTTGTTAGACAATAAAGGAAATAAAGGACCATAAACCAAAACAATGAGAAAGCAAAGATATTAAAAATTTTTATTAAATAAATATGTCATTTATTTAATGTTCTAAAAAATTTGATATTAACAACACATTATTACAAAGTTATGTCACCTATACAAACACATCTTAAACATAATAATTAACTAAGTATACATGCAAACTATTTTTAAAGATCAAAAAAATTCCAAAGAGGAATTAATGAAATTTTGCATGTAATGTAATTAAATTATCATGTTATTATCATGTTTAAACTCAAATATTTTCTCCCTCTTTGTTAAAAGTCAAAAAGAAATTTAAATCACTTTAAAGACTAAATTTGAAAAAAGGAGAAATTGCATTAATTAATAAAAAGATGCAATACAAGGATAAAATACTAAAAATAAACTAGAAATAAACAAATCATAAATTAAGATAGAATGAGCCTAACACAAACACTAATAGATAGAGGCTCATATACCAAAAATAAACCAAAAGAAAACTAAAATAAAAATAAATGGAAATACAAATAAAAGCTACTCTTGAGGAGGGAAAGGAGGAGAAGGATAGTTGCATGTGTAGCCATGTTGCTTATAGATGTGATAAACATTATGTTGAATATGAGCAATATTTGTATCAACTTGATTAAAGCGCATATTAAAGTTAGTCTCAACTTCATCAAAACGAGCACTAAAGTTGGTTTCTATGAAAGATAAGTGCTCAAAAATTTGCCCAACCCATGAAGGTTCATTCTCTTAAGCTTGTGCACTTGAGGTTCCTTCACTCCTTATTCTCTTTCTTAGAGGAGCAACTTGAGGTTGAGGAGTTTAGTCTTCTTCTTCTTGACCCTCTTACTCGTCTAACTTTTGAAACATAGCTTCAATGTTCTCACTAGCTCCAAGATCATGTTTCCAAACCTAAACTCCATTGATAAAGGTAAATTTTTTGGAATTTTGAATAAAAGTAGCATCAAGAAAAAGAGGTTTAGTATAAGGAAGAGAATCAAGATTAACATTGAAGAATTGAGCTAATTTTATAACAATCCCACTAATGCAAATAGCACCATTTTACTATTGCTAATTAGCCAAATTCCCCATTATAAAATCTTCCTAAAGCAATATTCTCATTATTTTGAAGACAATAAAGTATAAAAAGGTCATCAAGAGAAATTTCTTCATTAGAAAGAGCTTTACCATTAATTGAATAGGTAAGGAAATGATGAATATACCAAAGAGATTTAGATTTAATAAAGGAGGCTTTGGTGTGCCTAGTAGAGAATAAGGGTGCATTGGGAGCCTTGATGTGATTCCAATATGAAGAAGCAATCCAATAAGGATCCACTTGAATATGTCCCTCTTGTGAGAATCCAAAAAGAGTATCAAACTCTTGATAAGTCATAAAGCGATTTTTCCCCCCTTAATTTAAATCTCATAGAAAAATAAGGTTTTCATCATCAAATTTTATTGAACGAAGAGTAAAAGATGAGAGAAATTCATGATGAGAATGGGATAAAAATGAAAAGGAGAAAAGGCAATATCAAAAACCCCACCTTGGAGTAGAAGTTCTTTAACTTCATTAAAACAACCAATGGATTTGAGAGTTTCTTCATGCATAAATTGTGAAGGAATGAAAGCCTTTTTTTGAAATAAAGACATCCTCTTCTTGATTTCTTAAGAGGAATAAGAAAAAAGGAGAGTGATTCCTCTTTGATTTGTCTTTCTTTGAAGGAGGAGGAGCTTAAGAAGATGAAGAAGAGGCTTTACTAGGTTTCTTTATAACCATATTAAGAGAGTTTTAAAGTAGAATGTGTAGAGAGAAAAAAATTATTTTGAGATGAAAAATCAATTGTGAATAGAGATGTATTTATAGACATGATATTAGGGTTCAAACGTGTGTGGAATTTGAATTTGAATTGAACAGGAACCTTAAAATTCATTCCTGATTGTGATTAGAGAGTCAAAAAGGTAAAAAATTTTGAACTTCCTAATCCTAACAAGCGCAATGCCCTGGTCGGGACATACTCCCATCTCGATCGGGACATGCAGTCCCGAGCAATGTCCCGATTGTGACATCAATTTGGGATAAGTTCTGTGTAAAACATAGAAAAATGCTTGATCATGTCCCGATCAAGACATGATCTGGTCGTACTTGGGACCAGGGTAGTTTTTCAAAAAGTTTAAGGAATTGTTTTAAATAGGTCCAAAATGATTTTCAATTACATTCTTGCACATAAACTTGCATAGTTTGGACAAAATCGATGAATTTTAATGGAAATAGACAAGTAAATGAGTTAGACTCACTTTAGGAAAGATTTTAGTTTATTAAAATAATTAATTAATTTAATAAAAATTTCATTAATTCATCATTAATTTTATAAAATACGAAGAATAAAATCAAATCAAATCAAATATGTATCATATAATAAACATAAATAGAAAATAGACTTAAGGTTCTATCAAAATCAAGACAAATTAGAACCATTAATCATGTCAAGTTCATGTTTAATGAAGTTCAATCCCTCTTCATTAAGAGGTTTTGTGAAGATATTAGCAAGTTGATTATGTGTATCAACAAAATCAAGTGTGATATCACCAATTTGAACATAATCACGCAAGAAAATATGTTTAATATTAATATGCTTAGTTATATAATATTGAATGGGATTCTTGCCAAGGATAATAGCACTTGTATTATCATATTTAATGAGAATGTGATCAATTTTTATACCATAGTCCATCAATTGTTGTTTTTACCATAAGACTTGTGAACAATAAAGAGTTGCTGTAATATATTCAGCTTTTGTAGTAGACAAGGTAATTAAAACTTATTTCCTGCTAAACTAAGAAACTAAACATTGTCCTAAAAATTGACAAGTTCCAAAAGTGCTCTTTCTATCTAGTAAACTATCGGTAAAGTCTGCATCTGAATAACTAATCAAGTTAAAGGAAAAGCTCCTAAGATACTAAAGTCCTAAATGCATTGTACCATAAAGATATTTTAAAATTCTTTTGATAGCATTCAAATGAGATTCCCTAAGACTAGATTGAAATCTAGCACACAAGTAAGTAGCAAACATAATATCAGGTCTACTAGCAGTTAAGTAAAGAAGGGATCTGATCATACCTCTAAATCATTTTTCTTTAGTCGATTTTTCATTCTCATCTTTGTTGAGTTTAGTTGTGGTACTCATTGGAGTTTTACTTATTTTAGTTCCATCCATTCCAAATTTCTTGAGGACATATCTTGTGTATTTGGTTTAATTGATGAAAATCTCATCTTTACATTACTTGATTTGAAGTCCAAGAAAGAACTTGAGTTCTCCCATCATACTCATCTTAAATTCTCTTTGCATTAGCTTAGAAAATTTATCACATAAGAAATGGTTAATAGCACCAAAAATAATATCATCAATATAAATTTCCACAATTAATAAATCATGTTTGGATTTTTTTATAAAAAGAGTTATGTCAACCATTCCTTTAGAGAAATCTTTCTTTAGCAAAAAGTTACTCAATCTTTCATACCAAACTTTTGGATCTTGTTTCAATCCATATAATGCTTTTGAAAGTTTAAACACATGATTTGGAGAATTAAAGTTTTCAAAATTTTCAAATTCGGTTCCATAATCACTTCTAATAGAAGAAATACAAAAACCTTTTTCTTTTTAAACTCTTTTTGCAAAGTTTTTAAAGGCCTTAAAAGCATCATTCTTATGAGCAAGAAAACATAACTAAGTAAATCTATAGTAATCATCAACTAATACATATGCATAGTGCATTCCACCAAGGCTAGCAACTCTAGTTGGTCCAAACAAATCCATATATATAAGTTCAAGTGGTCTAGAAGTAAATACTACATTTTTTAGCTTAAATGAGGACTTGGATTGTTTTCCCTTTTGACAAGCATCATAAGGTCTATCTTTAGTGAATTCAATCTTAGGTAAACCAACATAAGTTCATATTTACAAAGATCATTTAAAAGCTCAAAATTTCATGTCCTAACCTTTTGTGCCATGTCTATGTGTCATGGGAAATAGACACTAAGAATTTGATGTCTTTATTATTAATTTTATTCAAATTGATGACATAAACATTGTCTACTCTTTCACCACTAAAAATAACTTTATTTTCATCAAGACTACTAACAAAGTAATTTCTAGGATAGAAAGTTACTTTATTTCTCATATCACATAATTAACTTATACTTAGCAATTATGTTTAAGGCCATCAATAAACAACACATGAGGTATAGATAAGGATTAAGGATTACCTATTTCTCCAATGACAATCATTTTTCCTCTTACATTATCTCCGAATGTAACATGTCCTCCATCTTTAACATCAAGCTTGTTAAATTGTTCCTTGTCTCCTATCATATGCCTTAAACATCCACTATCTAAATACCACTTGCTTTTTGTTCTTGTGGATTTCAAGCACACCTACATAAGAGAATTTAAGTGTCTTTTTGGACCTAAACCTTTCTTAGTCTAGGTTGATTAGTTTTAAAATAGACAAAGAAAGTAAATTTATGTGTAATCTTCTATAAAAGCACACATTGTTAGTATGTCCTTTGATTATGCAATATGAACATATAACATTTTCAAATTTTTTCCTCCTATAATGAAATGATTTCCTAGTGTATGCAACAAGCCTTTGGTATTGTGGTGGTGTGTATCTTCTATTATTTGTGTCATTGAGTGAGACATACATTGGCAATGGTAATGTGTATTTTGATAAGTTTGTGCAACATGTTTATGTGCATTGTGTTATATAGCTTGTCTACTATGATTATGTCTAAACTACATATAAGTATATTAGGGTTAAGGTACTCTAGTTTGAGCCTTATCTCTTTATATTAAGAGAATTTCCCTTGTTATTTAAAACATGAGATCTTTTAGCTTTGAAAGCTTGAGTCTCATTTGTTTTGGAGGTTGAAGAAGTGGAATCATATGAAGCTTTTATAAAATTAATATGTGATGATGATGATAAAGGCATTCCATATTTATATCCAATTCCATGGGTATCTTCATAAAATTTTTGAGAGTCAATAAGACTATCTAAAGTTTCTTTTCCTCTCTTGAATTTAGCTATGGAATTATTTAATTCTAAGATCTCCTTAAAAAGCTTATGATTTCATCATTTGCTTTCTTAAGTTAATCTTTTAAAGAATTTGAAGATTTAGCATTACTAATAAGGTTTTCATTTGATGCAACAAGTTTTACAAAATCATTTTTTAAGCTTTCAAATTCTCTAGATAAACTAGCTAAATCATGCTTATATTGTTTCTTCTTAGATAATTAGACTTTTACGTTAACTAATAATTTTCTCACAATACAGCTCTCATCATCATCATCATCACAATAATCATCACAATCATCAAAGGAAGAATTAGAAGTGGATGGTACCTCATTTTCATTTTCAAGAGCTATGAAGTAAAGATTGGCCACTTTTTGTTGTTCCTTTTCCTCTTCGAATTTAGAGGAATCATCCCAAGTTGCTTTGAAGGCTTTCTTCTTGTCTTTTGCTCTTTTATTCTTGAATTTGAGTTTGGGACACTCACTTTTAATGTGTTTCAGTTTAATGCATTCATAGCAAGTAACCTCTTTTATTTTCTTTTTCCCATCTCCTTTGAACTTCTTGTTAAAGTCCCTTGTTCTTACGAAGTTTTTTTTTCTCAAGAACTTTTTGAAGTTCTTAGTGAGCATGGCAATGTCACCATCTTTATCATTAGAATCTTTGGTGTTTTCCTCTTCATTATCTTCTTGAAGAGCTTTTAGAGCAATGCTCTTTTTCATTTCTTCTTTTTCTTTTCGTTTTTCACCTCTTTGCTTGATCGTGTGCTCATGTGTTAAAAGCTTACAAATGAGCACATTCCTTGATAGAGTGGAGAGGTCTTAAGCTTCCTTAATTAAAGTAATACGAAATTCTCAATCCTTCTTAGGTAGGATTCTTAGAATCTTATTGTTTACTTCTTCCTTGGAGAAATTTTTCCAAGTTTCTTGAGGGTTGTAAGGAGAGCATTGAGATGATTTGTCATCTCCGTGATTGATTCTTGAGGCTTCATTTTGAAGAGTTCATATTCACACATATGAAGTTGAACTTTCTTGCTTCTCACTTGTATGTCTCCTATATTTTCTTGGCCGACATATAATGTTGTAGCTTGCCACATTCTTATTTTGTCATGGAGGAGACTAGAGTAATCATAGCCTTTTTTTTTATGATTTTCTTCCTCTTGATCAATGCTTCATTGGTTTATTAAAAGAGTAGTCACCACTCCATCAATGATAGTTATAGGTGGTTCCCAACATCTTAGGACAATGTCCCAAAGTTGGATGGAATCATAATCAATATATAATTCCATTTTAAACTTTCAATATAGATAGTCACTACCATCAAAGAATGGTATAAAAGAAGAAATGTTTTGTGATTCACTCCCTATAATCTTGTATTCTAGCAATGAAGTACCTAGAATTCAAGCTCTAATACCAATTGAAAAAGTCCTAGAGGGGGCTGAATAGGTTTGTCAAATAATAATTAGAGATTAAAAGAATTTTTTGTAAAAATTGAAAGAATGTTGAGAATGAAGAATGAATAATAAAAAGATTTAAAGAGTTTGAATTCAATAATAATCTTATGTCTCCACTTAACTTATCCCCAAGTTAGGATTCTCAATCACCCACAATCTTTATTTATAAGACTACACAAGAGTTTTATTGCTACTCTTATAACCTTACAACTTGATTTTTCTAGGCTTACTCAAAAACTAATATACATGTGTTTTCAAGGCTCACACTAAAACTAAAATCCCAAGTGTTTTAGTGGCTAAAAACTTAAACCAAATCCTTTAGAATAGAATCTCACTTCCTATGTTTTAAACCTAGAAAATATAAGAACAAGAATGTCTATTCTAATCACTCACCAACTCTCACAAAAGTTTATATAAAGAAATGAGTTTATAAGGGTTTAGAGAGCTTTAATTGAATGCTTGAATGTATAAAAATGAATGAACAATATTCTTAACCTCAAAACAATCTTCAAAGGTCATATTTATACTTGAACAATCCAATTATAGTTGTTGGAAGCAATGATTTTGTTCCTAACATAATCCAAGTTCATTTGAATGAAAATTTAGTCTTTTAAGCTGAATTTAGTCAAGTCCCGATTGGGATATTATTTGTCTCAATCAAGACTATCACTATATAACTGTTACTAGTTATTGCCTTTAAAATCATGCTTTAATCCCGATCGGGACATTCAATCCCGAGCAATGTCCTAATCAGGACATGAGATCAGGATAGGTTCTACCACTTTTGCCAAATTTTGTTCATTTGAGTCCTACTTAGGACTACTTTGGTCCCAATTGGGACTTCAACTAAAATTGTAACTTTTGTGCAATTTAGTCCCTATGATGAGTTTGGTTGAGAAAGTACTTGCAATAGCTTTCTAGAATCATTTTTCTTTAATATTTCATTATTGTTTTGACTTCCAAAATGTCCCTAACTTGTACTCACTTGAAACAAACACATTAGTTGCTCAAAATTAAGTTTGTTAAAATTGAAATCAAGATTGCTTAACTTTCTAAGGTCAACAAGAAGAATATATGCAAATGAATGAAAAAAAAATGTAATTTTTATTGAAAATTATCAAATGGTTCTTTAGAGGGTTTACCTTTGTAGTGGGCTTTGACTTAGTTGTGATCTAATTTTATTTTTTTGGTCTAAAAGCATAAAAAAAAAGTAGTGTTTTGGTTGTTTTGTGTTTGGAAAGATGGATTTTCATGGGTCATTCACCCTAATTGTAAGGGTTTACGACTTGAATGAAACTTAAAATAGTCTTAAAAATCTCTCCAAAATGAGAAAAAAAATAATCCTAAATATTAAAAAAAAAACTCAAAATTTTCCTAAAATCCTCCAAAATTATAGAGAAACGCCTTTTATAGGTAGAGGGCTATCACACTCTATGTGCCTTTCACATGGATATTTTAGAAACTCACACGTGTGTGTAGAATAAGTATGTGACTTGATAGTAATTCTAATATTATCCTTGAATAGTTAATTTTACTTGAGGTCATCAAGTATATGACTTGATAGTATAAACTCTTAGGTGAAACTTAAATTCTATTCTAAATTATCTATAGTCAATCATTATTATAGAAACAATAATGAATAAAGACTAATATGAGGTTGACTGATGATTATGTTTTACTAATTATGTATATGAGATATAAGTCAAACTTATAGTTACATATTTAAATAAATGAGGTACTTGATTGACCCATTATGAGAATACTACATAGATAATTTTCATAAGTGATCTTCATCATAGTAGGCTTATTTCAGTCCTCTGACATAAAATCACCATGGTTTCCTATATATTAAGTTTCTCTATTTTGACACATTCTTACATCATCTTTAACCAAATGGTAAAACAAGTTGCGATTGGATATCGAATGAGTTATATGAGGAATATTAGTGATAAAGATGGAATTTATCCCTCAATTATTATAAAAAGATATATGTGGGCCCCTAAATAAGTTAGACTGAAGAAAAATGCATGGCCACGCAAGAATTAGTTGATAAAGAGTTAACAATATTAGATAAAGTGTTATTAGTATCAATCTACTTGGGATAAAAAAATAATATAATTAAACAATGTAACGATGACATAAATTATATCTTATTTTCAATCAAGATATCGTGTGACAAAAGGACTATAATACACACTGTTGATTAGGTTATCCCAGATTATCAGCCTTCACACAACTTGGATAGTCATAATGTCTTGCTAGAGGCCATTTATGACTTGTGGGCTAAAATGGAAATTTTAGACCTACTACCAATGTTGTGTGAACTTACATGGTCGCACACTTAGAACTAACACTATTTTGGTCATCCTATTCATGTGGACACTGGTAGAGGATGTGGATTTATAAGCAGTGTCTTAATCTGATGAATAGATATGAAAAGCTCGAGGCAGGGTGTCACTAATTGAACCCCTTCTTATCCTTCTAACCTTCTTGCCTTGAAATTGTCATGGTGAGTTTTGGAATCTCTTTTAATCAATTTAATTAAATTACATAGATCTTGTGAGGGTTTTTTATGATTAAATTTCTTAATTTTTGTTGTGTGTTTGCATTATGAAAACCAAATAAGTTTAAGTCCTTAAATATTGAACTGAACTTCAAAGACTTCAGTTCATCACTCTAAAGCCTTGGTTTAACATTTTAAGGTCCTGGTTTAGGGTTATTTAACATTGTGACTTTAGAAGCACGCTGTAGATAGCCCTTTTAGGGCTATTATCTACCTTGGTGATAAAAACCTTAATTATCATACCATTTTAAGGGACCGTTAAAAATTGAACATCAACACACAAATATTGCTAAAATCCCCCAAAATTACAAAAATAATAGGCTATTTAAGGTTAAGGGGTAAGTACCCATGGGCCACAAACATGTATCTTTCCCACAAGCTTGGCCCGTGGAAAACCCATATGCCATATGCATGGATGAATTTTGTATATATGGCTTATCTTTAGGCATATGCATAAGGTCCTCCCACACATGTTTTTATGTCATTTTTTATCGAATGTTTTTCAGGTTTTTGACATTTTTAAGGTTTTTAAGCATCTAAGTTCATTTTAGTGAGTTTATCAAGATTTTTAAAGGTAACCAAACATTTAGGTTTAGTTTAATCCCTTAAAAGTCGAACCAGACTTTTGAGGCTTCAGTTCAACACTCTAAAGCCTCAATTTAATATTTTAAGATCCTGGTTGCAAATTTGGATCTTACTTTATGGTTGCCTAAGGTTGAGACTCTAGAAGCGCACTATAGATAGCCCTATTATAGTTATCTCCTGCCTTGTCGATAGAAACCTTCATCATTAGACCATTGTAAGGGGTTGTTGAAAATTTAATATTAATAGTTGCCCTTACTTCATATACATTTGTCAAGTATGGTAAGCTTGTCATTGCATGGGAAGCATGTTGTGTTGTGTAGTTGATATGTGCTATCTCATCAAGAAAAGGTACCATTCGATCATTTGAACCTCAGGTAAAAGATGTTATCTAATTTATATGTAGCATTTCAACTAAAGTGTGCCAAGTAGTCATTTGGACATCTGGTGAAGTGTTGTGTAGCTAATATGTAGCGTCCGAGCCAAAAGTACCAAGTAGTCGCTTAGACATTTGGTAAAATGTTGCATGATTATTTGGACCTTAGGCAAGATATGGTCATTTAGACTTATGAGTAAAATTTTGTTTAGATGGTATATAACCTCTAGTTGAGATTTTTATAAATTTTTATTTATATTTATTTGTGTGTGTGATTTTTAATGCATAATGCAACATTGGAGGTTCAAATCGATATGAATTTGATGTATGTTAAGTGTTCCTATTCTTAAATTCTTACCATCAATTTGTTAATGTCAAGAGTTGTAAGTATTAGTGAGTTTAGATTATTCAAATTGTGATAATCTTAACCTAATGAAAATTTTAGCATTTCAAAGACATGATCCTATAGCTTATGGTAAAAAATGTTTATGTTACTAAATGGATAGTAAGTTTCCCAAATGAATTTATGAAGACTTTGCATAACAAAATTCAAAAGGAATATAAATGAATATAATAAATTCTAGTTATCATGAAGCTTTTAAGTAGAGAAGTGATAGTCAATCATCATTATTTTTTAACAGGATTTTCCCTTCTTCAACATCTCCACCTTTCCTATAGTACTTAGTGTAGATATCACCTGAGAGTCCCTTTTGGAATACTCATAATCAATGTTTTGAGCATTAGAGTACATGATGGTTTTGATTTTTCTCTTACTGTTCATGCATTTATTTAAAATATTTTTCCTTTTAGTATTCCTCACCTTTCTAGCACTAATCAGTGTGAACACTATTAAAGGGTCTCTTTTGATTACTTATATTTGTTTTCAAGCATTAGAGTAGGTAAAATACGGTCTGGCATTCATATTTGTTTGAAAGATGTTTTGATAATTGTAATTTATTTTGTTCATCATTGTCCTTTACAAATTTAATTTTTATAAGATTTTTTTTATTTAAATGGCAGTCAAACATTAGGTTGATTAAAGTTTATAAATTTTTAACTTAGAG
The DNA here is from genome assembly GCA_947683625.1 of Mallotus nudiflorus. NCBI lineage: Eukaryota > Viridiplantae > Streptophyta > Magnoliopsida > Malpighiales > Euphorbiaceae > Mallotus > Mallotus nudiflorus. Next base: position 1,567,118 of record CANTUR010000291.1, read on the forward strand.
CTATCAATCTGTTTAGGAAGTTGTGAAACAAACATTAAAGGAAGATTATAATAATTAGAATTGACGTACTCGACTCTAATAAATGCTACTCAAAGCATAGATGGATTTGTAAGAAAAATAAGCAAGGATCTGGAATTGTCTGTTTTAGTGCATGAATGCAAGTGTGGATGCATCCATTAAAGAAAAAGGAAGAAAAGACTCCCCTTTGTTGCGCGCATTGTTTGGAGTGTTAATTTTTCTTTTTTTACATTCTCGGATCATTTTCAGTCACTTTGCTTTTACTTTAGGGCTTGTTCACTTTTCATTACTTCGTGCATTATTTTGTGTGCTTTTGAAAGTCTAGATTACAAGAATTGAATACGCAATGCATGGGTGGCCACATTATCCACATGTATAGGTTTGCAAAACCTACACGCATGGGTTTTCACATGCACATTGGTTTTAGGAAACCCATGCACAATATGACCTTAAAAGAGGGTCATTTTCACCTTTTCTTCCTCATTTCAAAACTTTTTTGTCCTTTTCTTTAAGAGTTTTCCTTTGCCCTTAGTGATTTTCATTGCTCATTGCTTCCATGGAGGGTGTGGTGTTCGTGACAACTTTGACCCCACCAGTTCTTAGAGAATCAATATTGATTGGAGGACCCTGTTGCAGGTGCTACTACAGCCAAAAGATCTATGTCGTACCATTGGAGCAGGCATAGTTTGTTCATAATAAAACTGTCCCGCTCATTTCCAACTTAGGTGAGCATATGTGGACATTTCACTAGTATGAGGTAAGCTTCCTTTGATGTATTTCTTCTTTTATTGTTTTTTTGTGATGAAAAATAGAAAACTTGCATTTAGTGTTTATTCTTTCAGTTTATTAAATAGGCTTTAGTCAACAATTTAATTTTTTGACTTCTTTCTCATATTGTTGTTGCCATGTTGCTTTGTTTGCATGGTCATTATTATCCATTTCTCGTCTTTCTATTTGCTTGGTATTCTTACAAAGAAAATAAGTAAATTTCAAATTAGTATTTGTTTTTCTTATGAAAATGATAATTCTTAGTCAGAGAATTCATTTAGCTGACTTCCTTTTCTTAAGGTGAGGTCACACATTTGGTTTACTTGATAGCTTTACTGGTGCGAAGTCATTATACCGCCAGTTGCCTGTTGTGGTGAAGGCTTGGATCACTGGACTAGGCTTTAAAGGCTTGATTCATATTTTAGTTGGTGGACCTTCTATGATCAAGAATAGTTAAGCTGTGATGACCGCATTGATCAAGATGTGGTCGGATTGTACTCACACTTTTCACTTCTATTTTGATGAGTTGGCGATTACACCTATGGACTTTACTGCTATCACTAAACTATTATTCTAAGACAGGTGGGTACATGTTGAGATCTTGCTAAATCCTCGAGGTTTGGCAATGGAGTTATTTTATTACATGCTTTAGCTTAAGTCCGGTACTGGTGATTTGGTGTCGTATGCACAACTAGCTCAATCATGTAAAGAGGCTTTAACTGATGGGCCAAAGGATATTGAGAGGTAGCCTGATGCTTTATTTTCTATGTATTAAGCATCATGGTGTTTTTGAATGTCAACAACATTGGCAATATTTAATTACTACCCCTATTGCAGGATTTGGATCACTTGTAATAGTGCGATTGGGTTCTCTAGCTCTCGAGTATCTTTACCATGGCTTGGATGATGCTAGCTATGGTGGTTCATGGATTTGTGGCATGCCTTTAGTGGTTTATGTGAGTATTTCATCTCTTCCCTTTTATCATGTTCTATTTGTTACTTTAGTTTTATTGATTTATTCTTGTTTTGTAGATTTAGGCTTTATAAGTTTCATCTTCTCTTTCCTCCTAACTTGTCATCTTGGATTTCTGAGGGCTTTTCCTATTTTTTGATTTGGACTAATAAGAGGGTTGGTGAAGAGGCTTGAGGTTAGTTCTCTCCACTTTGACAGTGTAAGTATATAGTCCTCTATTTGTTTCTTGGTTGATGGTTTATCTTCTTTTTTTTTTTTTTTTTTTTTTTGAGCTTTTGACTCTTTCCACATGTTAACTTTTGATGGTAGGGTATGTTTGAAGTTGAATTTTTTATTGAGATGCACACTGCTATTGATCTAATTAGTCAAAGAGTTCTGCTTAAAACTCCTATCGACCATGCTTGGTACCTTGATGAGCACATATTGACCAGTGATCTTGATAGAGTCATGTTCCTTATCCTCCTTCTCTTGATATATTAGGTGATCACCTATGAAAGGCCTTAGTTGGATATGAGGGTTATCACTTTTTGGTGCCCCCAGGAGTTTTTTACTAGACTCATGTCATCTCTTTCCTCATTGATAATATTGTAGCAGGTCATCCTCTCACCTCTTCTACTAGTAGCACATGTTCAGTTAGTTGCTTTTCATTTATTCTTTACTATTCATTCTAGCTTTGTTGCTTCTACTTTTATTGTATTTTGGATCATTCAATCTCACTCCAAACGATCTCAACTTGGCAGTTCAACTGGGGCTACTGTTTTTTTAAGTGAAACGGGTCCTGTGAGTGCGACTCTTGAGGTCCTATGATTGTCTGTGGAGAGATTGCTTCTCTGTTCATCCCTACTATTTATTGTTTGGATCTACAGGGTAATGTAGTGACTATACATTGCCCATTGAGGAGTTACCAATCAACTTTGTTCCGGCGGACATGACTCATGTGAGTTAAAGCCATATATAATCTACAATTGGCTTTCGGTGATCACTGACTTATTTGACGACTTTGGCAAATGCGAGTTCCTAGAGATTTGGCCTAGCACTTATAATAATGTACTTATGGACTGCTCATATGTCATATCCAATATTCTTCTAACATTTAGGTTAGTTTCTTTATCTTATGACATGTTTATGCATATGATGCATGCTTCATGTTTGTTTTAAGTAATGCATTTATTCACTTAATGAGCTGATGATGCAAATATTAAATGCAACATGAGCATTCTGATATTGTTCAGCAACACGCTGAGAGAGAGAGGCCTACTATCAAAGTCGAATTGATAGACTCCAGATCGAGCTTCGAGATATAAGGACATATGGTCTTGATGTTGGCCCTAACAAGAGAGGTCCTTCAGGAGATGATGATGATAAAGATGAGTCTTGACCCTATTTTTACCCCCCTTGCTTAATTCTAACTGCATTTGATTTTATTTGTAGTATGACTTTGATATAGAACTAACTGATGTTATGATCTTATACAATTCTAGATATCTGCATATTCATTTTGCATCCTCTTTTCTTTTGATTGTCTATGCACCCTTAACTCTCTTTATCAACCTAAATTGGAGAGTTTTATGTTTTTTAGGCTCACGTCTTGGGTTTATTTGGTGTTTAGGGTTAAATCCAATGATCAAATTTTAAAGAAATTGGAATTAAAAGAAAAAAGAGAAGGTAAAACCTTGATAAGTAAAGGACCCATGTGTGTTAGTAAAATCCACATGCGTGGAAGAATCCATGCTTATGGTGTTTTCCCATGCATGTTGCTAGAGCTCATTTCTAGTATGAGTGCTTAATTAAAGAAAGTTCCAAGTTCATCTTATGCTTTGGTAGATTGTGTTGCGAGGTTTTAGGGTTTGTTTTAGGATTTTTAAGTCAGAAAGAGTAGTCTGAGCATGACTTAGGTTCGTTTTCGTGGGTTGAGGGATTTTCTTTGCGGTTTTGGCAAGGGTCATTGGAAACATTTAAAGTCTTTTAGGATATTGTGCTTTAAGACTCTCCAGCATATCTGTCTTCATTTCCAATTCTTGCAAGTGACCACTTCATTTTGGGATCCATATGAACATATCTTTCGCTTCAATTGTCAAGCGCTATACTCCCTATTTGAGGAGTTCAGTGCCATTGTGGGATGGACTCCTAATATAGATGAAGATGCAATTCTTGTCGATCAAGACTTCAAGTAACCAAGTCAAGGTTTAGCATTCTTGGATCATAACCACATCACTTGGATGCTTTGGTTACTGCAAACAAGCAATTGATTCCTGGTTGCCTCTTGGATGCTTCTGCTGCCAAGGAGCCTGACAATTTCTTAGGTACATATTCTTTACTGCTATTTCTTTCTTCAGTTTCTAATTGTATCTATTGATGGTCTTGAGGATTATAAGATCCTGGGAGTAATCGAGCGTATTGAACATAAGATGACCCATTTTCCGCTTATCCTGGCTGTGACTATCCATAGGTGATGACTAGAAGTCACCTGTAGTCATATGGGTCATGGTCACAGCACATATGAGATAGGAGATAAGGACATTTTAATTATGAGTGTTAATGATGTGTGAGGGACAATCCTTGGAAAGCCAACCCCATGAGTTTTGAAGTTGCCACCCAACCATAGATGAAAATAAGAAATGGATAAACGAAAATCCATTTACTCTATCAAAGATTTTGGGTTTGAGGAGTAGCATCCACTTGACTGTTTCTTAATAGACATATTCTGAATTGCTTGTCATATTACCCTAGTTTTGATTTTAATGATGCATTTACCACAATTAAATATTAGTCAATTTAATTGAGTATGGCTTTAATTGATAATTTGGTGCTTGGGATAATTGAGATGGAACATACATTGCAAGTATGATTATAAAAGCAAGAAATAAATAAATAAGCACAAAAAACATGGTAAACATAGAAAATAAAACAAGTAAATGACAAGTATCTCAAGTAAAGCAAGTAGACAATTAAACACATAACACATAAGCATGCAAGAAATAATCAAGCAAGAAAAAAGAAATAAAACCAAAATAAAATGGAGAAAGGGATTAAGGATTATAACCCTTAAAATAATCTATTCTAATAAATACATCAAAATAAATAATAAATAAGGGGGAATCGGGATTAAGGATTACATCACTTTGAAGTAGTTTTTTCTATAAATACATCCAAATAAAAAATAAAAGGAAATTTTATTCTAATAATCTCTACAAAACAAAGATTAGTATGCAAACACATGCAAGCACACATTTCATTTACAACAAATTTTATATATTTATTCATTCACACGATGATAAATAAATAAAAGAGAAATAAATTAATTAAATAACAAAATGAACATCAAAACAAATAGCAAATGAGGATGCTAATGCATATGAATGAATCATTTAATTCATTAGGATGAATACCTCAAGTAATTTTTTAAACAATTTCCCAAATTGAAACTTTAATGACAAGGTCTTTGGTATCTTCCTAAAATGAAAGTATGAACATTATGCAAATGAATAGACATGTGAAAATTTTTTTTTAAAAAAAAAAAAAAAAAAAAAAAAAAAAAAAAAAAGAAGAAGAAAATAATTTATATTCATTTTAAGAAAATAAAGAAAAATTTACTTTAATTATAAAGTTTTAAAATTTATAATA